>CM017567.1:1995159-2387659 GCA_007844125.1 Sinonovacula constricta | reverse complement strand
AACGAAATCAAATTTACAATGCAAATTACAGTCAATAGACATATATGACTCCCTGTTTATAACCACTGTGTCAACAATTAACAATGCCACCTTTATGGCCAGCTGGTCAAAATGTCTGGGAAAATGTTTGTTTAAATAGCGGTCAAGTGATTTTCATCAAAGCATTCGAAAGAGAATATGGATAGACACACAATGGCCGTCCTGCATGTTCTTTACTCTACAGTAAATATCACAACTTTGGAAACAATTTAACAGCGAACCGTTTCGTTGGGAACACAAAACTATATATGCTAAGAAAGGCCAATGCATTATCTTACTAAAAGGGCCTCTGCGAAGAAAGACTGTGTGTTGCGAGGACGGTTATCCTCCCCTGAAAACAAACACGGTAAATTTTGCATAGTGTACCCGCACAATAAGAGTGAAATAATTAGTTCCGGTCTAAATGGATAAGTCCATTATTCAGCATAGCTGTACAGTTATTTTGCGTTTTCATAAATGTTTAAGTTTTGTTTTGCACCAAATTAAATGGGATTATCTTAATAGTAATACTGTCACAAAGCAAAGGAATCTACATTAAATTATCAAAAGGATTTTATGTCAAGCGTTCAACTTCCGGTGAACATTTACGCTAACCACCCCTGTACCGGCAGTTCGACATTGTTCGCTGAGTACGAAAATATGACAAGGTCATACAACCATCCCAGCATGAGGTATGTACCGGCAGTTCGACACTGTTCGCTGAGTACGAAAATATGACAAGGTCATACATCCATCCAGCATGAGGTATGTACCGGCAGTACGACACTGTTCGCTGAGGACGAAAATATGACAAGGTCATACATCCATCCAGCATGAGGTATGTACAGGCAGTTCGACACTGTTCGGTGAGTACGAAAATATGACAAGGTCATACATCCATCCAGCATGAGGTATGTACCGGCAGTTCGACATTGTTCGCTGAGTACGAAAATATGACAAGGCCATACGTCCATCCAGCATGAGGTATGTACAGGCCGTTCGACACTGTTCGGTGAGTACGAAAATATGACAAGGCCATACGTCCATCCAGCATGAGGTATGTACAGGCAGTTCGACACTGTTCGGTGAGTACGAAAATATGACAAGGTCATACATCCATCCAGCATGAGGTATGTACCGGCAGTTCGACATTGTTCGCTGAGTACGAAAATATGACAAGGTCATACATCCATCCAGCATGAGGTATGTACCGGCAGTTCGACACTGTTCGGTGAGTACGAAAATATGACAAGGCCATACGTCCATCCAGCATGAGGTATGTACAGGCAGTTCGACACTGTTCGCTGAGTACGAAAATATGACAAGGTCATACATCCATCCAGCATGATGTATGTACCGGCAGTTCGACATTGTTCGGTGAGTACGAAAATATGACAAGGTCATACATCCATCCAGCATGAGGTATGTACCGGCAGTTCGACACTGTTCGCTGAGTACGAAAATATGACAAGGTCATACATCCATCCAGCATGAGGTATGTACCGGCAGTACGACACTGTTCGCTGAGTACGAAAATATGACAAGGTCATACATCCATCCAGCATGAGGTATGTACCGGCAGTACGACACTGTTCGCTGAGTACGAAAATATGACAAGGTCATACATCCATCCAGCATGAGGTATGTACCGGCAGTACGACACTGTTCGCTGAGTACGAAAATATGACAAGGTCATACATCCATCCAGCATGAGGTATGTACCGGCAGTTCGGCACTGTTCGCTGAGTACGAAAATATGACAAGGTCATACATCCATCCAGCATGAGGTATGTACCGGCAGTACGACACTGTTCGCTGAGTACGAAAATATGACAAGGTCATACATCCATCCAGCATGAGGTATGTACCGGCAGTTCGACACTGTTCGCTGAGTACGAAAATATGACAAGGTCATACATCCATCCAGCATGAGGTATGTACCGGCAGTACGACACTGTTCGCTGAGTACGAAAATATGACAAGGTCATACATCCATCCAGCATGAGGTATGTACCGGCAGTACGACACTGTTCGCTGAGTACGAAAATATGACAAGGTCATACATCCATCCAGCATGAGGTATGTACCGGCAGTACGACACTGTTCGCTGAGTACGAAAATATGACAAGGTCATACATCCATCCAGCATGAGGTATGTACCGCCAGTACGACACTGTTCGCTGAGGACGAAAATATGAAAAGGTCATACGTTCCAAAATACATTAAAAATTGAACAAGCTGTTGATAAACAGTATACACATGCCAGTTAAAATAAAAAGTGTAAAAAACATTGAAGAGACATTCCAAAAAATAGAGGAAAACCAACAGTTACCACATTGGAACGCTCAGTCGCTCAAAAATCGATAGGGGTTCTAAAGGATTACGTACACTATGAAAAGCTAAAACAGCTCTACGACAGTGAATATGTTGGTATCTAACACATTTCGGGAACATTCGTTAATACATTTATTAGGAATGATCTTACTGACGCTACGTTTGAATTGGGTTTTTTTCGGCGTAGCTGTCTAAACTCACGCTTGATCTTCTTATGGATGCTGACACAAGGCGGTCAAAACTGTCCGTATTGGTAGAAATTACTCATTGCATCAGAATACTCATCTAAACAAGCAACAAGCCACTTTACAAAAGACTTGTACACACATTGTTTGAATGCCTCACGCCACCTGAAGGCTACGTCTTTTCTACAATGAGTGTAGCAGCATTCGGAACCCCTCGGCCATGACAGCTTCAAAACTTTAGTAAAGTTGCGTGTAACTTTATTTTGCATCGACCAACCACGACAGGAGTTAAAATTAGTTGGGTTATAAGAAGTATAGCTAAAAGTAAACATTTTTTGCATTTATCAGTTTATAAAGAACGTTTTGTTGTTTGTTTGTTTTTACTCAAGAAATTTATCTGTCTTTAAATAAGCTATAAAATTAATATATCAAGAATTTGTACACTCATTATCGTGGGTTATATCCTACATGTGTTTTATAATAAACAAAAGTGAAAACATGTACAATATTAACAGAGTACTGTAGCTGATTTTTAACTTATTAATATGTTATTAATATAAGAGGATGCGTAATAATATATTTATGTTTGTTATTGTTGTGTTTTTGTTGTCTTTTTATGAACCATGCGTGTTTTAAGTATGTCATATAAGTCATTCTTGAATTACATATGCTTTTGAACAAAGAACATGCATTCATGCAAGTATATGCACTCAAATAGAAATGTAAATAACGTCAACACAATTCTGATCATTTCGATGATTTGAACGGCTACCAATGTTGTTTATTTGGGACATTGCGATATTGATTCGAATCCCGCCAGAAGCAAGCTTTCTTTTTTGTGTGTTTACCAAAATTTACATTTTATACGCATTACATAGAGATAATGCAAATATTCTACACATTTACTGATTGAAATACTCAAAATCAAGAAAAATGACATTATACAATATTCACATAGTGAACTATCGACGCATCGCATGTCACATAAAAGACTTCCCAACACCAACGCTTTTGACCCGGTGCGACAATGGACTGAGGCGGTGTACGATAAGACAACGAAGACTTGTAGGCGTCCGCGCTGAAGCGCAGCGCCCTTTATTGAATGCGTTAGAAATTTGGCAAAGGGTTTTGCTGTAATTATAATGTTATTTGTAACTCCAATCGGAACTCCTCGGGTAATTCCGTCCTTGGGACAATCATCCCTCGGATGTGTCTGGTGCAATAATACTTACTAAAATCACGATCGTTATGTTCGCCGGAAGTTGGAAGAAGAATGTGCCTATGTAGTTCGCACAAAACATAAACACTGCCATCGTTTGAAAGCTGCGTGTTACTGCGATGAGTAAATTAAAATTGGATGATTTAAATTTAAAGCCGCCACAAATTGAAGTTTAATAGGCATCGTACTGTAGTGAGCTGTCATCCGAGCAGCCATCTTTGTTTTGACGCCTATCTTAAAAGAAGTCCCATTTAGGGTAATGGCCGAGGCGATCCGACTACCTACATACATCCGAGAGATGATTCGTAAATTATCCGAGGTGTTCCGATTGTTGTAACTCATCTATTTCGTTTGTAAGGCCGAGGTGCTGCGAGGGGTTATTAGGCGTTGCATTAGTACCACTTCAACGTCTAACCACGTTTACAACGTAACGATTTTGGCTACTTTGAACCACGTTGATTAAGCAGATTTTCTTCTAACCTGTTAGCAGTGCAGTGCAATACGAGGTGTTTAAGATTGTTATTCTTTCCAAATTTCTTAAATAAGTTTCGTAAAAGATTAGTTGCGTTGTTAAATGATTTGTTTGATACATTTAGACAAAATGCAATACAAATGGCGTAACGTATGGTATGTACCATGTGAAGACCTATTGATCATATTATCTGCTCATTTCAAGTCAAAGTACTCATCGGAAGGCCGACGTTGTCTTTCGTCTGATAACGTTTTGTACTTTTATAACAGTCAATGGACACCTTTTGATGCCATGCATTAATTCTTTTCTTGAATATTTGTTTTATTTCAAATAGTGTGCACAGGCACTTAACGTGTACTCCTTATCGGCAGTTATGGATATCCAAGTGGTCATTTACCACAATTATGAACACAAATGTTGGTCCTGTATTTGTATGGTTAACAGTGAGTAAGCCGGTATATATCATCAAGATCCATGCGATATTGCTTCAAAGTGCGTTGATCAAAAGGATGATCAAAACTTAAACGTTCTGTCAAGTATGTGAATACAAGAAAAGCATATATGCAAGGCATCAAAATGGCGCCCAATTTATGTTTTAAACAAAAGGTTTTATCACGATAACACCAAGTCCGCACCGTTTGCTAGAGACAATACATTCACAGAAGCTTGTCAGTTTCCAGAAAAAGTCAATTTATATTTCTTCCTCCACACCAATGTATTTGATTGCAAGGAAAAGTACATATATCATTATGATGACTTAATGTATTTTCAAAGTGTCAATTATCCATTATCTCATGCAAAGAACAACACGGTCAAAAAAGCGCAAACGTATTTACAACGGATAAAAGTATTTCTATTCAACTAAAGAACTGAAACAAATCAACAAATGAAGGGAATACTTGTTAAATGATACAAGTTCTGAATCTTCCACAAACAATGATAGACAGGTAACCTAACTGTACTTAACAAGTCGAATCAATAAATGAGGGGTGTTAAATCTTTACGGTCAATGAAGTGAATCGACGCATGGACAAGCTGTCCATATAGCGCCAGGCGGCGTTCTGATTCTCGCGAGATCTCACGCGGTCTAACATGTACCCACCCGTTGTAGTGGCATAACCCAGAACAAAGGGCGCCGTAAGAATTGATTCTGCGCCAAGAATCACAGCGTAACAATCAACAAGATACAACAACAATAATGAAAACGCACAAACCCAACATTGTGTGTTTATTAAAGTATAAAAGATGCCAATTGACGTATTGTTTTATTTTGCCCGCTATCATTTTAGACCTCAGACCAGCAAAAATAAATGTGAAAGGTCCAAAGGGAATAACCACAGACATAAAATGCGAAAAAATATATTTTTAAAAATCCGATTGTACATCAACCATTTTTAACTCCTTTCAATTCTTGTTTCTTGTTATCCCTACTTTTTGTGAACAGCAGCCATAGCTTTTAGAACAACACAGAACCCAGCTGCGTTATTACTTACATAGCACATCATCGTAGAATAAATAATAAGCGACAATCACTATAAACCACGAATTCATCTGTGTAATTGATCTCCTGTTTGTCTATCGTCCCACAAACAGTATTTCAGTTATCTGGAGACGGTGTCCACTTGAAGCAGATATAGTGCTGCCTTCACTGTGTATAGCATGCTGTGAACACCAGGCATGATACCACACCCAGTCACATTATCCTGACACCGGGCCAACCAGTCGTGGAACTACCCTTATATTTGCTTGAGCGTTAGCAAGGGAGCTATACCACTACCATTTTTAACGACTTTGGAATGTCGCGGCCCGGGATCGAACCCGGGGCCTCCCGTACCTGAAGCCGACGCTCTACCGATTGCGCTACCAGGTCCGGTTGATCTCCTGTCATCATTGCCTTAAGACAGCACGCCTTAATGTAATCTATATATTTAAATCAACGAATATGTCTCTACCAGGTAGAATGGTAATTATATCACTATTCTAGATAAACAATGCTACGTTTGAAAATGCCCGACTTTTTTGTCTATTTTAGTGCATTTCCGGTGTTTCAATTTACATAACGTCAATTTGTTAACACAGCTTAACACAGGCAGTAGCAACATTGGTGGTTCGGGTTCATTGGAACCCGGGATCCTCCTAGCCAGGGTCCAAGATTGTCACCACCCAGTTTATTCCCTTTTATATTAATCCGTCTATCTTGTCTGTCTAGCAATAAAATCATCTATACACATCAGTATTCCAATGGAAGTCTTGTTGTTACAAAAGCTTAGCTGTGACAAACGCATTTCATTGCGGAATGTTTTTCTGTCTAGCATTAAATCGGCATGCCACATTTAGATTTATGACATGCAATTTGTCCCGTCCTGATACCATCAGACCTGGGTTGCCGCAATACGTCTTGCCAGCGACTTTCTTCTAATACCCGCAGTCTTGATACAATCCATTTCCACAAATTACCGTTTTGAGAAGCAGATGCCCTCATCCGACTGGTGTGGTAAATATTACGAATCCGATAAGAAATGTCAAAATAAGTTTCCTTTTTTTCACTGTTACAGATGTTGTCTACCAATGGTGTCTGGTATTATAATGCATCGTTATCGTTTCTCGAATACAGACAAATGCAGACTTGGTGTAAATCCAACCAATAAGAAACATTGTGGTGTATTTCCCTTTTAATACGTGATTTATGCATTCCGCTCGAGCTACATTAATTTCTACTATTTTAAAGTGGTATCCGAAAGGTTGGATCAACATTTTGCTTTCAAACAAGTAGACACGTAATTGTAACTTAAACAGGTCAGGTCATGCAAAACGCTGTTTACTTACGTCACAGATGTGTGTGTTAAAAGTGTCGCATACCATCTCAAAAATAGGGAATTCTTATATCGGACTACTCCATAAAGATAACTATTTTTAAACGGAAACCGCTTGAATAAACCACGTGACCACTAACCCCTGTGTTCAAGTAATGTCATTTTTAGGGTTATCTTCGCCATCTCATCCTTTACTGCAAATGCAAAGAAAAAATCCAAAATAGTGCCTTGATCGATTTTTCGAGAAACTAAAATTGGCCTATTGGGCTGAAGTGCTCTGTTAACGATGCATAATTTTCCGAAGGTCCGAACCATGCCTTTACATGGTTAGGAAAATATAAAATATTTTAAATATTTTAAGGGATTTTCAAGATTTGTACTGTCTCACAAATGAGCAAGAGATTAAAATTGTCTATACCAAGGCTGACTTTGGGTTAAACTTAAATTATGCCTGAATCCCACAGAGATTAGATATTGTTACACGTTTTAATGTAATGACCACTTTAAAGAGGAAATAAAATAGTTATTAAGTTATACGACATGCTGAGAATAGGTATCATATTTTTTTCTACATGTATTACTAGTTTAGTGAACTTCGACCTTTAACATAGGTAGATGAAAATTTGCCTATTTTTACATACAAACAATTATGGCAAATGGGTGTATATGAGAGTGTAAACGATTTTTTATACTTACATATAGTCTGGTGTTTAGTCAAACCGATTTCGAGACTACTTCAATAGGAAGACGATGGTGAAGCTATGACATACCTAAATATTTTTTTTAATCTACTGTATTTTAGATTCGATAATTATTTCCTCTTCAAAAGATATCAAATTTGATATAAAACCTTTTGTATCTTTTGACAGAATTTTATAACCTTTTTTTTTATTATGCAGAAGTGTTTCATGATGAAATTACCTGTAAAATGTTATCCATGTGGTGCTAAGTATCTTTCCTTTGATTCTAAGAATAACTAATTATTTCGTGTAAACAAAGATAGAGTGCACTCAACAGAAATCAGACTGTTTATATTATATTTAAACCCACACACAAATCCATGATATCAACAAACAGTTTAAACAGAATCTGCAAGCAAACCCTCAAACGTATGCGTCTTTGATGCTTTATTTTAGTCTCAAAGTGTCTGATTCCACCTTTGCCTCTTGGACAACTTATTACGCCAAGACTGTAAAAACAATTTTTTTGCCAAAATTAAGCGGATCTGATAAAATATATGCAACAGTTGTCTTTATGATTCATGCGAATCATTATTAGTGATTCGTATTTGCGTTTCACTATACACTTTCCTGACTTCTCAGCCTTTTGTATAGGTCAAGAAGAAGAATTTAGTTATAACCTATTCATTTATATTCGATTGGGAAACATTTTTTTTCAATTCATTTTAATCCCTATCGATTTGCCTACTTCCTGGGTAGAACTAGAGCAATATGCAGTAAAAGGTCTTGCTCAAGAATATACATGGAGTGGTTGGTTTCGAGGTTTGTACTCGGGACTCTCCGATTTGGTGGTCAACATCGTTGAAATGGGTTCTACTTTGGTGGTAAGCAAGTACTGCAGATATGAAGAGAAATCTCTCTGGCAAGGGGATTTCCTTGACTGTTTTCAAGAAAGGGAACGTTTTGCCGACTTGACAATATATTCACTTTTATAAGTGAGCATAAAGGATAACGTTTCATAGAACAATCATAATATTAAATGTTTTTTAAACTGTCATATCAAGAATGAAATCTCGTTTCTGTATGACACAAAAAATAAACATCATTGGTATCTTGAATGAACGCTTTTTTAACGATAAAGGTGCTTATAAAGTAAGTTTTCATAAACAACACTTCCATGGCTTAGTTACTATCCGAAACCAATTACAACCATTTAGCCCTTTTCCCATAAATCGTATTAAAATCATTTCCTGAAAACAGCTCCGCTATCAGGATCTGACGACGAGTCAATCAAACCTTCCCAACCAATCAGATTGTCGCCTACAAAATTGCAAAAGTAAATAATGATCCGAAGCGTTCCGAACGTTTCACTTCAATCGCTGTGCCCATTTACAAAGAAATGTAAACATGGACACTCCGCGCAAGACTTATGTTCCATAACCTGCCGGTAATATTGCCATACAGTCCTTCTTATCCATAATGCAATCAAGAATTTGCTTCTGAAGTGGTTTTAACGAGCGAATTCCTAATTGTGTCAAACATTTTTCTTCTGCATCATCGATAGCAGCCATTTTGCGACTCTTAAATAGTAGTCTGGGGAAACCATTCTTGTATATAGACAGTATTTGCGGGCCGTCATCATATCTTACATTGTGTAAGATCTGACTTTAGTGATGTTGCTTTCTATTGAACCCACAGCAAGTCAGAGAAAATGCCAAAATCCAACATAAACATTATAGAAATAATTCACTAAAAGCATCGGAATCTTCATAGAGAATGAACATTTTGCGTCGAGTGTCTATGGTGAATACTGCAAATGGCTGGAAAGTATTAGTGAGAGCGATGAGATAACAATAGTACAATAGGAACCTTAGTAAGGGGTAAGACTCAAATAAAAAAAATGAAACGAAAATATGTTGTGTTGAACGCCTTTAGCGATGAAGCCGTCGCATTTGTTTACGGTGGTGTTTTGATTCTACTTTTTGAAGTGTGAAAGCCAATATAAATAGTCTGCCAATGTAAAATAATACAAAAAAATATTACTAATCCCCATTTGTTCTCGTGTTTAAATAACGCATAATATACCAAATGTACTGATAACAAATTTTATATGCTGTAGACAGGTCGAGCCATTCAAATATATCTGTAGTCCTACGTATACACCAAGATACTAACAATGAAATACGCCAATGTAGGGCCAATCGCCTTTAAATTAAGCAAATGATGCGGAAGAACAAATGCAAATCATCAGAGAAATAACAACTCAGTGTTGACAGAGCAGGTTTTCATAACAAGGTTGTTGGGGTTGCCAAATACACTGTAGTGTGCTGACTTTAAGAGTTCGAGTCGATATCAAATGACCGTGTATCAGAATGGAAAGCAACACAAAAATGTGTGGTGTACGTTAAAATTAATGTATTCATTGAAGCTAGTGAAATACTGTCTCTTAATTTTAAGAGTCTAATGATGTATGGTTAGATTTATGGTGGTGTACCATTACATTATTTTTTTTTTGTTTTAGTACAGAATGTGCAATGTACAATATTAAAATATACAATTCTGGTCGTCTTGTTAGACAGACTTAAGCAATATCCCTGGTCAGATATACATTGGTATATATTGCACTTTGTTCATGACAAAAAAGGTTGACGAACTGGCTTGTAAATAAACTTCTACCTCGAACTCCCAATGTTTCAACAAAACAAATTTTATGAAACGTTCATCCTTATAGAACAAGATGCCAAAGAGCCTGAACAGTAAGCTATTCACCGTGATGGTTATTGATGATTTATTGAAGGACACCTCCATAGTTTGCATGTTTGTTTCTTTCTGGGTTGTTTACGCTTGGGCGGATCCAGAGGTGCCTTGGCTGTGGGGTTCACAATCTCCTAAAAGGTAAATCGAACCTGTAGCCAAAATGAATCCCACATTTTACGCCTGGTCTGCCTTGCAATAAAAGCAGCCGTAGAAGTATACGATTATTTGCCAGCGAGTCAGTCAATTTGTAATTAAAACTTAACCAACAATTCATTCGGAGGTATAAGTTTTTCTGTCTGGCAAAAAACACCCTTGCCAATTTTAATTCTATCCTAAACAACTGTTTCCTGGTCTGATACCATCTGACCTGGGTTGCGGCAATACGTCCTGCCAGCGAGTTTCTCTTTATACCCGAAGTCTTGATACAATCCATATGAACAAATTACCGTTTTGAAAAGCAGATGCCCTCATCCAAAGGGTGTGGTTAATATTACTTACTTGATAAAAATATCAAAAAACCTTTCCTTCTTTTTACTGTTGTCTACCAATACCGTTTAGAAACCTAATGCATCGTTATCGCCTTTCTAAGACGGACAGATGCAGTCTTTGGTAAACCAGACGATAAGAAACATTGTGAGATATTGCCTATTAAATACGTGTTTTATTTGCCTGCATTTTTACTAATTTAGATACGATAAAGTTGTGACTGATCGTTAACGGTAAATGCGTAGATAATTACCAGAAATACTAGTTTACAGGAATATAGGTTTCTAAAGGTGGTATCTTACACTTTGCAAACATACAACGGAAGCAAATGTGTGTTTGTCAGTATGTGCGTGCGGGCGTGCGGGCGGGCGTGTCTGTGCGGGATTTCTTTATTGAAATTGTGTTAATCTTGAGTTCAAGCAATTTTGACACTACTATGATCGTAAGACAGTGTAGCTATGCAATACTTAACAATATTTTATCCAAATCTATTTTAATTCCGCGGAGACTTCCACCATCATCGTCGGACACCCACGACCGATCCATTCCGCTCCTTTCCATTCATCGCCCATGGGATATTTAGTTCACCTTTCGCCAATTCTAATAATGATATTTCATTGGTCGCTTCATAATCCGATGAAGATTTCAATCCAATGATAAAGCTCGTTCTTTCATTGTTTTGACAGACTTATCAAAATGGCGACGTCTTTTTTGTTCTAATAGTCTCCACGCTGAGGAGTATGGATTTTGTAAGCAGCATTATAATTGGCCAATTCTTGTTATATTCAGTTCGATAAGACGACAGAAAATTAGCCAATAAACCCACGGTCGACGAATGTAGTTAAACGGAAAAGTCGAGCGTGTGTATCCGACGTTGTTCCACCATAGACATCGAATCTGAACCATGTGTTTACGCTTTCTATTGCTGACCGATAGCGAAAGTAATTCATGATAAAATAGCATAAAACACGTAATGTGTATGGTGCCTATTATCGTTTGTTTGATAAAGAAAGCTTATTACAGAGCGTAAATAAAGAATGGGTCACTTAGAATTCATATTGTTGGTGTTAGATTTCATCTCTCACACAAATCCAGGACACCAATAAACAGTTATAACCAGATCTCCCAAACAACAAAGAAAACTTGTGCTTATGTGATGCAATATTAATATTAAATGCCATCACTTTATATCTACTTCAAAGTGTGTAATGCCACATTTAACTCGCGAAGGTTTTATTACGCTAGAGATAATGGAATGTTTTATCAAAAAAATCTTTTGCCAACTTTAACCGGATATCAACAATAAAACGCTAAATTGTTTACTTTAAATTGAAGAAAATCTTTGTTGGTGATACACATTTACGTTTCTTTAACACTTTTTCTAAATAGCGCCGTAAGTCATGAGTTTGTTACTTCGCTGACTCCTCGGCCTCTCAACCTGTGGGTGTAGTTCCGGTCGGGGCAGAGGACTAACTGTGAGGTCATCGAGACAACCTTCTGGGCGCCCATACTTTTACCTAGACATTTGTTCGGGGATTTTCTCCAACAAAATATCAGATTTTCGCTACAATCATCAATATGTCGATGCGATTTATTTATGAACAAACATAATATTTAAAAAAAAAAAAGATCACTTCATAAGTCGTACGGATATGACATTAACATAGAGAGGATTAGGCTGCAGTTCATGCCAACTTAAGACATGTATCCGATCTAGAATACTCGTAATTAATCTTCCTTCGAGGAATGACATTTCGCAAAAAACTGCAAAGTGCACTCACTATTTGATGTTTAAGTGGAATGTTAATTGACGTAAGTGGTTACGGCTTTATTGCATGAAGATGAGGGATATGCATCAAATTTGCCAATTAGTTTAACTTACGTCCCAATAAATGATTATTTTTGTTGTATATTTTACATTTTTCCTGTTAATACTGGTCTCTGTCATATCAGATTTATCCAACCGCTTATGCAATAATACAGGTAAGAGAACTTATGAAATTTGTAAATCTGTTATTTTATAGTTTTAATATTCAAACCGTTCTTTGATGTGACATTTGGAATAATGAATATAAGTATGCGATGATTTCTAACATTGTAAATGCAGCTTGTTTACCACGTCAATAAGTGCGCTTAAAACCATGTTCAATTCCTTTTTCACACTTGATTTTCATTAATTTTAGATATTAATGAAAAGGATTATACTTTTTAAGAACGTTGACATAATAAAGCGATGAGCATAAGAACTTGATCAAGAAATAATTAAATAGCTTGTGACAATTATGAGATAATAATACCATTGATCATTTTAATGAATATGAAAAAGTAAAATATTTAAAATTCAATATTTAGTAATATTTGAAATATACAAGTAGAGTATTGACTATAGGTTCTCAATGTCCATTCCTTTTGGGTAGAAAATTATCAAATAGTCAATAGGCAAAAAGGCTTGTTTAGCAACTCTTTTTTCTCAGTTTGGATGCGTTTTAGGAAGTATATTTCTATTTCTATATTTAGAAGACAAAATGCCCAAAGAGGTTATTTATATAATTAAATATATTGGCGGTTGGTGACTAGCAGCAGAATGACGAATCCACGAGAAAATATCACGTAGTCCCAAAAAGGACGCTTTTAAATTACACTACACTAAATGTAACAAAATGACTACACTAAATTAACACATTTTTTTATTAGCTAAAATCTATATTTCGCACACTGCTACAGATAAATATATCCAGTGATGTAAATGTCTTGCATTTACACTTATTATAAAGCTAGAAAAAAGATTACAACACACTATTCAAATATTATATTATTATTGTTATATGGCAAGCGTAAATAATCAAAAGAAAATTAATGTGGCGGATTCTGCTAAACAAATCTTCATTTTATGCCTCATTTTTTATTCGTTATCGCTCCTCTAGGACATACAGATGCAGTCTGGGATAAACCAGACGATAAAAAACATTGTGGGATTTTCCCTATTAAACACGGGAAGTTTGCTTTATATTTGTGTTACATTTTCACTAATTAAGATACGGTAAAGTAGGGACTGACTGTTGATGCTGGGTTGACGATGGGTATATGAGTATAGTTCTCAGTACAATCCCAATCAAGTGGAACGAAGGCCTTTAAAATGTGTATCTGATAACATCTCAAGCTATTGGAGATCTACAACACCAGAGAAAAAAGATTTATTAAAACAAATGTTATTGCCAAAACTTAACTAATCGGAACAAAGTTTGCAATTCAGACAAATTATTGTAAGGATAGGCATTTGCAATTCTCTAACCACTTTCTCTAAATACTATGCAAAGGGACGCCTTAGGACGAGGGGTTATGTCGCGGGGTTGTGTCACAGATTTACTAATCCTGTGACTCCTCTGCCTCTCACTCTCAGCGCATGGGTTCGAGTCCCTGTCGGGGGAATTTTCAAAATGTCATCCAGCTGACATAAAGATTTTGCAGGACAATTAGATTGAGCCAATGAGGTAAAGCATAAGTCCCATCGCTGGGCCCTTCATCTCTCAAAAGTTCTTTTCAAGAAAAACAATATGAAATGTAATATATACTAAACAGTAGATAAAGTGAATCGAACCCAAATAAACCGTCCAAATTACGCAGGTATGTCTTGCAGTGTACATCTGCTGTAAAATAGTGAGTAATAAGTCAATAAGTTAACAATTAACCGTTAGCCACGAGAAATTATTCCACTGAGTTTTTCTGTTTGGCTCTAAAGTTCTACCTCCCCGTACCTGGTAGCGCAATCGGTAGAGCGTCGGCTCCAGGTACGGGAGGCCCAGTGTTCGATCCCGGGCCGCGACATAACAAGTCGTAAAAAATGTAGCAGTATAGCACTCTTGCTAATGCTCAAACAAATATAAGGCTAGTTCCACGACTGGTTGGCCCGGTGTCAGGATAATGTGACTGGGTGTAGTATCATGCCAGGTGTTCGCGGCATGCTATACACAGAGAAGGCAGCACTATATCTGTTTCAAGTGAACACCGTCTCCAGATAATTGTAAAACTGTTGATGGGCCGATAAACCTAATCAACAAACTCCTCCCTTACTTTTAAATTTATCCTCATCGTCTAGAGTGTTGCGTGCGGCAATACATCTTGCAAATGACTTTCAATTTATACCCGCAATTCTATACCATTCGTTTGCACAAATTAGTGTTTGTAAATGCAGCTGCCCTCATCCGAAGGGTGTCGTTAATACGACCTATTTGATGAAATGTCAAAAAATACTTTTTTCTTTATTTCACTGTAATATATATGTTGTCTACCGATCCGTTTGGAAACCTAAAGCCTCTCTAAGACAGACAGATGCAGTCTGTGGTATACCAGATGATAAGAAACACTGTGAGATATGCCATATTTAACAAGAAATCACCGTATAATATTTGCGTATATTTTTACTTGTTTCGATACAATAAAGTAGTGACTGATTGTTAGGCTGCCGATCAGCATCTTGGTTTTTTCTCCGTGCAATTCGAATTAAGTGGAAATGCAGCATTTGACAACACTTTTAACTCGTGAAACTTATTACGCAAGTAAAAGGGGTTGTTTAAAAAAACGTTCTTGCCAAAGTTAACCGGATCTGAAGAATAACATGAAGCAATGTTTACTTCAAAATTCCGACGAACCATTGTTGGTGATAGGTATTTATTTGCAAATCCGTAAATAGTTTCTCTTAACACTTCGAGTCTCTGTCGAGACGAAAGATTCAGTGTGGGGTCATCTAGCTTCACACTGCATGGGTTCGAGTCTCTGTCGATGCGAAGGATTCAGTGTAAGATCATCCATCTGACGTATGGGGCGCTGATGAGTCTATAGACTTGATTTTCAAGAGCGCAGTCCCATTTTTGACAGAACATGAACAAAATCTGGGTTAAGGAATAAGTGTTGCACAATTGTTGATTGACTCAAGGTGGTAATGAGGAAGTTTATTTCTTTTAACTTTTATTATTCAAAATGCTTAAAAGTTCGTTATTTTTCAATGTTCTAACTATATATCTAGCAACGTAATATCTTTTATAAAAATATCAAGATAACCATGCTGTGAGATTACAGCTGGACTCTTGATTAGTTTATTATACACAGATGTATCGTACGGGAAGAGGTCGTAAAACAGTCACACTTGATGCAAATCGGCCAGTGGTTAGCATGTTCTAATCCGCACCCCTTTCCTAATACCACTGCAGCCTGAGGCTGTGTCCAGTCCGCTAGACACACCTCTACCACTACCTTCCTCCAAGCCATTAACCTCCCACTGTGGTAACAGTATGAAGCCAGACACGGTCACTTTCAAATTTCAATATCTTGTAATTGTTATAGAGCTGAAATAATGAAATATTGAACAATTGCGGCCATAGTTACGTGTTGAGATATATATAGAACATTCGGCAGCTGTAATCCGCAAAGGTGGTCTACAGTAGTTAAGTTTTCTTGTAATAATTTCAAATCAATGCTGAGGTACATCAGGTCGATGTTACGAAAGAGTGTAACAAAAATGATAACATGAGCGTCTTGCCATATACATATGTGTTAAGCGGTAAATTTGAGACTTCAAAAAGGGTAGATAGTGTAAATGCACTAAGATCAAATAGTGTATTGAAATCGATGAGGGCAGTTGTTCCTCTTATTTAATTAATTACTTATTTCAAGGCTGGTCAATGCATAAATAAACGTCATGTTGTTAAAAAAGGGTTTACTGACCTTTGCAAATTCGGTTTGTTTGTTTCCGGAAATTATATTCTCAAAGGTCAAAGTATGAAATAAGCATCGGTTTTATAAAATTATATTAATTGAATAAATAAACTTCTAAATTAAAACAAAACAGAAGAAAGCAGAACAAAATATAATGTAAAGAATGATAAACGAAATAATATCAAAATGTTAGTAAATCTAACAAAATGAAAAACAAGCATTTATTTGGTTCATAACTAAATTATCAATTAGTTTTTCGGTTTACAAAAAATGACTTATTACGTGTTGTTGATTTCTATAAATAATACATTAACAGTTTTGGCACGTCTTTTAATAGTTAAAGGCTTGTCACAGGCTAGACCAAAACTGAAGTCGTGCACAAGAATTTTCAAGAAAACAATTCGAATAAAAACAGTTATCATTTCAAGCAATAACGTGAATTGAAGCATAATACGCCGGTCATATAACGCCCAATCGAGCCCTGAAACTTAGCGATCACGTGGTCTTTGCAAGTTTTAGCGGTATAAAGCTGACCTAGGTTGACGTAAGTGTCAAAGCTAGTGCCAAGAATAATGACAAAACAATTACAGGTAGAACCCGTCAAGATTGTAAACCCATAAACATGTCTGAAATACAAAAAAAAAAAATAGTATCGTTTTGACTCCTCTATCATGTCATGCATCTCGTGCTGTATATTGTCAGTATGGTTGTTTTTAAATCTTCCTGACAAGCATGACATTTCCTTTATAAAATACGTCGTTAATTGGTAACCATATGTAATTCTTGTCGAGTTGGTTTTTGCCTCTGCCAGGTTATATGCGGACATTTAATGTAAACAAGGTGAGCAGCAGTGTAATTCCAGACAGTTAATTAGCTGCATTGTTTCTTTGCATCTCGTGTTGCTACCGTTTGTTCGTTTATTGGGCTTATCGTCCCACCAACAGTATTTTAGTTATCTGGAGGCGGTATCCACTTGAAGCAGATATAGTGCTGCCTTCATGGTGTATAGCATGCCGTGAACACCTGGCATGATACCACACCCAGTCACATTATCCTGACACCGGGGCAACCAGTCGTGGAACTACCCTTATATTTGCTTGAGCGTTAGCAAGGGAGCTATACCACTACCATTTTAACGACTTTGGTATGTCGCGGCTCGGGATCGAACCAGGGGCCTCCCGTACCTGTAGCCGACGCTCTACCGATTGCGCTACCAGGTCCGGTTTTGCTACCGTTTTAGTTATCGTCCTTGCTGCCCCTGCTGCATGTCTGTCCATCTACTAGTCGCCTTGTTATGTTTGTTTTCTCTAGTTTAAACTAGCATCCCATTGAATTACTTAATTTTATGTACATATTATTTTATTTCTATGTACATGTATGCCACTCTCCCAGTCTGTCTGCCACTTTTATTGTTTAAATGTCTGTCCGCATGTTTGCCTGCATGCCTGTCTTCTCTAAAATTATGCATAAATTAAATCTTTTTAGTGGGCGCTAATGCAATAATAGTTCGGCGTCTAACATCTGTTCTAAACGTTTGCCAGTATATAATTTGTCTGTCTGTTTGTTTGTCGCTTTGTCTGTCAAAATATCTGTAGATCCAGGTTTAACACGTAATTCTTAAAACCTTTAATGACAAAAAAACACAGCATTCTGATTGTTTTCTTTTCTGTCTGCCAATAATTTCCCTTACAAAATTCAGATTTATCCACTGTAATTAGTTCCCGTTGTGATTGTGCCAAGCACGGTTAAGGCTTAACCTCTTAGCAGCCACTGTCACTTCGTAACAACTTCCGCCTTGAAACACTCCATATGATAGATTTCCATTTTTTTTAAAAGCAGATGCTCCTATCCTAAGGGTGTGGTAAATATTGTTTTCTTGATAAGAGCAAGTAAAAACAAATTATCCTTTCTGTTCCTTTATATCACATTTAAATGTGTTGTTTATCAATGGTTTCTAAAAAACGTAGCTTTATCATGCGTATAAAGACTTATAGATGCAGTCTAGGGCAAAACAGACGATAAGAAACATTGTGGGATATTTCCCCCACACGTGTTTACCATGTTGTTGTTATTGCATAACTTTAATTTTCACCTGTTAAGACTCAGTACTTATGTACTTCATTTATAACAAATAACAAATTTCAAACACGATAATACAATTTCGATATCAGTAAAACAAATTTAAATCTGCTGGTAATTAATACAACATGTAAAAAGAAATCAATAATTCCATGTCAAAACACACTAGTTTCATTTCGTTTGAACGCAAAATTGAAATAGGGACCAATTTAACAGTATAGTTCTGTTAAATAAAGTACAACATTTTAACAATATAGTTTTGTGAAATAAAGTAAGAAAAAGTACAAATATATGGTCAAATTGTTGTTATGCTCTTATATTCTTGGAATAAGGAACTTGAAACTTCTACCTCGGTAGGGTTATCCGTCAGAGAATTATGCAGTTAGTATTTGTCGTAAACATAACCGTTGCTTCTTACGAATTTAAGCATTTGCTTACATACACCTCCAAAAAGCATCACTGGAATGTCGTCAGTGTTTTTAATGTTTGCCTAGACGTTAGTGAAGACAGTACCTTGGTTTAGACAGTTTGTATGTAATTGTGTTACAGCTGTGATAACAAAAATGACAACTGACAAATAAAACACTTGCTTATCTACAAAAATAATATGAAACAAACACAAGCTTATCTACAAAAATAATATGAAACAAGCACTTGCTTATCTAGCCAAAAAAGAAACAAACCATCACTTACTTATCTACCTAAAAAGGAGAGACAATCACTTGCTTATCTACCCAAAAAGGACAGACCATCATTTACTTATCTACACGAAAAGGAGAGACAATCACTTATCTACTCAAAAAGGAGAGACAATCACTTGCTTATCTACCCAAAAAGGAGAGACAAATACTTACTTATCTACCCAAAAATAAGAGACAACCCCTTATCTACCAAAACAAAAGGAGAGACAATTATTTACTTATCTACCCCAAAAGGAGACTGCTTATCTACCCAAAACTTTAATTGGAAACATTTTTAAACGTCAGTAAAGTTGTATTGCCCTGAACGTTTTAACTTCTTTGTGTCGAAAAACTCTTTTTAAATTTTATTTAACAACTTATAATGTTCAATGTCGATCATTTATCAACAATATAACTTTAAGCTTTCTGATTCTTTTTGATAAAATATGTTTCTAAGCAATAATTTGTTCTTACTTAACATATCTACAAACAACAGGTCTCACCGTTATGTTCATTCTTGCATAGTAAAATTCTAGGTATATGTAGATTCTATTTGAATCTCAATATCTCAATAATCTTTTATGCGCTTCGTTAAGCCATTCAAATGCATCACACATGTTATGTACAAATTTGAATGTACATTGTTTCGGTCGCATTGCATAATAAAACTTCATATACCAAGCATGAACCAAGAATGACTGGCGCAGTCAGTATAGAATATATATATTAAATACCGAAATGAAAAATAGTGTTTTGTTATGATAAGATTCAAGCCTGGGATTTCTCGATATATATATATGGTATTTTTCTTTCTTTTTCAGCTGCTTAATTTTATCGAAGAATTTGATCTAAACATTAAACTATGGGCCATTTAAACCCGTTTTGGATATGTGTAAAACAGTGCCTGCGCTCGGGAATATGGCTAAAAAACAGTGTTTTTATAAAGCATGTGCTTTTATAGACATAAGGTGGCTTATTACTCGAAATACATACTTACTGAAATTGTAATCAGTTAATTTAACATAATGATAATAATGTCCAACAAAGTAGTATCTACTATTGCATGATGTTATTCTGCAAATCTGAACACTGTAAAGTGCATCTTGAACTTTTTGCTTCAATTATCCAAGCATGAAAGTGAACGTGTACCGTTGCAAATATACTGGGCCAAGGTTTTGATTTTTTACGATGACAATGGTAGAAAACTCGATTTTGACAGAAAAGTAATGAGAATGAGATTAAACGAATAGATCCTGCAAAGAAAGACAACAACATTTAGCCAAACTGGCGCCATTTCTGTTACATTCACAATTTGAGATAAACAAATAGACTAGAATAGAGTTTTGCGTGAAAGCTGGAAAAGTATGTTTGGGCGTGATGACATGTAACTTAAAGATGCTGAATAATTGGCAATTAAGAAATAAAAAGAAATAAGCCATTTTACATCGATTGTTAAATTAGGTGTAAACATGTAAATAACCAAACTGTCTATTATGTATGCCATATTATGGTATACAATTTCGTAGATGTCATTTAATTAGTAAGTTATGAAGATGATAGAGAGCGACAACCTTTTACCAGGAAAAGCAAGCAGTATGTTTGTCACGAAAGCTGTCATCATCAAACTCATTATTTAATTTCATGAAAGCTGTAACACACTCAATGTTCACCATCTCTATTTATGATGAATTAAATATCACAAGAATGCCTAAATGTTCGTGAGGTCGAATTGATATACACATGACAAGCTTATTTACTTTTTTGTGCAGATAAATATCTCTGAGTTTTGCATCCACGAAATACACAGTTAACTAATACAAAATAAGTTAACCGTAATTTATTATTTGCTTTATAGTCCTTGGGTTAAAATTTGACAAAACATTGATACGAAATGTAATAAACAAGAGCAAGATAAAACCTCACCTTCAGAAAATAGTAGGTTTACAGTAACGGCATCCGTTGTCACTTCCAAAAATAATCACAAAACTGAACTAGTGCAAAATTCACTATCTCTCTTCACTTTTCCACAACAGTGTGTAAATTGCAAACGCGGTAGTAAGAAATGCAAACTAGCGTTGAATAATTAGCATAAATCTAAAAGCAAATTATAAATGCGAGTTGTTAATGTACCCGCATCTACAAGTCCTGGAGGGATTGAATTCTTGACAGAACACAGAGGTCAGAGGTCAGTTAATCTTGCATTAATGAAAGATGGGTTTATCACACTCACAATAGTATGTCCAGTGGGTACCAGGTGATATTTACATGATGATAAATACATCGGGCATTAAATCAGGTGCTTACCTTGTGGGCGGTCTACAGGTTAAGTTTATGTGAACTAATAAAATGAATACGGATGTATAATATGCTGATTTGGGAAGAGGGAAATTGCATTGATCGCACGTTACGACGTTAAAAATGTATATACCCCAGAATCAATGATGAGACACACAACCGCAAACGCACACACACCGCACACACACACATTCGCACGCACAAACCCGTACACACTCACCCGCACAAGCACACAAACACAGAGAGAGAGAGAGAGAGAGAGAGAGAGAGAGAGAGAGAGAGAGAGAGAGAGAGAGAGAGAGCGTTTAACCGTTCAGAAACTCAGCACGTAAATGTATTTATGCTGTAGACAATTGAAGACGGTATTCACATATATGTAGCAATATCTGATCACTGTTAAGCGACTGATATTCACTTTCAATAACGAGTCATGTCGATTTTATTCATGTACTAAATATGTCATAGCCAGAAATAAGCAGACGGGTTATCTCCGACAGCAAGATAGCAAATGACGCTGCTACTGGTTTCTGGCGGAGTGGTAATTCTCGTTAAGCTCACAATTCAAGCTGCAATGTCTCAGTTTTGTTGTTGTTTTTTGTGTGTGTTTTTGTTGTTGTTGCTGCTGCTGTTGTTTTGTTGTTATTTGTTGTGAGTTTTTTTTTTTCTTCTTTTTTTTCATACAGACAAAATCGACAATTAATAACAGGTTCCTAGTTACAATTTAGTCGCAATTGCCAATATTTATCAAAGAGGATTTTGGACTCCGCAGTCAACAGGTCAACGTAATTGTAGATAGATTAGGAGTTTTAGACTGGCAGAACATTCAGAATCCAATTAAAAAATCTACAAACAGGCGCTCATACACATCAACAAAAAGGCAAAAACACAGCAAGTCAAAGCATCTTAAACATGCCCCATTGGATGTCGTACGACGCCAAGCCGCCATTTAATTACCACATTACAAGTAAATTACCATTTATAAGTCATTTATCATTATTATTAATCTATACATAATGCGATTTTAGAAACAGGGGCTTTTGACACTGAAATTTTTATTGTTGGGTTTTTTTCTAAATACATTGCATGACCAATTATGATCATTTTAGCAGCGACGTCAAGCTATGTGGTGGAGGAAGACCCCAGACAAATGTCTGGGTAGAACCACCGGCGTACCGCAGGTCAGCTGTAAGACCTTCGCACATTAGGTCCATGGCCTCAAACGGGACTCATTCATAACAGTTTATGATAGGCAACCCATCGAAATGTTACTGTTAATCAATACGAACTCCTAAGCTTTGGTTGGTCGAAAAATAAAAAAAAGGTCATGGTCAAATCAGGTTTCAGACACGAGTTTCTTAGCACTCAAAAGCGAGGCTGAATCATTCAACATCAACATTGTATAGTCTTCTTTGAAGCAAAACCGTTAATGAATAAAAACAGAAAAGTCCAATAACGCGTGATCGTAATTGTATGCTCATCAACTATAAATACAACGATTATATTACAAATATGACACCGAACGACACTTAATATTTTACAAGTCAAATAAACATGTTGCATCGTTGATTGATTCTGCGTAAAGGCGCCGTGATTTGGGGATTGTCTACTTAACGTAAATAAATCACCAGAAACTGAAAACTGAATAAGCACAAATATCCAACATCATTGTCAGAGAAAAAAATAAATAAGGTCAGGCCAAATGAGATTCCGAGTTCTAGAAGTTTGTGGCAAATGTGTTGCTAAAAAGAAACCACATATCAACCTTCATCAAATGATAATACTGTTCTATTTCCTGTCGATAAAACCTCCCTAGGCACCCAGTCGACCACGTTATAGTTTAGCCATGTGGTAATAATGGGATATTTAATGTACCAGTATATGTCCGTGTGGACCACGTTCAAACTAAACGGACAATCAAATGACAATGGCTGATCATTATGACCGTAACAGGCGCTGTGACCGATAGTCATGCCGTAATGCGAGTGGGTGGGGGTGCTTTTGTGTTGATGGCATTCTGAATACTTTCTATAAAAAACACATCAAATATTGGTATTTTGTGGACCATGTTCAAATTGAGCAAGCAATCTCTTGTCAGTCACCGATCATTATGGCTATTGACATAACCAATTGAGACTGAGATTGGGGAGTGTGATTGCATCATGCGCTTTCACTGAACACATAGTCACAGCTACAAAATCCAAGTCGCAAGCGTCCTTATGCCCGACCGAACAGGAGTCAGCACAGAAACCCTAAGCAAAAATATAGTTATACATTTAACGATCAACTTTGAAAGATTCATTAAATATTTCGACCAGCATACGATACATGACGACAGTAAACGTGATCAAACTCATTTTCTGAAGGTTCTCCGCATCATAATGGCGTAAAATGCTTCTCTTTAAAATCAGTGCATAAAACTAATGTTAAATGAATGAAACTACTTGCAGATGTATACTAGACACTGGCTTAGTGAAAGAATATATTTTAAGTATCAAGGCTTCAACGCTTTATGGCAGATAGCTCCTGTTCCTAATATAAATACATTTTCTGAGGAACTAGAAGAAAAAAGCTTATCCAACTTTGTACGGTTTTCTGGTTTGAATAAATAAAGGCCACGAACTTATTGACACAGAATAATTTTCACAAGAAAGTGACAGTCAAACATTTTTATATCAACCTTTGATAAGAGGCGGTGGTAGAGGGGAGTAATATAACAGCCGTCTGTGCCTACGAGAAGCATCTGCTTGGTACACCATACCGACCAGTTAACAAGGCCCGCTTCCATTATTAACAGACGCTGTCAGTGTCACGTAATCACGCTTGAAATTCTTCAATAAATATTAAGTAAAACCGTGTGTAAGACCATGACTCTGCATCTTCATGTACCATGTAAACAAAGAGAAACATGTCATCTGGAGCAGGCACAGTCATAAACAAAGCAACGGCGATTAAAATTGTTGTTTTTTCAAGGCCATGCGCGAAAACGGGTAGCGACAGTGGCACTTGTAACGAGTGAAGTAAAACACAAGCATCGACGTTGCCAATTGTAAACTATATGGCCGAGCCGATTTATTATTTAATAAGAATGCTGAATTAAATTGCAAAAATTGATGTGTAGAGCCACGTCTGGCTGAAGGTGGACACATCAAAAAAGTAAAATGTTGAGGTAGTTGCATTGTGTTGACATTGCGATGCGCCTGTTAAATGCATTGTAGGTACAATCAGCCTAAATACACACGTGAATCGTCACCACTATTATCACTACACTGTCTTAAGTTTAATTTATTAGTTGACTATTTGTACCAGGCGATCTTGCTAGTTATAGTCAGGTTACTTTCCTGTATCTTTGTTTACCTGTTACAAAGCTTATAATGTTAGTTCATATTTAACACAAGTATTCGTTGTTCATTCAGCTCATCATATTGAAATAGCTCCATATTATAGCATGATCAAATATGGCAATATATTGTGGTACGTATTGCATATGCTCTATATATATCGCAATATAACGTGTTTCAATTTAAGCGTATCGTGAAATCTTAAGCAAGGTGCAGTTTTTAAGTTATGAAATGAAGATTATGCTTTGTTTTCATGTCTCTTATCTGCAGAACATTTAACTTTTTCACGAAAAGCATCGACATTTTCCTGCTCAAAGTAAAAACCTTATGTACTAAAGAAGTTTATGTATATAAAAAGACCTTTACAAAGGTTTTTGTTGTATATGACTTCATGTTTATGCTTTAAACATTGTTCTAGACTGATACAAGCCTTTATTAGTATGATGAGCCTATGAGCATTCTTTGCAAGTCGGCATTCTTTGTACACCTTTGTTAACCTACACTTTATGCAACACATATTCTACCATAAATTTCCGCTTTTGTAATTCGCGATTTTGTATTAAGATCTTGTATTAACAAATCCACTTTTAAAGATGACTGTCAAATTACTAGAGTCATTCCCTTTTTCTGAAACTATGTTTTTAATATTGCAAACAATTCTTATATCTTCTATCTTTGTAATTTTGTCAGAGCAAGATATTAAAACTATAAAATGTGTACAAAACATTACTACACTACTTTTTGCTTTACCTATTTTGTATAAGTTCAGACCACCATAGCCGCATATAGAGAAAGAATACAATTCACATATGTTACTGTTTGTAAGGTTACTTCTGCCAATTTGTGCATGTGAATTTGTTCTTTTTTTCATAAAAATTGCCAAGCTTACTCCCTCTTGTATTGTTTGTTATTGACAGTCAAATCACAACAGTTTGCCATAACAAAACAACCCCAAAGGTTAGTCCCCCTGAAATGCAGTTAGTCTGAAAATAATGTCGTAAAAGTAATGAATACTGTCTAACCATTTTAACTTAATTTCAAGTACCAAACGCTACAGTGACTGCGGCGCTTTGATTTCTAAAGAAGTCATCTCATATTGGTATATTTTCGATGATTTACCACGTGTTCTAATCATAGTGTGGTATGACATCTAAGACGCAAAAGTGACAATATACTACAAGGTCTCTGCAGTCAATATTCATATGTACATTGATAAATGGAGTGATGATACCAGTGAAGCTAGCATTGGTGCATTTAAATGATTTCGATACCTGAAATCGATGCACACTTGCTAGAAACTTACGTTACATTGTGTTACAGTGTTGCTAATGACCGCTATTCACCGCCGTATTCCTGAATGAAATTAAACATTCGCTATAAGATATATGGCAGGCAAATGTTAATAGCAAACTATGAGTTTCAGATTTATATTCGCACATACGCAAAGCTGCCGTTTCCAATAAACAATTGTGCATTAATTTTGCGACATATCTACAACACATACAATCGAAATAGTTCACACTATATTGAGGGCGTTGATCATTGTACGTTTAGTTTGTTTGTTTGTTGCTATTTTGCTTATGTGTCGATTTTATTTACGTTCCATAATTCAAAGAAAAAAATTGTGCAATTAACTCGATGAGAAAGTTGTTTAAATTTTCCTTTTAAAGGAAAATATTAAATTGTTGTAAACGGCTAAATAATGCAAGGCATGATATCAACTGTTTCCTAAGAACGACATATTTAGCCTTTTGTACATAAAACGTCTGTTCAAGTAACTGCATAGAACTAGTTATGTCGTCACTTAATTGGAGTAATTCCAAGATAAGACGAAGAGATATATTAATCATTATGGTCAATGATGGGAAACGAAGCGTGTTAAGTTATCTATTACACGTCAGAGGGCGATGTGAATATCGGGTGTTTTCGCGTTCTGTCCATCCGTTATGGCGGCATGACCCGGAACGTATGCTGGCGTGATGTTTGACCCGGCGCCAAGAATCAAGGTGAAACAATCAACACAAGATAAACCCCGTCAAGATTGTTAATAAAAGTGTTTTTTTAATGTTAAAAAAGATACCATTTCAAAGTGTGTTGGATACAAACCAGATCTACAACTGTGGACATCCTATTCTAAATTACGTGTACTCGCGGTGCTTCCTTTTACCGTAATATTGTCTAATTTTATACAACTCTTTTATTTAACCATCAATGTTAATATTTATGTGAAAATAATTATATGCCTCATCATTTCTTTTAACTTGTAGTGACAATATTTTCGGTATGTATCTGTGTGCTCTATTCTTTCAATATTAAACCTAAGAAATATGATGTAAATCCGTAAGATAACCAGCGCAATTACGTCAATCGTCCGATAAGAATCTAATTCTGATATCTTTTTAGTATTTTTGAATTTCTCTTTTTTTAAAAATCATTCAATTTGTATTTGTATTTTTCAGGCCCGTTTATCCGTTAAAATGCTTTATCGACTGGATGACAGAGACTATATTTTGCATTCCAGAAGGAACGTCTGCCCGTATATCCGTCTGTTTGTCAGTTTGGATATTACCCAGGCATTTAATCATGAGAATATAATGTATTTTAGAAAGTTACCTTTTCTGCCTGGCCATAAAACCCCCGCCACATTCATATGTATGTACTGTAATTGATTTAAGTCTTAATTGCAAATTGTGACTGCCGCCTTTATACAATCCAATTGGACCAATTCGTTGTAAAAAAAGCAGATGTGGTGGTGTTAATATTACATACCTGATAAGGACTAATACAACATAGTTTCCTCGTCTTACTTCATATCAGAGCAGACTGTAATGTTTATCAAGGGTCTGTGGTTAATGAATAGTTATCGTCCATTTAAGAAACATTGAGGGGAACGAATAAAATAAGAAACGTTGTTGGTATTTCCCGTATGCCGATCACGCGATTAACTCGTTTAATATTCGTTACTTATATACTCGACAATTAAAACTCAAAAATGCTATTTTTCAGTTTCCATAAATAACAAATTTCAATGCTGGCAATATATTCGCAATATCACTTAAAACATCGCTTAATTAGAAGGTAATAAACACATCATTTTCGGCGCGCCCGTGACCGAGCCTCAAGAGTCGCAAACTTGTTATTTCTCCGCCCCACACCTCACCTTATTAGATCAAGTCCAGGTCAGGGCGAGAGCTTGCATGTGGGAGGGGGTCCTGGCTCACCTGAGTTTTGCAAAGGATCTATCCAGACATTCGTCTGAGGACTTCCTACACCAATAATTAGCAGAATGTCGTCAAAATTACTAAATTTGTGCTATGTAACAAACAAAAAAGCACAAAAAAAAAATAAAACGAATGAAATCCAGGACAAAAGCACATGAGTGCAAAATTAACTTTCAAGGTGATATCCGACACTATGAGCCATAAATCGAATTAATGAAAATGCGAACTATGTGCGGTAAACTTAAAGGGTCTTGCTTAAATGCTTGTTGATAATTAAGATTCGTAACAAGGTTGCCTTCTAATTCCACAAATATATTTTTACTGGGGCGCATCCTATCTCTGCATAAGCAACATACAGGTGTTTGAACCGATTGCCAACAAAGACAGTGTTAATGTAATATTACTAGCATGAGTTAAAGAATTAAAAAATAACAGTATTTCGCTCGCAAAGTTATGCTACTGAAAAGTATGGTTCCTGTGAAATTTGATATCTTTATTTAGCGGGAAACCCAATTGCTTTTGGATAAAGACTGGGATGTGACAAATGATCACATTGATATTTTAGACCTAAAGAACAATATAATACCAATAAACTTGCAATGAAAATCACCCTTTCTAAGAGAAAGACTATAATTATGGTCATTAAAAATTTCAAATACATAACAACATAAAGACAAATAATCCTGAAAGGATTTAGGATTTAAAGCATCCTTCTTTTCTTAAGTGAAGATATTTATAGTTACTAGTCGCTTAATACTTTACAGTATCTCTTTACGAAACAAATCATGATCTACTACCCTTAGTCAAGAAAAAACTACTTGCAAAAATAAAAATAAAAATATATCTGACTTATGTTCACGAACAACTATTCATTATTATACTCTTGTCGAATAATTGGAATGTTAATTGACGTAGGTGTTTGAAACGACGTAAGTAAAACGCGATACATTTGTTTTTGCCAATTATTTTAGCTAACGTCTTAATAATCTCCTATTTATTCCCTTACTATACCTGTCTGTTGGTAATGCAGCGATAATTCCAGTCGCTCTTTAAATTTGTACTACTGCAAATATTTAAATGAGAAATAAGATGCAAGTACAAGTTGCGGTTGACTTTATCTATTCATGTCAACAATTACTTTTATAATATATAACCACAGAAATAATGTGCAAATATTTTAAACAAAATACAGCGGTTTGTTTATAAGGTGTCGGAATAATTGGCTGCAAATGTAAAAAAACTGGCAAAATGCTTGTGAATGGTTGCACTCCTGTAGAAAAGTCTTAAAATAAAAGTAATTGCAGTTTCCAGGCATTCAACTTACTGAACTTTGGACTTGGAAGATAACTTTATTGTGGAGATTCTATCATTAGTTTTTATTTAACTTTTCACATTTTATCACTTCTATAATTTTTTTTGAAATATTTAAAATAGAATGATAATAATTAGATTTTCATTCAAGCACTTAACGTCGTAAGGCAAATGTTCAAAAGAGAGAAATTTAATCATCTGCCATAATCGTTTAGGGGACGATTTGAGTGCCGGTAAAGTTCTATTTAGGCTTAACAATTTAAACAACCCATTCTATATAAGGGAAAGAACCCCTATTACATAACATGTATACCAACAACATGTTTGGACTTTCCAACTGATTGATCAACACTCAAAATTAAATCTTATGAAATTCCATTTATGAAACTAAAATACAGTTTAAACAAATAAAGGGCAATTCTTTTCAAACATTGAGCCGATGCTCACACATATCACTCTCAAGCATTGTGCATTTCTATACGCCTGTATGTCTGTATGTATGAACATGCGTAAACTTGCAAACTTGTATAAAAAAACATGTACGGATGCTTACCAGCGTGTTTCCGTGATCAAGGGCGTACGGACACACGTGTATGGTTGTTTTATTGTCGCATATTTTGTGTTAATTTACTTAAACCACAAATTATATTGGCCAAAAAACGCTTTGCATATTTTTTACATATTTTTGCAGATTGAAGTCGAACCCCTGATTGAATGATCGAGCGAGAATAATATGGCTTTACATCGAAATAAACAGAAGACACATGTTTGCAACCAATGTAAAAGGAGGGTGGGGAGTGTGTACTAATCCTCGTCATTTTAGTTGATTTAACTTAGCTTTGGTAGTGGTTTTAACAAGCTTAATAAAGCGCAGGAGTCAAGAAATAGTATTTTGCATTAAACAGTCCATAATGTTTTCAGCCGAATGATCTTCCTGTTATTGTGTTTCACTGTTTGTATAAGGTTTTAACTTATTGAAATTACAATTCAGGGATAATTTTGTCGATCCATTCAAATTAAATGTATAATCTATAAACATGTCTAAGTAAGATATTGGCGAAGACAAAGTCGTCTTGTAAATAAAGATTAATGTGGACAAAAAATTGAACTAACATTGACTTTAGAAAAGCATTTCTATATGTCTTGCACTTCACAGACTATGGATTGAAACAAATATGAAAGAAGACCGAATGCAAATCAACGTAGAAAAGAGCAAGTTATTATTTGCAGAGTAAGTACATTTATACAAAACAACTATCCTTTGTAGTGGTGATCTTCTATTCCCCTTTATTGCGCTTATTTTACTGGCCATATTGACTCATGTTTCAAAGATAGGACCCAACAACGCATAGAGTTATTTGTTGATGACAATTAACATAATGGCAGAGTGGAGTGTAGTGGTGATCTTCTATTTCTCTTTATTGCGCTTATTTTACTGTCTATAATGACTCATGTTTCAAAGATAAGACCCAACAACGCATAGAGTTATTTGTTGATGACAATTAACATAATGGCAGAGTGGAGTGACATCTTATGTCTTATTCAGTTCGGTTAAAGTACATTCAGTCGAGACCAATAATTCTCATTTAATTCGAGAGAGTTACTTTCTAACCAATATTTCATATTCTATTCAAGTTCACTGAGATTGGACCAATATCTCTTATTTAATCTGAGGAGAGCTGACGCTTAACCATTAACTTCATTTAAAGTTCGCTGATATTTAACCAATATCTCTTAAATGATTCCAGTGAGCTCATTTCTTATCCAATCCAATTTTGTAGTATTTCGGTCATATATTGAATGACAAACTACCTTTCACAGAAAGACAGAAACTTTTGTTAAGTTATATTTTAACGACAGTTCAATGTGTAATTATTATTCACAGCTTCACATAATTAGGTATTAACATTATTATTATACGTAACAACATTATTTCAATCGGGATCGATGACATGCCAGGTCATTCTCAGTTTACTGTTTCTCTCAGTTTTTGTCTCCATCTACCCCGCGTTTAAATGTGTGAAGTGGGTTAATTTTATGAAACACTAAACTTACTGAGAAAAAAACCCAAACATATTATGTTCCCGAAATATACTACCTGAACAATGATGATTTGTGTAATGCAAGGCTACTGCACCTGTGCATTTTCTGCGTGTACACTTTAATTTTATAGTTGGCTCTTTTTTTTAAATGACTCATCACAGATTTGTTTTTTATTTAACATTTGGCTTGCATGTGAATACTATTGTTCTGTGCTTTTTCAAATTTTGGTATATGTTGCCATGCTCATAACACTTTCATATATTCTTATAATCAATTGTAATAATTAAAAACCGTTTAAATTCGATCGAGTTTGGATATATTTTGACAACATATGTTGGATAATTGTTCTTTTATCAAAGAATTCGAAGAATTATCGCAGAATAAGCTATTTTACATTGATAAATTAGTTCAAGAAATTCAAAAAGCCAAAATGTTCATAACTGGCATAAAATCATAAGAATGGTAAATAAGATGGAAGGGTATGTATCAAACAACCCAAGTGTTGTTTAAAATCACTGGCATGTATTTCTCTGGGAATTTCTTCTGTAAAATCAACAAACAATTACAAGCAGAAATAAATATATGGCAAATGCCTATAAGCCTTTGTTCAACGTTCAGTAACAATGATCATTATACCTATATAACTATTGCTGAAATGAAAAATTATATACTGAAAACAAGCTTACCTTTAGTAATAAGAAATCGTTGACGATGTTTCCAATTGGCACTAAAATTTAAAACAAAGCGATAAATTACTCCAAAAGCTATTACAAAGCTTAACAAATCCACGATTCACTACCTGATACTTGCTCACTGCAAAAAGATTTAAAATGCCACTGCTGCTGTATGAAAGTATAAATGAATATATTATAGTAGTACTAGTACAAGAAGCCAACTATACAGACAATCGTGTGTCGGGAATCTTCGATCCTTCAGGGATTAAACTTGTGACAGTGAAGATAGCGGTTTATCTTGCATCAATAAATGATGACCATGCTATATCGCACTTGGATGACCGGTGGGTGGCAGGTCATATTTGCATGTGGGTAGATATTTATGGGGTCTTTAATCAGGTATATACTGCGTAGGTGGTCTAGGTCAGTTTCTGAGTTTGGAGCAATGAGACTAATCATTTCATATTGGCGACGTCCAACTTATTATTGGTAAAGGAAGACACCAGAAGAAAGTCTGGGTAGAACCACCGGCGCACCGCAGGTTAACTGGAAAACCTCCCCATGTGAGAGTACGGCAAACTTAGTTAATTAAGCGAGCACTGTCGCATTTATTGGCAGCGTTATGGACAGCGCAAAAAGCAATGACAGTGTATTTAGAGATTATTGTTGCAAATTCTCTCCACGGAACCATTTTAGCTTGGCGGCCAATTCAAGTGCAAGATCTTGATATTGCTATGACCATACCTTTGGGCAATGTTAATTCCTATATGAGCATTTAGTCTGTTACAAAAGTAAATAACAAAATTTAACAAAATCGCATCTGACTTTTATAAAAATTGCACATTAAACTTTAAAAAGGGCTTATTTTTAATCTAATTACTAGTAGTATACACCAGGAAATATATGGCGTTGGTGAAACAACAGACAACCAAACAGATGGTCACGATCAATGGTGTAAACAAAAATAAGGGCTTTAAAGACTGTCTGAAATATACCCATGTAGATAAATCAATAGGTGTTTAAAACATGTGTTTGTAATTCATCAAAATGTTACCTGCAAAAGATGGAGATCAATTGGCCATCTTTTGTCGCGTGCCTTTATTTGTTAATGCAAATAACGCATTGGATGTCGAGTAAACCAGGACGGTATTCTAATGTATTAATAAATAGGACAAATCGTTCTAAGTCCGTCACATCAGAGGCTAGACTAATGGTGCTTATTTATCACGATTAACTTAATCGCACTATGAACACCCCACTGTTGTGCTAACGACAGACCTTACAATAGCTCAATATCTGAATTAAGTCTATATAGGCTTATGGTAATTATATTAACACAAAATCTACATACATGACGGTTGTCAGTTCCTCCAAATACCATAAGCAAACTTAACCGAGTATTGGCCGTACAGCAATAGCTTGGTATTAATAATAATAATAATAATAATAATAATAATAATAATAATAATAATTATTATTATTATTATTATTATTATTATTATTTTTATAATAATAATAATAATAATAATAAATAATAATAATAATATTGTTGTTGTTGTTTTGGGTTTGATTTGAAACATTAAGATTTAATGTATATTTTTAAATTAGCAGTGATTACCCTATTTTCTCCACGTTTGATCAACAATTTCAGATAATGATCAACGGGTCAGCAGAAATTTATGCTGTACAAAGCAACAAAAAAAAATGAGAACAAACTTGGGAAGCATTTTTTATTGAATGCAATACGATATTCCTCTTATAAACAGACATGACTAGGATTCACTTGCAACAATAAGGCATTTTAATCGACTTTCAATTATTGAATATGCCATGGCCATACATAGACATAGCTACCTCCCACGGCGAAATATTAAAATAACGATATCATTGGTGTGAAGTGTTTCTGGCGGATTGGAAATACTCGTTAGAAGATCAAATTCCAATTTAATTCAATACTCAGTCTAGTTTTGCTATTGTTTCCAAACTATGTTCGGGACTGCCAAGTTGTCAAAGTTACAAGAAGTAATTATTCCCTCTTTTGTTTGTTATTGACAGTCCAATCACAAGAGTTTGCCAAAACAAAACAACCCCAAAAGGTTTGTCCCCCTGAAATGCAGTTAGTCTGAAAATAATGTCGTAAAAGTAATGAATACTGTCTAACCATTTTAACTTAATTTTAAGTACCAAACGCTGCAGTGACTGCGGCGCTTTGATTTCTGAAGCGGTCATCTCATATTGGTATATTTTCGATGATTAACCACGTGTTCTAATCATAGTGTGGTATGAAATCTTAAACGCAAAAGTAACAATATACTACAAGGTCTCTGCAGTCAATATTCATATGTACATTGATAAATGGACTGATGATACCAGTGAAGCTAGTATTGGTGCATTTAAATGATTTCGATACCTGAAATCGATGCACACTTGCTAGAAACTTACGTTACATTGTGTTACAGTGTTGCTAATGACCGCTATTCACCGCCGTATTCCTGAATGAAATTAAGATATGTGGTAGACAAATATGTCATGTTAATAGCAAACTACGAGTTTTAGATTTATACTAGCACATACGCGATGCTGCCGTTTCCATTAAATAATTGTGCATTAATTTTGCGACAGATCTACAACACATACAATCGAAATAGTTCAGACTATATTGAGGGCGTTGATCTTTGTACGTTTGGTCTGTTTGTTTGTTGCTATTTTGCTTATGTGTCGGTTTCATTTACGTTCCATATTTTAAAGATAAAATTGTGCAATAAAGTCGATGCGAAAGTTGTATAAATTGTCCTTTTAAAGGAAAATATAAAATTGTTATAAACGGCTGAATATGTAATGCAAAGTATGATATAAACTGTTTCCGAAGAACAGTCATATTTAGCTTTTTGCACATGAAACTTCTGTTCAAGTAACTGCATAAAACTAGTTATGTCGTCACTTAATTGGAGTAATTCCAAGATAGGACGAAGAGATATATTTATCATTATGGTCAATGATGGGAAACGAAGCGTGTTAAGTTATCTATTAGACGTCAGAGGGCGATGTAAATCTCGGGTGTTTTCGCGTTCTGTCCATCCGTTATGGCGGCATAACCCGGAACGTATGCTGGCGTGATGTTTGAACCGGCGCCAAGAATCAAGGTGAAACAATCAACACAAGATAAACGCCGTCAACATTGTTAATAAAAGTTTTTTTATAATTTGAAAAAAATACCATTCCAAAGTGTATTGGATACAAACCAGATCTACAACTGTGGACGTTCTAAGCTACGTGTACTCGCGGTGCTTCCTTTTACCGTAATATTTTCTATATTTTCGTTAAACAAATGTTTTCTTTAACCAACAATGTTAATATTTATGTAGAAATAATATATGCTTCATCTTTTAATTTGTAGCTACAATATTTTCGGTATGTGTTTGCTGTATTCTTTCAATATTAAACCTTAGAAATATGATGTTAATCCGTAAGATAACCAGCGCAATTACGTCAATCGTCCGATAAGAATCTTATTCTGATATGTTTTTAGTATTTTTAAATTTCTATATTTTAAAAAATCATTCAATTTGTAAATTTTTTTTCAAGCCCGTTTATCCGTTAAAATACTTTATCGACTGGATGGCAGAGACTTTATTTTGCGTTCCAAAAGGAACGTCTGCCCGTATATCCGTCTGTCGGTCAGTTGGGGTATTACCCAGGCATTTAATCACCATGACAACATAATGTATTCTAGAATGTTACCTTTTCTGCCTGGCCATTAAACCCCCACCACATTCGTATGTATGTACTGTAATTGATTTGAGCCTTAATTGCAAATTGTGACTGCCGACTTTATACAATCCAAATGGACAAATTTGTTGTAAAAAGCAGATGTGGTGGTGTTAATATTGCATACCTGATAAGGGCTAATACAACATAGTTTCCTTGTCTTACTTCATATCAGAGCAGACTGTAATGTTTATCAAGGGTCTGTAGTTAATGGATATTTATCGTCCATTTAAGAAACATTGAGGGGAACGAATAAAATAAGAAACGTTGTTGGTATTTCCCGTATGCCGATCACGCGATTAACTCGTTTAATATTCGTTACTTATATACTCGACAATTAAAACTCAAAAATGCTATTTTTCAGTTTCCATAAATAACAAATTTCAATGCTGGCAATATATTCGCAATATCACTTAAAACATTGCTTAGTTAGCAGGTAATAATCACATCATATTCGGCGAGCCCGTGACCGAGCCTCAAGAGTCGCAGACTTGTTATTTCTCCGCCACACACCTCACCTTATTAGATCAAGTCCAGGTTGGGGCGAGAGCTTGCATGTGGGAGGGGGTCCTGGCTCACCAGAGTTTCGCAAAGGATCTACCCAGACATTCGTCTGAGGACTTCCTACACCAATAATTAGCAGAATGTCGTCAAAATTACCAAATTTGTGCCGGCGCTATGTAACAAACAAAAAAGCACAAAAAATTTAATACGAATGAAGTCCAGGACAAAAGCAAATGAGTGCAAAATTAACTTTCAAGGTGATATCCGACACTATGAGCCATAAATCGAATTAATGAAAATGCAAACTATGTGCGGTAAACTTAAAGGGTCTTGCTTAAATGCTTGTTGATAATTAAGATTCGTAACAAGGTTGCTTTCTAATTCCACAAATATATTTTTACTGGGGCGAATCCTATCCATGCATAAGCAACATACAGGTAGATAGCTATATTTAAGACCAGCTGTCGGTGTTTGGAACCAATTGCCAACAAAGACAGTGTTAATGTAATATTACTAGCATGAGTTAAAGAATTAAAAAATAACAGTATTTCGCTCACAAAGTCATGCCACTGAAAAGTATGGTTCCTGTGACATTTGATATCGTTATTTAGCGGGAATCCCGATTGCTTTTTGGATTTTGACTGGAACGTGACAAAAGATCACATTGATATGTTAGACCTAAAGAACAATAAAATACCAATGAACTTGCAATGAAAATCGCCCTACCTAAAGAGAAAGACTATAATCATGGTCATTAAAAAATTCAAATACATAAAAACAACATAAAGACAAATAATCCTGAAATGGTTTATGATTTAAATTAAGCATCCTTCTTTATTTAAGTGAAGATATAAATAGTTACTAGTCGCTTAATACTTTACAGTATCTCTTTACGAAACAAATCATGATGTACTACCCTTAATCAAGAAAAAAAACTATTTGCAAAAATAAAAATATATCTTATTTATGTTCACGAACAACTATTTATTATTATACTCTTGTCGAATAATTGGAATGTTAATTGACGTAGGTGTTTGAAACGACTTAAGTAAAACGCGATACATTTGTTTTTGCCAATTATTTTAGCTAACGTCTTAATAATCTCCTATTTATTCCCTTAATATACCTGTCTGTTGAAAATGCAGCGATAATTCCAGTTGCTCTTTAAATTCATACTACTGCAAATATTTAAATGAGAAATAAGATGCAAGTACAAGTTTCGGTTGACTTTATCTATTCATGTCTACAATTACTTTTATAATATGTAACCACAGAAAAAATGTGCAAATATTTTAAACAAAATACAGCGGTTTGTTTATAAGGTGTCGGAATAATTGGTTGCAAATGTAAAAAAAACCTGGCAAAATGCTTGTGAATGGTTGCACTCCTGTAGAAAAGTCTTAAAATAAAAGTAATTGCAGTTTCCAGGCATTCAACTTATTGAACTTTGGACTTGGAAGATAACTTTATTGCGACGATTATATCATTAGTTTTTGTTTAACTTTTTACCTTTGAAACAATAAATCATCTGCCAAAATCATTTAGGGGACGATTTATGTGCCTGTAAAGTTCTATTTAGGCTTAACAATTTAAACAACCCATTCTATATAAGTGAAAGAACCCCTATTACATTAACTTGTATACCAACAACATGTTCAGACTTTCAAACTGATTGATCAACACTCAAAATAAAATCTTATGATATGCCATTTATGAAACTGAAATACAGTTTAAACAAATAAAGGGCAATTTTCTTCAAACATTGAGTGAGCCGATGTCCATACATACCACTCTCAAGCATTATGCATTTCTATACGTCTGTATGTCTGTATGAACATGCGTAAACTGGCAAATTTGTATTAAAAAACATGTACGGATGCTTACCAGCGTGTTTCAGTGATCAAGGGCGTACGGACACACGTGTATGGTTGTTTTAGTGTCGCATATATTGTGTTAATTTATTTAAACCACAAATTATATTGGCCAAAAAACGCTTTGCATATTTTTTACATATTTTTTCCAGATTGAAGTCGAACCCCTGATTGAATGACAGAGTGAGAATAATATGGCTTTACATCGAAATAAACAGAAGACACATGTTTATAACCATTGTAAAAGGGGCGGGGAGTGTCCACTAATCCTCGTCATTTTAGTTGATTTAACTTAGCTTTGGTAGTGGTTTGAACAAGTTCAATGAAGAGAAGGACTCAAGAAATAGTATTTTGCATTAAACAGTCCACAATGTTTTCAGCCGAATGATCTTCCTGTTATTGTGTTACACTGTTTGTATAAGGTTTTAACTTATTGAGTTTACAATTCAGGGATAATCTTGTCGATCCATTCAAATTAATTGTATAATCCATAAACATGTATAAGTAAGATATTGGCGAAGACAAAGTCGTCTTGTAAATAAAGATTAATGTGGACAAAAATAATTTGAACTAACAATGACTTAAGAAAAGCATTTCTATATGTCTTGCACTTCACAGACTATGGATTAAAACAAATATGAAAGAAGACCGAATGCAAATCAACGTAGAAAAGAGCAAGTTATTATTTGCAGAGTAAGTACATTAATACAAAACATCTTTCCTTTGTAGTGGTGATCTTCTATTCCCCTTTATTACGTTTATTTTACTGGCCATATTGACTCATGTTTCAAAGATAGGACCCAACAACGCATAGTTATTTGTTGATGACAATTAACATAATGGCAGAGTGGAGTGAAGTGGTGATCTTCTATTTCCCTTTATTGCGCTTATTTTACTGTCTATATTGACTCATGTTTCAAAGATAGGACACAACAACGCATAGAGTTATTTGTTGATGACAATTAACATAATGGCAGAGTGGAGTGACATCTTATGTCTTATTCAGTTCGGTTAAGTTCATTCAGTCTGGACCAATATTTTTCATTTAATTCCAGAGAATAACCTTCTAACCAATATTTCATATTCTATTCAAGTTCACTGAGATTAGACCAATATCTTTTATTTATATCTGAGGAGAGTTGACGCTTAACCAATATGTTTTATTTATTTAAAGTTCACTGATATTTGACCAATATCTTTTATTTGATTCTAGTGAGCTTACTTCTTATCCAATTCAATTTTGTAGCATTTCGGTCATATATTGAATGACAAACTACCTTTCACAGAAAGACAGAAACTTTTGTTAAGTTATATTTTTAACGACAGTTCAATGTGTAATTATTATTTACAGCTTCTGATAATTAGGTAATAACTTTATTATTATACCTAACAAATTTTTTCAATCGGGATCGATGACATGCCATGTCGTTCTGTTTCTCTCAGTTTTTGTCTCCATCTACCCCGCATTTAAATGCGTGAAGTGGGTTAATTTTATGAAACACTAAACTTACTGAGAAAAAAAACAACATATTATGTTCCCGAAATATTCTACCTGAACAATAAATGATTTGTGTAATGCAAGGCTACTGCACCTGTGCATTTTCTGCGTGTACACTTTAGTTTTAAAGTTGGCTCTTTTTGTTAAATGACTCATCACAGATTTGTTTTCATTTTACATTTGGCTTGCATGTGAATACCTTTGTTGTTTGTTTTTGTCAAATGTTGGTATATGTTGCCATGCTCATTACACTTTAATATATTCTTATAATCAATTGTAACAATTAAAAACCGTTTAAATTTAATCAAGTTTGGATATATTTTGTAAACATATGTTGGATAATTGTTATTTTATCGAAGAATTCGAAGAATTATCGCAGAATAAGCTATTTTACATTGATTGTTAAATTAGTTCAAGAAATACAATAAACCAAAATGTTCACGACTGGCATAAAATCATAAGAATGGTACATATTATGGAAGGGTATGTATCAAACAACCCAGGTGTTGTTTAAAATCACTGGCATGTATTTCTCTGGGAATTTCTTCTGTAAAATCAACAAACAATTACAAGCAAAAATAGATATATGGCAAATGCCTATAAGCCTTTGTTAAACGTTCAGTAACAATGATCATTATACCTATATAACTATTGCTTAAATGAAAAAGTTAATGATATAGTGAAAACAAGCTTACCTTTAGTAGTCAGAAATAGTTGAGGATGTTTCCAATCGGCACTATAATTTAACACAAAGCGATAAATTACTCCAAAAGCTATTACAAAGCTTAACTAATCCACGATTCACTACCTGATACTAGTCACTTGTTCACTGCAATAGGATTTAAAATGCAACTGCTGTAGTATGAAAGTCTAAATGAATATATGATAGTAGTACTAGTACTAAAAGCCAACTATACTGACAATCGTGTGTCGGGAATCTTCTATCCTTCAGGGATTATACTTGTGACATTGATGATAGCGGTTTATCTTGCATCAATAAATGATGACTATGCTATATCGCACTTGGATGACCGGTGGGTGGCAGGTCATATTTACATGTTGGTACATATTTATGGGGTCTTTAATCAGGTATATACTGCGTAGGTGGTCTAGGTCGGTTCCTGAGTTTGGAGCAATGAGACTAATAATTTCATATTGGCGACGTCAAACTTATTATTGGTATAGAAAGACATTAGAGTTAAGTCTGGGTAGAACCACCGGCGCACCGCAGGTTAGCTGGAAAACCTCCCCATGTGAGAGTACGGCAAACTTAGTTAATTAAGCGAGCACTGTCGCATTTATTGGCAGCGTTATGGACAGCGCAAAAAACAATACCAATGTATTTAGAGATATTGTTGCAAATTCTCTCCAAGGAACCATTTTAGCTTGGCGGCAAATTCAAATGCAAGATCTTGATATTGCTATCAGCATAAATTTGGGCAATGTTAATTCCTTTATGAGCATTATGTCTGATACAAAAGTAAATAACAAAATTTAACAAAATCGCATCTGACTTTTATAAAAATTGCACATTAAACTTTAACAAGGCTTTATTTTTAATCTAATAAGTATACATCAGGAAATATATGGCGTTGGTGAAACGACAGACAACCAAATAGATGGTAACGACCAATGGTGAAAACCAAAATAAGGGATTTTAAGACTGTCTGAAAAATACCCATGTTGATAAATCCACTGTGTTCAAAACATGTGTTTGTAATGCATCAAAATGTAACCTGCAAAAGATGGAGATCAACTGGCCATCTTTTGTCGCGTGCCTTTATTTGTTAATGCAAATAACGCAATGGATGTCGCGTAAAACCAGGACGGTTTGTGGTATTCTAATGTATTAATAAATAGGACAAATCGTTCGCCGTCCGTCACATCAGAGGCTAGACTAATGGTGCATTTTTATCACATTAAACTTAATTTCACTGTGAACATCGCACTGTTATGCTAACTACAGACCTTACAATAGCCCAATATCTGAATTAAGTCTATAAAGGCTTATCGTAATTATATTAATACAAAATCTACATACATGACCCATTGAGGGTTGTCAGTTCCCCCAAATGTCATAAGCAAACTTAACCGAGTATTGGCCGCAGAGCAATAGCTTTGTATTATTATTATTATTATTATTATTATTATTATTATTATTATTATTATTATTATTATTATTACTGCTATTGTCATTGCTTTTATTATTTTTATCATTATAATTACTGCTATTATTATTATTATTATTATTATTATTATTATTATTATTATTATTATTATTATTATTATGACTTATGACTTATTATTATGACCTGTTATTTTGGATTTGATTTGAAATATTAAGATTTAGTGTATATTTTTAAATTAGCAGCGATTACCCTATTTTCTCCATGTTTGATCAACAATTTCAAATAATGATCAACGGGTCAGCAGAAATTTATGCTGTACAAAGCAAAAAAAAATAATGAGAACAAACTTGGGAAGCATTTTTTTATTGAATGCAATACGATATTCCTCTGATAAACAGACATGACTAGGATTTACTTGCAACAATACGGCATTTTGATTGACTTCCATTTATTGAATATGCCATGACCATACATAGACATAGCTACCTCCAACGGCGAAATATTAAAATAACGATGTCACTGGTGTGAAGTGTTTCTGGCGGATTAGAAATACTCGTTAGCAGATCAAATTCCAATTTAATTCATGACTCAGTCTAGTTTTGCTATTGTTTCCATACTATGTTAGGAACTGCCAAGTTGTCAAAGTTACAAGAATTTCGATTTGCCCTGAGAAAGAAACTGTACACAACATTCAGAAGCGACGATATGACTCGGGGTGAATTTCTAAAAAGCCGCAAAGTAAACCAAAAGCTGCACTGGAATAAGGAAGTAGAAAATGTTTCGAAAGTTCGGGCAAAACATGATACATTAGTTAATTCTTTAAGCAAAATAATAATTACATGTAAACAACAAGGCAAACCTCGTTTAAATGTTCCTCATTTCATGTGTTGGTGTTCATGTGTTGGTGTACAAGCTTTATGAATATTGAGTCAATATATATTGAGTCGATATAAAATATTTCCCCTTATGAACCACAAATACAATAGTAATCAATTAATATCGATCTACACGATATATAGTATCATTAACCAAAGAAAAGCACATGGAAACGAAATACAGAGGTTTTATAGACAATCCATTTACGTTGTTTTTTCACAGAGCTTAAGACCCTTCAAGATGTCACCAAATAAAACAAAACTACCCCCTGGCCTAAGTGGCTAGAACATCTCTCTAGCATGGATTGTACCTACCCCCCTGGCCTAAGTGGTTAGACAATATCTCCCCCATAGATTGTACCTACCCCCCTGGCTTAGGTGGGTAGAACAATCTCTCCCTCATGGATTGTACCTACCCCCCTGGCCTAAGTGGGTAGACAATATCTCCCCCATGGATTGTACCTACCCCACTGGCCTAAGTGGTTAGACAATATCTCCCCCATAGATTGTACCTACCCCCCTGGCCTAGGTGGGTAGAACAATCTCTCCCTCATGGATTGTACCTACCCCCCTGGCCTAAGTGGGTAGAACAATCTCACCCCCATGGATTGTACCTACTCCGCTGGCCTAGGTGGGTAGAACAATCTCTCCCCCAATGATTGTACCTACTCCCCTGGCCTAAGTGGGTAGACAATATCTCCCCCATGGATTGTACCTACTCCCCTGGCCTAAGTGGGTAGAACAATCTCACCCCATGGATTGTACCTACTCCCCTGGCCTAGGTGGGTAGAACAATCTCTCCCTCATGGATTGTACCTACCCCCCTGGCCTAAGTGGGTAGACAATATCTCCCCCATGGATTGTACCTACCCCCTGGCCTAAATGGTTAGACCATCTCTCTTCCATGTATTGTACCTACCCCCCCTGGCCTAAGTGGTTAGACCATCTCTCTTCCATGGATTGTACCTACCCCCCTGGCCTAAGTGGGTGTCAAAATATCTCCCCCATGGATTGTACCTACCCTCCCGGCCTAAGTGGGTAGACAATTACTCCCCCATGGATTGTACCGTATGGTGTCCGGTTCGAGTTTCATGACGGATATTAAGAAAAAACTCACAACCGTCCATCTATCAGCAAAAGGTGTTGATTACAGCACACCTATTTTTTCTGTTTTAATAAAAATACTGCCATAGAAAAAACACTACAATGAGTATTATTTGTATAATATAAACCAATAAATGATGGCATGTGTTCAATTAACCCATGTCATGAAGAAAGTGAGATATTTCAACAATCGTACAACAAAGTCGGCATCATGCATCAAATAATACTTTGACAACAACAAATGAACACATCGAGATTGTTTTAAATGACTTTGACAACATAACGCCATTCTTTGTTCAATTCAAGTAACTTGAGACCATTTCCAACTTTTAATGGAAAGTGTTAGATGCACATTAATTAATATCCCGACCAACACTGAGAATCATTTGTAGGATAGCAATCCTATACTTTGTATCTAGAGATCACTTTCTATTATTTTGCTGTGATTTGTTTTGTGTACGGACTTTTAGACGTAACAACGTCAGAAACAATTCAGATATTTTTATGACTGAACCATTCATCAGACACTGAAGTTTGAGTTTGAATTATCAACAGAAAGATAAACGCCGTTGTGGGGGTTTCAATTAACAAAACAAAATCAATTAGTTAACTTAAGAAGAAGCTGCTAGGTTTTGAGACACCAAAAGATAATTTTTATACTTATAATAACGTTCACTATTTAAATACCGCCAACATACCCATGAAAAACAGGTAAATCAAAGTTTCAACATTTTTGAAATAGAAACTGGATTGTATTTGTCAATTTTATGCGCAACCCACTTTCGGGTGTATGTTTGTAATATGGTGAAGTTTGGGTAAAGTACTGTAAATAATGTGCAAGTTATGGCTGAAACACCAAAACGGGACAGGTGGACGAACAGGAAGTGCGACTGTCACCTTCCGGGGGCACAACACGAGAATCAAATGGAGTCAAATATCAAAATACATGTACTCTCTCTTTCTCTCTCTCTCTCTCATGCGTCCATATCTGGTGTTTATGCAAATGTTTTATCCGAAATGTAAACTTGTAAACCAGTCTACAATAACAATAAAGTTCTATTTCCCGTTGACAAAATTGGTCGAAGCACCCCGTGGATCCAATAATTATTTCATCATTTGATAGTAATGAGATATTTAATGTACCAGTATAAGCCAACGTGGCTACAGTGTCAGCAAAGCGGGTCATCGATGGACAATTTCCGAACATAGTTACAGTGTCTGGCATCCTAACTTGCTGTCCACGGACTCTGGTAAATTAGATGCTTTGAAGATGTCTTGTGTGACTGAAATACATTTTATACTTTTCTTTAAGAAGTAAAAGCAGCCATTGAGTTGTGTCATTACTCCAGCATTTTTCACTCCAGTATTTTACTAAAATAAGAATGTGCAGGAATATCGCTGGATGGATATTCATGCAATAGATAGTAAAACAAGAGCTTTCTGTAGACAGCGCGTTCCACTTATCTCAGTGCTGGATATTTTAATCAAATTCCGGAGTTGAAAAGGGCGTAACTCTGCCAGATTTAATTGCTGTGGTTACCTGCCCTTTCGATATGGGTCCTTCATTAAATGGGATCAAGAATTCCATGTTTGAAATGAATATCTTCTTCGATTTTCGAGAAATGGGTCTTAACAAAAAGGATAATCAATGTCGACACCCAAGAAAGGGTCATGGCAATAGCGCCAAGTTTGTTTCTTCTTAGAAAAGAGGAGCTAATAAAGCTTTTAATTCCTCTGTAACATATGCCGTGTGTGTGGATTAATAGGATTTATCCTAGCTGTCGTCAAGATAAATAGCAATAGAATAACTAACTCAACGTGTGTACTAAATTACTTACTTTTATATAATTATTAATTGTGGTATGCTACCAAAGTGACGGCTATGAAATTCACAATACATGTACATGTTTATTAAGACCAAATGTTGAAGGGGAAAATGCGCAAATAAAGTCGTCAAGCATGATATATGTTATGATTAGCCTATACAACCTGTATAGAATGACAAGATTTCACTTTTAATTCTAAGCTGATCTCTTCCAAACTGTGCTATAATCAAAACAACGTGGGATTGTTTCAGTACAACTGGGGACACACAGTTATATAATTATATATTTCCACTTTAAGCGGGGACACACATGCGATAAGTTTTCCGAACAAATGGGTCCTTTGAATGTTACCCTATAAAAATAAAGCTTTCTTTTATTTGATGTTATTAAATTATCATGGGGCGCGAAGCATTATGTATTTGCTTACATTTAGTTAATTGGAGACAATTATTCCTGGCATAGATTTTTATGTCCAAAAATAAAAACACACAGACATGACCTTACAAACAGCCGACAATAAGTATATTACCTTGTAATTTCATGTCTGATTACTGGGTAAAGTGGAAAAGCCATTAAAACAAGTGCAATGTTAAATGTAAATGCATGGTATGGGCTTTCCACTTACACTAGATCATGATGGTGGCGACAGGGATATACTATTTAGTTAAAATAATCCGTTTATTAAATATATTTTCAAAAGCACTATGTTAACAATAAAATACTGTGAACACATTCGTGTATGTTTTTACCCAACCGAAATGGGGTCGCACACAAAACAATTCTTACATATCAATCGGGGACTTTGATGGTAAACCCTTAAAACGGGAACACCTTAATTATTTGCACTTGTATTTTGTGTGTGTGAGGGGGGGGGGGGGGGTGAGTTGGTACATGAATTTATTATGACGTATAACGTATCTAAGTTCTGTTTCCTGGTCATACAAATTAACTTTATGGAGGTTTAAGGTTCGCATACATTGCCTACATGAAGTAACACGACCATATAAATTACCGACATGGATTTATTTGGTCAAATAAACTACCTACTGGAAGTTTATGAGCTGTATACTTTACCGACGTGGAGCTTTTAGGCGGTAGAAATTGCCGACGTGGGCAATATACATGACCAACGTAGGGATTTAGATCACCGACATGGACTTATTAGGCCGTAAAAATTGCGTAATTATGCCTTATTAAAATATCGACACTAATTTATATGCTCTTTAAAGACATTAAGTTAATAGTCTGTTTAATTCTCGACTTAGATTTTTATGTCAAAAAAGTAAACAAAGCATTAACTGTAGAAATAGCCCACATTAAGTTAACTTTATTTGACTAGAAACTTTATGTCTGTTTTATAAGCGAGTAAAAAGAAAAAATAACAATTGATCACCAGGTGCAATGCCTGTCAAAATTTGCATGCATTGTATGTTCCTCATATTTATACATCATTTTAAATTAAGTATTTTTTTAGAAATCTCGACACACATTTCTATGTATTTATCCATCCGAAACGTGGTTGTGTGATTCTTCTAACAGATATGATACCCATCTCTTTTCTAAATTCTATGTGGACATTACTTTTTGCTGTCGTCACTACTTTTGTCATAACGTATCAAGGAAAACGTCAGCGCTTGAACAATATTTTTATTCGGATAGATGCATTTTCTTTTCATTGCTTGCATTTGTGAAACCCATCAGGAAGTGCGAGCTCTGTAAAACCGGTTTAAGCATCCCAGTTGGTCCCTTTTGCCGATGGACCGTTCCAATTCGGTAACTGTTGGGTTTGCTATTTTTTTAATGACTCATCGCAGAATTTGTTCTTACTTTTACATTTGGCTTGCATGTAAATACCTTTGCCCCGTGCCTATTCGGGGTCTGGTATATGTTGCAATGCTCATAGGACCTTGTCATATATTCTTATTGTAATGTTCCGGCTGATTAAGTTTGTTGTAAATCCTTTACATTTTTATTGTTATAGTCACGGGCGTCGGTAGACATGATCTGACGTGTACGCATGGCTCATATGAAGTATTTTTCTGTTTATTTCTAGGGAATTTCTAGGGACGGTTTGGTCTCGAGATATAATTAGATTTGAAGTAAAATGCAATGCTAGTAGAGGCGATACCCAAACACAAGCGCCAATTTTCTGGTTATGACAATTTATGTAAAATTTGATCCACACAAATTATTCCACACTATTTATTTCTATGTTTTGATGAATACATGACTACGTTACCGTGTCTTCAAGCAAAACGCAACTATATGTAGAAAACGAAAATTGCATTTAAGCCATTTTAAGCCAACGAAACAGACGTGTGGTTGTAGTGGAATAAGCCAAATTGGTAGAAAAACCAAGAATGATTTAGTCACGAATTGTTTCTCTGATTAATGTCAGTTAGTCCCGTGATTGAACAAAGTAAATGCCTAGTTTTTAGTTTAATGAGGGTCAGCACTTCCGGATATTATCGTGACTATGCCTATGAAGTTTTTCCGTGAGTGTGGGTTTTTTTTTACTCTCAAATCGTATCTGACGCAGCCAGAGGAGCATGATGCAGGAAAGAATGTTAAGTTAAAAAAAAGTCTTTCGGCTACTGAAGTCATCATTCCTGGGGAACAAGACATGACACTAAACAAATTTTAAAGATTAAGGATAAGGCGGTTTGCATTCCAACCTTCCGAGCACTTCGGCCACTGCTACCAACACAAAGTGTAAATTGCAGCTACCATTATATCTTTGACTTCGAGATAATTTTATCTGCACTTTTAAGTTTTGCTTTGAACATTGCTGTGGTATAGAACTCAATCGTTAATTCGATCATGAGAAAACGAAAATAAATAAATTGCTATTTTCTTTTGTATATTACCACATTATTTTAATGATCGAAGACTCGATGTCAGCCTACGGTTCTTTACTAACAAAACAAAAAGTGAACAACGTACAAACATATTATCGGAAATGATGAAATTATGCGGAAATTAAAAACGTTATTGAAAGTCATTGTTATCATTTTTAGCTATGCTAAGGTCGTCAACATACTTTTATATCTATTGTAAATTTCAAACAATGCAGTAAACTCGTGACTAGTTTTATTGTTTACAGAGGATTTCTTGTTCGGCTTGAGCTTGATTCTTTAGATCTTGCTGATTCCTCTTTTAAATTTAAAACAAAACAATATGTATCTGGCCTATTGAAACTAAGTGGCTATCATGTGACTTTCCACGTCTACAGTTTAACAATACAGAATATGATATGACAAATAATGGCATGACAAATCACAATGTCAAGTGCATAAGACTAATTGCTTTTTACACTTAATATCTCTTTAAAAAAAACTTACGAAGTATTGATTTAGCTGCAGTCTGGAACCAAAATGCTGACATATAATAGTCGCATATCTATTTTTCTAAACCTGAAAGCTTGTCGTGCATAAAATATGTAATAACAGTTTTGCTTTTCTGTAGACTGAAACAATTGATTTTGCCTTTTTTTGCACTTTACTCCACTCACTTTGTAACTTAAATAGCCCCTAAAATATGAATACAAACATTTAAATGTTTTTTAAAATACCATGTAGATCTATACACGGATAGTATGACCCTTCGATATTCTGAATGACCACCCAAACATCTATGGTGTGGTTTACAAATAACTCCTATTAATTAAGATTTGGCAGCAACACTGCCTAGCGACTTGTACGTCGTCCTAACAGAAAAGACAAATGTAAAGATAAATGTTAAATGCAGTAACCATTGTATGTCTAACGAGACATGAGAAGTAAAATATTAATAGACGAACAAAAAGTTGCAATTCTGTACAAATCCCTCCACCAGATACTACCAGGGGTTGATCGTCCTGACAACGAAATTCTGAGAAACTCTTATATAAAAGTACAAAAACTTGCCCTATAGGGTGTTAATAACTTGATTTAGCAGGTTTAAATCTGTTTTTCGTGGTGCACGTTGATCACAATTTAATGTACACCTTACCCCTACTAGGGTTATATATTAGCTGCAGATTTTAGCTGTGTTTTACTTTGGGGGCACTATCTACGCAGCTGCGTATTCTGCGTACAGTCAGCTACGCGCCTGATAGTTTCAGAAATGTACAACAGTCAGCAAAATGGTAACAAAATACATTGTGCAAAGGTGGAAATTAGCCTGTTACCATATTTAAATATGATGGTACTGGGCAAAATACTGCAATAAATGGGAAGTACTTTCCTTGAACATTAACTGACATTCACTTTAATATTTGATACATAGTGAGAATTGACATCCCTGTGCTTAGACACAAGGAACAGTCAGAACTATAATAAATATGAATGATTAAAAGAGTTCAATAAAGTAGAATGATGCAGTAACTTTTCATTTACTCTTCACATACACTTTCATCAACTTGAAATTGTGTAAAGGGGTCACATGACTATTTGTCATGTTTGATTAAACGGGACGGACTTGCATTCATAAAATGTCTAAATTTCTAGATGAATTGTGCATTTATTGCATTTTTCGTCAATCATTTTTTCAACGATTGTAGCATTTGTCTATAACTACGACTATGTTTTGCTAAAAGTGCTCTTATGATTGTAAAACAAAATGAAACAGACAATCTTTCTTTTTATAAAATGCGTGCACGGTTAGTTCTACTTAGAACACAGATGTTCGTAAAATGTGTGCGGGTAAAGATTTACGACATACACATAATTAAAACAGTACAGATACAGTGAAATATTTGTATTTTTATTATAATGCTAGTACATCATTGCATCCTTTTTTCGGGTAAACATATGCAGAAATTATCTTTCAATAAGCAATCTGTCATTTATTTGTATGATTATCGTAGTTTGATCATGGCACAAAACACATATGCTGAATACTTGATTTAACAAAGCCGTGTTCCACGCTAACGGCATATAGTTTAATGATAAACATTATGAACAAAGTATGTTATATCCATCAACGCTGGTGCTAATAAACATACAACAGTGAATAAAAGGAACAACTCAGACAACAGCAAATGTGTAATAATAATAATAATAATAATAATAATAATAATAATAATAACAATAACAATAATAATAATAATAACAATAATAATAATAATAATGATAACAATTATAATAATAATAATAATAATAATTGCATTATTCTCAAATCCGAAAAAAGGAACGAGGCGAAGTTGAGTACCTGATAATAATAGATACTTAATAGATACTTCCACATTGTCATTTTATTAGAGTTTACTCTTTGATTTTAAGGCGACCTTATAATCGAGTAGTACCTGATTACTACATTATATATGAGCATAATATTTTCCAACGGATATATACTGTCGGGACGCTTTTCAACTATTTTAAACCTTAATCACGAGATGTAATTTGGTAGCACACTTACTTGATATGAGGTTTTAAACATTCTTATAAGAGCTCAAAGCCAGAACGTTAAGCTAGAATCGAAAGTGTGTGTGTGTATGTGTGTTTAATGCGCTTCTTCAGTGTTATAGTTCTACATCCCAATAAGCGGGAAATAAAACATACTCAACTTAATATCTTCTGATATAATTGCCGTTCAGTAATATTAGAAATCTTCGACATGTACTAATAAGCAATAAGCTATGCGGCATGACATATGTCAGTTCAAATTACACAACAAAACAAGATATTTATACTGGTTGTAAGAATCGTTCATACATATGAAGGGCACTTTTTGGATTTCATATATGTTATCTATTAAAGAACGATATTCTTCGAAATCCTCCTATTCCCTAATTTCTAGATTGGCATGTTCTTTAGTGCAATTTATTTAACTTTCTGTGAACTTCTTTAAAAAAATGTATACAAATGACACGTTTCGCATAAGCTAAATTTAATAAATGAAATACAGTTTTAATAGCGGAGTATGTGCAAAGTGGCGGAGATGATACGACAAAATTTTGGACAAAATATGACCAAAATAAGGTTAACATTATCCTCTGAGCCATTATCCATATAAACTTTTGCTTTACCCCAAATATGACCAGAAATCTGAAGTTTTAATCTGACCATTCTGCCAAAAAATTATACTTTAAAACATAAAAACACCTACCATGTTGTTAAACAGATAGCCAAAAAATAGACTGAATCTATTAGGCAGAAAAGGGACAGGTGAGTTACCAGGTTCAGACTTAAAGGGATTTGTACACAAAATCTAGATGGTTAAAAATATTACATTGCCAACTACATACATTATACATAAGAACAATTAAATGAACATTAAGACAGAATGGTTGAGTCACAATTTCCAAAACTTAGATTCTGCTCTCTTTGCTAAAGCCGTATTACGGAGAATATCACAATTTCTTATTTACCGTATCCAGACAGCAATTAACACGTACTTGTGGGATTTGGGGCGATGAAACGGTTATATAATGACCTGCCACAACAACACAGCTAACATCGCATTGGTTATGCATTGCTGCCTTGGTCAATATGGTAATGAATGCTGGTGCAATTACTTTTGCTGCTGCTGCTACTACTACTACTACTACTGCTACTACTACCCCAAGTCATTTTAAAATAAATATGGAAATAGTTCCTAGTTTGCAGGAATTCTAGTGTGCTGGCTAAAAAAAAGAAGTGAAAAATATAAATACAGATGTTATTGAATCACTTGTCTAAGTACTATACTTCTGTTTAGGTAAAGCATATTTAATACGAGATAGATCTTTTAAAAGACAACATTATTTTGTATGGTGTTTTGTAAGAAACATAAAGCACACATGTATTTATGCAATAAAAGTTGTTATTAGGATACATCGTTACTATGTACATTCGTCGACAGTGAGAAGTCCTATAAAGCTACATGTAACATGACAGCATGCTTATTTAACTATCGTTTATATTCAAATTAAGGTAAATAAAACGTACAGGATATAATGTAATTCATTAATAAATATGTATATTTAAATAGTAATGAAGTATTTCTTACTCCATTAATGCCGCTTTTATTACAGAACGCCAAGGCGTTACGAGTTGTTGATCATCTAGTGATTTCATAGTACTACTCACATTCTGCTTCTGTGTGCTATTGTTTAAAAAATAACACATAAACGTGGACCTTATGTGAGGATGAATGTTTTAAAATACTACGCAAAAACGGGTCATCTAACTCCTAGTAGTATGCATGCTTTTCAGAAGAAACTTAAGATAAACGAGGACGCGTGGGTATGAGAAATATCTTGTTTAAATCTCTCTGTGTATTGTGGTCCGTACCGACGTGGAAGTATAGGATATTGACCGAGTGTTAGGTCTAGTCGCTTTGGAAAGACCCGATCACGGGATTCATGAAATAACCGAGAGCGCGGAGCGCTCGAGGTATTTTAGAATCCAGTGATCGGGTCTTTCCAAAGCGACTAGACCTAACTCGAGGTCAATATCTGACTTACACACCGCCATGGATTCAAACGGTTACGATTCTGATGACATTTTATCCCAAGCAATGTAACCAATTCCACAATACATTTCCACCTATAATAAATTAATTGTGAATATCTCCTGATATTTGTGCATATATTCGGTTTAACGGAAATCGGATAGTACTTTCCGTTATTTGTATTTCGGTGCATTGAAGAGTATGTTGTTTTTCATATGATTAAATGATATGATTCGGATGAAATTTTGTCCCAAGCGTTAGACTTATTCGAGGAAAAGAACCTCAAAATGCATACAGGTTAGTGCGATTATGTTACCAAAATTCCAATATTTCGAACATTTTTTTTATATTTTAGAGTTGGAGTGAACATCTGTTTTCAAACTTATTTTAATGATGCATAGATGACCATTTCTCTGGACAGTACCCGTGCTATTAAAACACAAATTTAGAATGATAAATTACAGAATTGGTTATGACAGGCAATCGTTGAACCTGCGATTTATTGATATTTCATCTAGGGCTATTACCAATGCAAGGGAAATGACTTCTAAATTTGATTTTGTCTGATTTGATTGTATAAACAATGTGCAAAAAACACAATTTAGAGTATGTTTTACTTTTGGGGATAACTTTAGCATAAAGCTTTGAAATACACATTAAAATACGTATTTCGTTTGAGTTGAGTCTACCGGGTAATTACTTTATGAACAAATGTAAACGCAGGTTTTTAGAATGGAATTTTACTATGCAAAACGTTCCAATACAAAATATTTTTACTTTGTCGTAGGTGTTTACGAAATGCATTGAAACAAATACGCGCAAAATACAACTTGCATAATTATTTTATAGATGTGAATTGTATTCAATACAAAGAAAGTTTACATAATTATGTGTATGTTTATATATTACAGGGAACATACTGTCTGTGCACGTGACCAGGTCTTTCCTGATAGACCCGGTCGATCTATAGATCGACCAGGTCTGTCTAGAAAGACCTGGCCACGTGCACAGAAAGACCTGTCTACAAGAAATCTATTGTACAAACAGGCCGATCAACAAAAAATAGACCTAATGCAAACAAAAGAGTAGGTGTGTAATTTGGGGACACAGAGCGATTTCCGCGAATTTCATATGTTGTCTTTCAGTGTCTGTAGGCAGGGGTTTCAACGGTAGTACAACCAGGGACGTCCCTGGTTTTGGTGTGTGTCCCCGGATGGAAGGTGTGTATTCATACAAACGTCCACCAAATATATAGCACACACACACAACACAACACACACACACGTACACGTTTGACTTCACGTACAGTTTATTTGCACCGCCGATCGGTGAAGAGGGGGTAAAGTCAGAATTATGAAGAAAATGGGAAGAATGAGTCAATTTTTTTATAAATAATTTTGTTGTTATCTTCTTGATGAAAGAAAAAATGTGCAATCGCAAAAAAGTGATGATGTGTGTTTAAGTACATGTGGGTTGGTCAGTTCATTCAGCACCATTTACAAAATAAATTGCAGACTACTGCGTTTCAACGTTGTATGAATAAGGGTTGTATGAATTCTTCAGCAGTTGGAATACTAATCAGGGGCCATAACTATCAAAATATGGCACATTACAAATAAATTGTACTTGTTAAAAAGTTTTATAAATATATTATATATTTTAAATATAATCATGGCAACTATAATATAGCCTTGTACACAAGATTTGTATATATATGAGACTTCTAAGTAGGCTCAATATTAATCACTTTATTAAGGTGGACAACTCATACTGATCCTAAGATATTATAAAAATAACGCCCTATTTAAATTTTCATACAACAATCCTATACCTACAAAAACAAAAAATCTAAGAAAAAAAGGTATTGAACAATAAATAATAATCATTAACCCGCAAACCCCACTCTCCCCATTAAGAAATCTATACAGGAAGTTTGTGTTTTTATTTCTCTATATCTTACAGTTATTTTTTATTTATTTTTTTTTTGTAAACTAAGGATTTACTAACCTCAGGATGTTTTTCAAAGAATAACACCAGAATGACGTATATGAACTCATAACTTGTCATGATTTCATTAACACCCATTATCACATAACTTGACATGTTTTCATTAACACCCATTATCGCATGACTTGACATGTATTCATTAACACCCATTATCACATGACTTGACATTTATTCATTAACACCCATTATCACATGACTTGACATATATTCATTAACACCCATTATCACATAAATTTACATGTATTCATTAACACCCATTTTTACATGACTTAACATGACCTCATTAACACTCATTATCACATGACTTGAAATGTATTCATTAACACCCATTATCACATGACCTGACATTTTTTCATTAACACTCATTATCACATGACTTGACATGTATTCATTAACACCCATTATCACATAACTTGACATGTATTCATTAACACCCATTATCACATAACTTGACATGTTTTCATTAACACCCATTCAGTTGTTGTTTTTTTTCATTAAGCCTATATATAGTTATCTAGTTGCAAATGTTTGTTGGAGTTTTCCTTCTGTGATATGGCTTCACATACCAAAATTCCCATTTCATAAATGTCAAAATTTAAAAATGCATTTTACAAAAATGATTGACTTATTTTATTGTGTGATAAATAGAATCGAACATTTGTGTAAAATGAATACTGAAAATATTGCACTAGTTGCATGAAACAATATGTGACTCAGCTGATCCTTGTTTCATATTGTTTCATCCAACTTGTTTACAATGTCCCATGAGCACTCATGTAAGATCCTCTATTTATTTCATTACTTAAGGTTTAACATAATTAACCCATTCGTTTATGGAGTTTTTCCTTTTTTATTTTTAATTTGAATTTTTGTTATACAAAACTTTTTTATAATAGCTTTCTATATATAAAGATCTTCACTACTGTAAATATGAAAAGTTACAAAATATAGCTGTTTATAAGCATATTTATTCATTTTAGACATCAAAATATGAAATATTACAAATATAGTTGTTCAAAAGCTATGTAAATGTTAGACATTCAAATATAAACATTACAAGTGTATTATTGCTTTGTATATACTTTATATAAATGTGATTTCTAAATCTGCTCACTTTAGATCACTTTGTTATTATGGGGATAACTAATACTGATTCTGAGATAATATTATTGTCAGGTAACCTTAGAGAGAGGTCATGGATCTCACAAACGGTGAGAAAACTGCAAGAAAATAACATCAGATTCAAGATTTCACATATTGTATGGATATCTTAGCTTTCAATAAATCTTATGAAACAGCAAACTATGCAACATTACAAATATAATCTAACATTTCTATTATAGCCATGCATATTTTTAGGCCAGGTTGAGCTCCATTACCTAGTATGTCTCGAAATTGCACATGCAGTATATGTTGTGTATATGTCATTAGCAGATTGATTCAATTGTGATGCAGTTGTGTAAATACACATACATATATATGTGCATTGTGTTGTTCTTTGAGTCATAGACGTCTGCTAAACCAAGTTCCTTTAGGGTTAAAATAAAAATAGTAAAACAACAAAGGTAACAAATAAATCTGTTGCTGTACTATAATATACTACACTTAATAGTGTTATATCTACTTTAAGCCTGTATTAATCTCTACTGTCTAAAATACAAAAAAAATTAAAGGGCAAGACAACATAAAAAACTGTTTTTCATGCAAAACAGTTTTTTAAGACATCAACTAATTACCTTTCCAGAATCTCTGCATAGATTTCAGATGTTTGCAATGTCCTGTTTTACTGTCTGTGCTGTGAAGTTAAAAAGTTTTCCTGTATTAAATTTTGTCAACCAAGGGCAGTTAGTGTTCTTTAGTTCTTTAGGCAACATTTTCAGTGTTTGTGTGTGTGTGTGTGGGGGGGCGGGGGTGTCCCTTTTGAGATACATCGCAGCGACCACTTAGGATCCTAATAATGATGTCCAGCAATTTTTGTGGAGGAAGACCCCTGGGTAGAACCACCACAGGTCAGATGGAAGACCTTCCCACCTTAAGTCCTTCACACTGAATCGAAACCATGTGGTGGGAGGCTAAGCAGTCAGCAGTATCAGATCAGCAACTACCACCACGCCACAGTCGACCCTCAGAGGTTTTTTTTTAATTTCTGTTCTTATTGTTTGCTGAGATATGACTCAAATAAAGATGTACATTAATATGTATATGTTGTACAAAATAAAATGTTAAAATATGTTGTCCAAATTCCACTTCAGCATCCTTTGTTACCGATGAAGAAAAAAGGAATATAATATTTGACAAACACGATTTAAATGGGATTTTATTTTTAAAGCTTTTTAAATGGTTATACCATAGTAGTTTTATTTTACAATAACGGTTGGGGGAAAATATTTGCTTATGTTTTTTTTATTGTTTAGAACATTTTTAAATTGTTCGTTTGTTTGTTGGGTATATTGTCCAGCCAACAATATTTCAGTTATTTTGTTTGCTTGTTGGGTTTATTGTCCGACCAACAATATTTCAGTTATCTGGAGACAGTGTCCACTTGAAGCAGATACAGTGCTGCCTTCACTGTGTATAGCATGTCGTGAACACCTGGCATGATACCACACCAGCCACATTATCCTGACATCGGGCCAACCAGTCGTGTAACTACCCTTTTATTTGCCTGAGCGTTAGCAAGGGACATTTAAACGACTTTTCGTATGTCGCGGTCCGGGATCGAACTCGGGGTCTCCCGTACCTGGAGCCGACGCTCTACAGTTTGCGCAACCAGGTCCAGTATTAGAACATTAATAAATTGTTAAGATACAATGTAGAGATAAAATTATGTCATTATTGCTTCGTTTGACTATTTTGATGGAGGAAGACCCCATGCAAATCAGTAGAACCACCGGCGCACCGCAATACAGCTTGAAGGCATCCTTAAATTAAGTCCTTTTTTCCAACCAGTATCGAACCCACGCCGATCGTGGCAGGGCAGTCAGAGGAGTTACAAGTCGGCGACTCGACCACGGGTTCGCCCTTATAAATTGTAAAAACTATAAAACGTTTGTTTTTTTTCAACATGCTCTTAGATAGGACTGGTCATGGCTAAATGTACATTCTTGCCTGACCGTTCGTTTTATGATACCGTTTGTATGATTTCGTAACTTTTTAAGGACGTTTCCAGTGCTATATGTTGCTATAATTAATGGTAGATGTATGCATTTTTAAGTCAGTGATACTGGAAAATGTCATTAGATAAGTCCATTTGCGCAATCTAGGTTTGAATCCAAGCTGATTTTTGCTTTCTCTGATTTTTTTTATATTATCAGCATTCTTCCGATGAATGTCTGTACACAATTAAACATTTATTTCTTGCTTAAATACGACAGTTTAACATTTTCGCTATTTGAAAATTTAAACCATTATGACAAGTGCATTATAAGTCAGAATTTATAACATAATTATTTATTTCTATACGTCAAACGTCGAGACTGTTTACCATTTCAACCTGCAATGGAATTGAGCAAAAAGAATTTTTGAAGGTAGGATTTGAATGATCGCAATTACAACTATTCTGTCTATTATGTTCTTACCATTAGGCTATATCGCCAGACAAAAATGACCTCAAAGTCATGATATCAACTCACTTGTAGTTTGTTTTTTCTACGAAAGGTTACATACGGACAGCAGTGCTACAGTATTAGAGTGTATGCTTTGATATATTTGGCTCACAAAGATGATCTTTATTCTATACTGATAACAAAGGCTCAGTTCGTACCTCTGGTGTAATACCTCTACTAAATACACCAATCGTCAAATGTCTCCACATTCGGCTTCAGAAGTATCAGTTCATAAACTACCGTGAGCAAATAAATAGTCATCTCCCCGCATGGGTTCGAGTCCCGTTCGGGGCGGAGGACAAAATGTGGGAAGATCTTCCAGCTCTGGACGTTGCTATACTGGTCATAAATGGTCCCTGCGATGTATTTCCAAATCAAAACAAAATAATAAATAATCGGTAAACCATTATATATTTGTATAGCAGAAGTCACTCATTCTTACACAAAGGCCATGATCTGGTTTGTAACTAACATTTAAAGAAAATTCACAACCCTCTTTCTTAAGTAAAATCATAGATCCGACATTGTATAATTAAGAATACGATACACATATGTATACATGTATACTGGTAATACCGAAGCACGGCGAAGTTTGGCGAGCTTTTTTCATTTTTCGTTTCGGTTTATAAGACACAACGTACACTAGAAATGACGTTATCAATGGTGAAAACAATTTCAGGGATATGTTTTGCAAGCTATTACTTGTTAAAACTTGTAATGAATTACACCTTACCTTACAAATGTTTTGCACATGCTAATTTGTTCATGTCTCCAGACGACAACTTTTCACTTGTGTAAATACTACGTCATAGCAACATTTGATGTCATGTGCTATTTATAGACGTGTAAAGATCTCGGAACACCTGGCAACGATGATTGCCCGAAAAATGCCGAAAGGTTACGATTGGCGCCGATTTGTGGAACAATGGTCAAAGGGAGGATACTGGTATGAGTTTTACATCGACATTGTACGAGTAGTCTCCCATAAAAGGCGTTTATTTTGGAAATAATTTGCACAAATTTCAAATAAATGGCTTCAGTAAAATCGGGCGCTGTGAAATATTTAGTTTATAATTCAGTTCAGTCGACAATGAAAAGTACATAAAACAAAACATGAGTAATTTAAATAAGTCCATTGCAATAATGAATGCATTGTATCTAAAATACACATGAAATCTGCCATGTTGGGAATAGTATTAATTACCTCTTTTCAAAGTGTCGATGTGCCGTAAATCCCAAAATATAATACCTCTTTTTAAGATATATAAAGGAACTTTACCTTAACTTTTCAACTACCATAATGTTACCCTAAATGTGGGTAGGTATTTTATATGTAATTTCAAAAATGAAAAGGATCAAAACCATCCAATTAATATTTTAAACAGTAAATTAAATAATCGGACGCCTGACAACAGCAGGCAAGCAATGAGCAGAAAACCTCACAATGAGTACTTTTTCTTAAAAGTAAGCTGAAAATGTTACAACAATTGGATCTACATTCAGCACGGATGCCAAAGAAATTCCGACCCTGTGGAGTTACCTGCCACCCTGAGATGTGAAGATGAAGGAGTATCAAAGAACAGCTGTAATTAATTATGCAGGGGTACACCTGATGTAAGTTTTACATTAACTAAGGATATTAAAGGGATATCACAATCTTAGTCTCAAGTTATTTTAATGTATACATTCATATAAACTGAGCAAATAACAAGGGATATAAGTGCCGGTCGAACCGGGTGATGCTCCCCAAATAGGTTTTAGACACAGACAGGTAGTTTGTCCATAAAGTTTTTACTATTATGGATCTACTTATCCCCTTCTTTATCCCCAGGCTGGATCTATTATGGACCTACTTATCCCCTTCTGTCTTCCCCGACAGGATCTATTATGGATCTACTTATTTCCTTCTGCATCCCCAGGCTGGATCTATTATGGATCTACTTATTCCCTTCTGCATCCCCAGGCTGGATCTATTATGAATATACTTATCCCCTTCTGTATCCCCAGGCTGGATCTATTATGGATTTACTTATCCCCTTCTGTCTTCACCTGCAGGATATATTATATATCTACTTATCCCCTTCTGCATCCCCAAGCTGGATCTATTATGGATTTATTTATACCCTTCTGTATCCCCAGGCTGGATCTATTATGGATCTACTTATTGCCTTCTGCATCCCCAGGCAGGATATATTATGGATCTACTTATCCCTTTCTGCATCCCCAGGCTGAATCTATTATGGATCTACTTATACCCTTCTGTATCCCCAAGCTGGATCTATTATGGATCTACTTATTCCCTTCTGCATCCTCAGGCTGGATCTATTATGGATCTACTTATTCCCTTCTGCATCCTCAGGCTGGATCTATTATGGATCTACCTATACCCTTCTGTATCCCCAGGCTGGATCTATTATGGATCTACTTATTCCCTTCTGTATCCCCAGGCAGGATATATTATGGATCTACTTAGTCCCTTCTGTATCCCCAGGCTGGATCTATTATGGATCTACCTATACCCTTCTGTATCCCCAGGCTGGATCTATTATGGATCTACTTATCCCCTTCTGTATCCCCAGGCTGGATCTATTATGGATCTACTTATCCCTTTCTGCATCCCCAGGCTGGATCTATTATGGATCTACCTATACCCTTCTGTATCCCCAGGCTGGATCTATTATGGATCTACTTATTCCCTTCTGCATCCCCAGGCAGGATCTATTATGGATCTACTTATTCCCTTCTGTATCCACAGGCAGGATATATTATGGATCTACTTATCCCCTTCTGTATCCCCAGGCTGGATCTATTATGGATCTACCTATACCCTTCTGTATCCCCAGGCTGGATCTATTATGGATCTACTTATTCCCTTCTGTATCCCCAGGCTGGATCTCTTATGGATCTGCTTATCCCTTTCTGCATCCCTAGGCTGGATTTATTACGGATCTACCTATACCCTTCTGTATCCCCAGGCTGAATCTATTATGGATCTACTTATTCCCTTCTGCATCCTCAGGCTGGATCTATTATGGATCTACTTATCCCCTTGTGTATCCTCAGGCTGGATCTATTATGGATCTACTTATCCCCTTCTGTCTTCCTCAGCAGGATATATTATGGATCTACTTATCCCTTTCTGCATCCCCAGGCTGGATCTATTATGGATCTACTTATACCCTTCTGTATCCCCAGACTGGGCCTATTATGGATCTACTTGTACCCTTTTTGTATCCCAATGCAGGGTCTATTATGGATCTACTTATACCCTTCTGTATCCCCAGGCTGGGTCTATTATGGATCTACTTATACCCTTCTGTATCCCCAGGCTGGATCTATTATGGATCTACTTTTTTTCCTTCTGCCTTCCCCGGCAGGATCTATTATGGATCTACTTATTCCCTTCTGTATCCCCAAACTGGATCTATTATGGATCTACTTATTCCCTTCTGCACCCCCAGGCTGGATCTATTATGGATCTACTTATTCCATTCTGCATCCTCAGGCTGGATCTATTATGGATCTACTTATACCCTTCTGTATCCCCAGGCTGGATCTATTATGGATCTACTTATTCCCTTTTGCATCCTCAGGCTGGATCTATTATGGATCTACTTATTCCCTTCTGCATCCTCAGGCTGGATCTACTTCTTGCTTCTGTATCCCCAGGCTGGATCTATTATGGATCTACTTTTTTCCTTCTGTATCCCCAGGTTGGATCTATTATGGATCTACTTCTTGCTTCTGTATCCCCAGGCTGGATCTATTATGGATCTACTTTTTTCCTTCTGTATCCCCAGGTTGGATCTATTATGGATCTACTTCTTCCTTCTGTATCCCCAGGCTGGATCTATTATGGATCTACTTCTTCCTTCTGTATCCCCAGGCTGGATCTATTAGGGACCTACTTATTCCCTTTTGCATCCTCAGGCTGGATCTGGTATGGACCTACTTTCCCTTCTGCATCCTAAGGCTGGTTTTATTATGGACCTACTTATTCCCTTTTGCACCCTCAGGCTGGATCTATTATGGACATGCTTATTCCATTTTGCATCCCCAGTCTGGATCTATTATGGATCTACTTATTCCCTTCTGTTTCCAATCTGGATCTATTATGGATCTACTTATCCCCTTCTGTTTCCCCTGGCTGGATCTATTACTCCTGCGATTCCTTTCTAATGTCCAATATATTTGTCACAATGGGACTATTTTGTTAAGCTTTTTTGCACGTTTGTCACAGTGGACACTTTTCTATCTTTTGACCAGCAATGTGGCTCAAAACCAAAAGAATCATACACCTGTATCAACGATTTATTTAATCCCAATGTGATTTTCATATCAAAACTTTCACATTTTTAATATTTTCTCTTTTCATTGACCAACGATGCGTCCACCAACAAAAACTCTAAACACACTCCTGTCAACGATGTGACTCTCCCTCTTTTCTATATGTTTGCTTATTTAGTCCCGATGTGACTATCATATCAAAAGTTTTACATTTTTTGATATTTTCTCTTTTCATTGACCATTGATGCGTCCACCAAAAAAAACTCCAAACACACTCCCTTCAGTAGTTCTCACCAGGAACCGAGCTGAACTGACTCGCACTTCTCACATGCCCAATGACGTACTCTGAACCAGACACAAAGATCCGACTTCTCTTTGTCCCATAAGATTGTTTTGATAAACCTTTCATTCTGGACTCACAGCAACAAATTCCTTTCAGACTCACACTACACACACAATCTAACACAGTATTAAAAATTAAAAAAGCTAACTTTTGTTTCAATTCTGCGACAATTTATGAAATTTTAAAGTTACATTTAATTCTTTATTATTCTATACATCAGACAGAGGCAGTCATAGAAGTAGGCTGGTGACAAGCAAACCAGAAGTTCTGTATTCCAGCACAGAGTTATGGTTTTTATTCACTGCACTTCACTTCTACACGATGAGATCAATCTACCTACAAAGTTTCTTGTTAATACCTCTTGTAGTTTCAGAGTTATGTCCTGGACAAATTATAAAGTGTAAAAATGAAAAAAGGGCAATAACTCCAAAATAAGACCAGGCATAGTTACAGTTCTTAAGCACTGCACTCTACTCAGTGAGATCTATCTACCTACAAATTTCTTGTTAATACCTGTTGTAGTTTCAGAGTTATCTCCCGGACAATGTTCAAAGTGTACAAATGAAAAAGGGCCATAACTACATTAGGTAAGGCAGAGTTACAGTTCTTATGCACTGCACTTCTACTCAATGAGATTTATAAAAGTTTCTTGTTGATACCTCTTGTAGTTTCAGAGTTATGTCCCCAACAAAGGTGAAAGTGTAAAAATGGAAAAAAAGGGGAATAACTACAAAACTAGACAAGGCAAAGTTACAGTTCTTATGCACTGCATTTCTACTCAATTAGATCTATCTACCTACAAAGTTTCTTCTTAATATCTCTTGTAGTTTTATGTCCCGGACGGACAGATGGACAATGGGGCGGCTATATGCTCTCCCTACGTGGGCATAAAAATGGATGCAAAGTAAGATAACTTTTATTGGATAGAACAAATTTATTTGATATTTTACATATATAGAATATACAAAATTGTATTCCTGCCATAATGTTTATTACTAGGCTGTTGAATTCAAAACAAGCTGTGAATATAAGCAGAAATTTCTTAAATAATGTATGTCACTGCAGCACATACACAAGTGAGAGTGACACGTTATAATTTGCAGGACTTCAAAATAACCATTCAATCGAACCCCATTAAAGGTGGTATCTGACAGTTTTGATAATTTTGTTTTTCTTTCATGCAATCAAATAAAGTTAATGTTACCTTGAAGGATCCTATCTAAGCCACACTGCACAGTTAGGTATTTTTAAACTAAGAAAACCATGTGACCACTCACTTTTGATATCACTTTAGACGATCATCCAGGTTATCAGCTCTGATGTGGATATGTATTATTAGCTGGAACCCCTATTATGCTTATTTATATTTATAGATTTGGAAATACTGGGAATGCTGAGCAATATTTTTCATGATTTTTACTGTTTGAGAATTGAGGAATTTTTATAAACAGAACAAGGGTAAGATGTTGTTACATGTATCTGATATATGTTAACTGTCGGACACCACTTTTTAACCATATAAATAGGCTGGTAAAGTTTTATTCAACTATGGAAACATACTGGGCATGTATATGAGCCAAATACATATTCAACTCTGAAAAATGTTTATGTATGTGTAAATATACCAAAACTTTATGCATAGATAACAATTTGCTCTGCAAGAGACTTTGATGCAAAAAGTGTAGCTACAGATGAGACAAATGTGATCAGAAACTGGTTGATCTTGGCCTAAACTACTTGCCTAACCCTTGCCATTTCATGATCAGCAGGCCAGAGGTCTGTACATGTTGTAGCTAGTGAGTAACACCACATCAGAGGACTGAGAATTCTGACATGATTATCATGCATTCACATTTCATCATGGTACGACATCTCTTAATAATTTCTTGACATTTATTCCTAAAACAACACATATGCCAAATACGCAACAACAATAAAAACTGAAAAGAGATACATGTTCAACAAATCAATATTATAATGAAAAAAAGAAAAGCCAAATGATAAGTCAACAGTACAGCGTACATGCACATAAATCAACTGAAATGCCAAAAACTAACAAGGCAAAAGAAAGCAAGGACATAATTTGGATATATGTGTGGTTTTTAATGAATCTGATTTGTTTGTTGCGGGGTGATTTTTTTTTCAAATTCGCAGCGACCAGTTATGGTCATTATAGCGATGTCTGGTTATTTATGGTTGAGGAAGACACCAGGTAAATATCTGGGTAGAACCACCAGCAAACTGCCAATCAGCTGAAAGACCTTCCCACATTTTGCTTAAGAATATTTTCATAAATACTTTCATTTATGTGTCGAGTGACCCGTCAGTATTTTATCAGTATTTTAAAACACTTAATGACAAGGAACAGAATCCCACCTTTGAGCATGCCATTAACAATGTGTCCTACAGCACAATTTACAGTGTATGTTTGTTTATTGGGTTTATCATCCCACCAACAGTATTTCAGTTATGTGTAGACAGTAAATGTATATGTATATTTATACATAAGTGCTTCAAAAGAATTCTCAAGATATACTGGATATTTACAATGGTGCATTTATTCAGTTTCAGTCGTATTGCTTCAAAATTAACAATGGTTCAATAAGCTCAAAGATTATGGTAATTTTAGTAAAGCAACTGTACATACATACATTTCACCTTTACTTTAATTCATTTTTTTTTTTTTTTATTACATTGCGTTTTGTTTTTTTTCCTTAATTTACAACTGAAATATTAAATCATAAAAAAATACTGGCAGATAAAATTAAATGCAAATAAACTCTATTTATGCAAAAGACTACTGAATTAAAAATGTGGGTCTTAACATCCTACCTTCATATATTTTGCAGAAGTTGATTTATTTCAACTTTCAAGGGTTAAAATGAAAATTAATTGAAAATTCAAAATATATTCAATAAATATATGTTTTTATTAAGCTTACAAAGATTCAAATGCATGGTCATGTGTAAGTTTAAGTGGTAGATGCGATGTTTCACTGAAAATAGATTCCTTTAAGTTTATAAGTGGAATAACAATGAAAATGTATCATTTAAATTGTTTTATCTATCACACAACCCAGCTGTGTGTATCTCCATCTCATGTCACATCCTCCGTCTCCTCCACCATCACCTCCATTGTGTCTGGTGGCAGAGCCACCTGTGCCTGATGGGCCGTCAGGACGTGGGTCTCAGCCTCTGCATACGATGCAAACGTGGCACTGCACTCACTGCATGCAAACAGTTGCTGGTCAGTCACAGGGGCAGTGACAGGGGTGTCAACCGTTTCCTCGATAACCATGGATGTGCCATCATCAGCCAGTAGACTGGACTGGTCAGGTATCAGGGCTGTCATACCCAGACTGAAACAAATCAATGTTGGGAGAATTAGTATATATATAATATAGAATTAGACCTTGTGTCACTACTTTTTATTAGCCTGTATCCTATTAAAAGGCATTTATTAACTGGCATGCATTTCGTATGATCTGTACACTTATGACAGTCACCAATGGAAGACACTTCGTGTAAATTACTTGACTATATTATAATATGCAGTAGTGGCAAATATTATAGCTTAAGAAAATAAGACAACTTCTCAGAAAATTGTAACTGGACAGTAGTTAACTGGTTTTAAATACTGAATGCCAACCAGGTACATACAGCTCTTAATAGGAGCAAGATGGTCTGGATCTACACTATTTGCATTCTTTGTGGGACTTTTGTTATACATCAAGCTGACAATGTTACCTGTTCACTGTCTATTATGCAAAGCAGGTTTGGAGTTACAAATTGATTATCATGTTTACTCAGATACATGAGTACAACATCATGGCAGATACACAATACATAATTCTTCCAGCATGTGTCAATTGTCAGTTGCGGTCACGCAATCAATTTGTGACTGTTACTACCATGTTCCCCACCCACTTGTCATCACTATCACACTTAACTGTTCCAATCTCCGAAATCAAGATCGATTAAGTTATCACATATATGGTAGTCTGAGCAAAAAGTGTCCCAGTCAATATCTATTCTGCATATATGTTAATGAAACGCGTAGCAGAAGTGTTATTTCATGAGCGAGTTTGTTAAGTTTCAAAGCTCTTTCACAAATGGTTACTGAGAAAATGACAACTGAAACAAAAAACTTAAATGAAAAGGGGGCATAACTATGACAAAATACATATTATTGTCCTGATAATTGCTACTGTGATGACAGACAATTGTGTTAAGTATCAATGCTCTACCTTGAATGGTTGCTGAGAAAAAGACAACTTTCACAAAAAACATGACAATTCTAAGTAAAAAAGGGGCATAATTTTGGCAAAATAGACTCAGGGGTTATGAAACTTGTCCTGATAATTGCTACTGCGATGTCAGACAACTGTGTAAAGTTTCAAAGCTGTATCTTGAACTTTTAGTGAGAAAAATACATCTTTGACGAAAACTTACTGAAAATTGTAAGTAAAAAAGGGGGGCATAACTTTGACAAAAAAAGACAGGGGTTATGAAACTTGTCTTGATAATTGCTACTGTGATGTCAGAAATCTATGTCAAGTTTCAAAGCTCTAACTCAAACGGTTACTAAGAAAAATACAATTTTGACAAAAAAATTAATAAAATGTTGACACCAACCACCCACCCAACGACATACCCCAATCTAATAACCAGGATTGTCCTAAAGAAAGAAATATATATTATTATTTGATAGAATATTTGACAGCATAACCCTTACATTTTCTTGATGACCCCCAAATTTCCATAAAGTGGGTCATGGCCCATGAATTTAAAGCTGGCAAATACACTATATTAGGATGCTAGAATCTGCATTACCTACAGGTAGACTTGAAAACAGTTTAGAGCTTCTATCTCAGGCTGAGAACATGGAACTTCATATACAACCATAACCACCTGTCAAAAATACAGTAGGAAACAAGGAACCCCTTCAAGCCAGAATAATAATTTTAAAAAAAACTTTCAACCCACACAAAGAAGCTAAGGCAAAACCCTTTAATATCCTTCCACTTTTCCTACCCTTCAAAAATAAATAATTAAATAAAACAAATCCAAGAAACACAAGCCTACCTGTCATCCTTCTCATGTGTATTGTCAAGCATCACTGTGTACTGTATATCTGAGGTTGGTACTGCCAGATTTGACACTGCACTGGGGTCACTGACCGCCACCAGGTGTTGACTTGCCACCCCGCCATCCACCGAGCTTGTTGGGTCTGTGATCAACACATATGTGCTCCCAGGAGGTGCCACAGGGGCTACAGGGGGCCGCAGATGGCTGTAGGGATTCTTGCTACCAGTACACTTCCTCTGATGAAACTTAAGCGTGGAGCCAGTTGTGAAATACTTGGTGCAGAGATCGCACCGGTGCTTGCTGCGGTTACTGTGAGTAGTCATGTGGTTCTGAAGTAGATTCATAAATTTAAAACCCTTCATGCAGACTCCACACTTAAATGGTCGCTCATTAGTGTGGACAAACAGCTTGTGTCTCATCAGCATGCTACGGAAACCAAATGCCTTAGAGCAGTTGTCACATTTGTATGGCTTCTCTCCAGTATGTTTGTTAAGGTGGTCATTGAAGTTGGATTTTACGGTAAATTTCTTATTGCAGAACTCGCATTCATACTTGTACTTGCGCTCCCATTCTGGTTTGTGAGTTTCAAGATGAGCCCTGAGAGAAGCTTTGTTGGACAGAGTCTTGCTACACACATGACACATAAACTGTTCTGTGTAGTGCACTTGAGTATGCCTGCGCAGATACTTAATGTGACTGAATCGCTTGTAGCAGATGTTGCACGTCACATATCCACTCACTGAATGCTTTACCTCCTTATGAGATTTCAAACTGAAGAAACTGCTGAACTGTTTATGGCAAATGTCACATTCAATCTTCTGGCCGTGCTCAACTTTTTTATGTTCACACAAGTCCTCCATGGAGTTAGTCTTGAAGGTGCATGTTCCACAGGCGTACTTCTTCATGCCTTGACTGGCTGCTTCTAGACCAATATGTACTCTGTTGATGTGGCAAGTGAGGCCATTCTGTGATGAAAAAACCTTGCCACACTCATCATACTGACAAACAAAACTGGCAGGCTGGGTCCTGGGCCCATGTCGTCGGTCCAGATGGAGATTCAGAGACATTAAAGTATCAAAGTCTAGTTCACACAGATCACAGCGCGGAGGATCACTTACCCCATGCACTGTCCGCAGATGCTGAGTCAAACTGGAAAAAGATTCCTCAGTGTGGTCTTCGCACAATGAACACGTCAGATGGAGAGTCTTGCGAACTTTCTCCATCTCTAAGTCTATCTCATCATCAGCGTTTCCAGCACCATCACCACCTTTCTTCTTGCCAACATTTCGGCTGCGGATTCCAACTTTGAACACTTGAGGCACAGATGTGGACACATTTGATGTTTTAAGTCTTTTAATAGCACTATCTGTGATCTTAGATCCAGATTCTTCCTCTTCTTTCTCCTGATCTCCAGTTTCATTCAAAGTTTCCCTGTCTGCAGTCATGTCAAGCTCCTCAATATCGTCCATGTCTGATTCATTACTAAGAGACCCACTAACTACACTGGTCCCTACCGTCTCCCCATTCTTCACAGCACCACCAGAAGTTCCATCCATTTTTGCTACATCATCTTCACCACCATCCTCTCCTTCCCCATCCTCTCCCTCCTCCACCTGCACCTTTCTCGGCCTACCACGACCTCGCTTTACAGACTTCTCAACCGTTCCCTCCTCTCTTCTCTTTTTGCCTCTAGGAGACTTCATATAATCATCCCCGTCTATATCTTCATCTACATTATTATCTTCAAAATCACTGAGTGGTTCTTTTTTAATCTCTTTATAGATTCCTGCATTCATCTCCACATAGTTCCTTTTTATTCCCCTAGTGCTGTATCTACCAGGTGTTGAAGGGGTGGCTTCCTGTTCCTTTCGAAGGCTTTCTGCCATGCGACTAGTTTTGATGCTTTTGGCTGGAGTTTTCTTACTTCCTGCAGGACGACCCCTGCCTCTATTCTCAGCCTCAGATTTCTTGTTAGCAGCAATAATCTCCTTAATCTCAGAGTACGGAAACTTCTCTCCACCCTCGGATTTTCGAGGGCGACCACGTCCCTTTTTCACAGTTGCCGGTGGAGTGGTTTTCTTTGCTACAGGTTTACGCCCCCTTGTCCCAGAGCTTCTAGAAGTATCTCCTTCCTCATCGTCTTCTATTTCTTCTTCCTCCTCCTCTTCCTCCTCCTCTACTTCTTCTTCCTCCTCCTCCTCTTCATCCTCAATAGTATGTTTTCTAGGTCTGCCTCTACCTCTACCAGTCTTAACCGGCTTGTCATCTTTCTTCATTTTCTGTAAAAATGTGGAAACAACAAGAGAACATCAGTTTTATTATAAATTTTACTATTTCTAGTTAATCAATATGTTAGACAAAATACATATTTAATAAAGCTCTAAAAGCAAATGTTTTATAAAAGTAAATATTCTGTTATTTTTTAAACTCACAATGTCTAGCTTTTAGGCCAACTTACAAGATTTGATGCACAAAAAAAATACAGGCCCAAGCTGTCAGAGGTTCCAATTATTTTTCATAAATCTGTTTTGGAATTTTATCTGCTTTTTAGAGTAGTGGCACAAACCACATATGGTAACTACAGCAAGTTACAGCAATAACTGACTGGGTAAATTACTTACGCCAACCAGAAATGATGCAGGCCCTTGTTACAAAAAAACATCAATTTAGATATCAACTCAACTCAGACATAATAATCAACTCAGACATAAGCATCAACTCAGACATAAGCATCAACTTAGACATAAGCATTAACTCAACTCAGACATAAGCATCAACTCAGACATAAGCATCAACTCAGACATAAGCATCAACTTAGACATAAGCATCAACTCAACTCAGACATAAGCATCAACTTAGACATAAGCATCAACTCAGACATAAGCATCAACTTAGACATAAGCATCAACTCAGACATAAGCATCAACTTAGACATAAGCATCAACTCAACTCAGACATAAGCATCAACTCAGACATAAGCATCAACTCAGACATAAGCATCAACTCAGACATAAGCATCAACTTAGACATAAGCATCAACTCAGACATAAGCATCAACTTAGACATAAGCATCAACTCAACTCAGACATAAGCATCAACTCAGACATAAGCATCAACTTAGACATAAGCATCAACTCAACTCAGACATAAGCATCAACTCAACTCAGACATAAGCATCAACTCAGACATAAGCATCAACTTAGACATAAGCATCAACTCAACTCAGACATAAGCATCAACTCAGACATAAGCATCAACTCAACTCAGACATAAGCATCAACTCAGACATAAGCATCAACTTAGACATAAGCATCAACTCAACTCAGACATAAGCATCAACTCAACTCAGACTTAATCATCACCTTAGACATAAGCATCAACTTAGACATAAGCATCAACTCAACTCAGATATAAGCATCAGCTTAGACATAAGCATCAACTCAGACATAAGCATCATCTAAGACATAAGCTTATACATTGAGAAATTAAAGCTGTTTGATAACAGGCAGCTTAGTAATTATGTGCCAATAAAAACAGAGCTAAAGTTGTGTGAATCACAACTGTTGACTTAATATATCTCATGACTTTCAACCAAGCCTTATAAAGTTGATCCCTACTTTAGACCATCAATCAGACCTTGATTAAAAACAAAGAGAGGTTTTAAACGATTTTTGAGATTTCATTCAAATGAGTAAGAACAATATACAATTTGGACCAGTTGTACTATAGCTGGAATAAAACTACTTCCCCAAACTGATGCTCTGACAAAACAAACACACTTACGCTGATAAGTTCGACAATCATCTGTTTAGCTGAGAGCAGATCTTCGATCCTCCCAGACAGCAGGTACTTATTGTTCTTGGGCACCTCTCCAACCTTGGTGTTGGTCATCTCACTGACTTTACTGAGCACAGAAGTCAAAACATCCCGTGATTGGAGAGCCTTCACAAACTTCTCACTTATAACAGCTGAGGCAAGCTCAAATATCTGAAACATCAACAAAATTACAACTGTAAGCCACCCTGCTTCTTACTGGAAGTTCTCTTATAAACATCTATCCTGAAAAGGGGCAAAAACTTCTGCAATATTTAACTGATTGCAGTGAAAATAGCACATGCACAGGTTCTCATGGTTAATTCTGAAGTTTCATTGAAATTTCTGCAAAACCACAAGAGAAGCCCAAAGAGACGGACGGACTCAATTCCAGTATACCACTTCTCTAAATTTTCAAGATCAAACTTAAATTTTTTACATGCTTACTCAGATGTACTGCTTCAAATTTAATTATTTGCTGATGAAACTCGAGAGCACACATACCTCAGTACTGCGAATTTGTGACAGATCCAGCTCCTTCTTCCGCCTCCCTGGTGTTGCTCCTGATCCCTCTGCCTCCTCTCCTCCCTCTCCACCAAGCTCTACCAGTCCCAAACTACGAGTCAGGTTCTCTCGTATCTCTGCCACTGAGGACTTAATGGTTCTTGGGGACTTGCTATGACTGCTGTACGAACGGCGAGAGTTGATTTTGTCCAGCTGTGAACCAATCTCATTGGCTACTGCCTATAGGGGTATAACAAAGAAGTGTCAAATAAAGATGTGTTATCACGGTAATAACCCAATCATTATGGAAATTAGGTTGAGCAACTTATGCATTAGTGTATAAATATAGATTTTAACTGAAACTAGGATGGACATCTCGTTAAAGGTGTTTGTTATCTAAAAAGATTGTAAAATGACTAAAGATAATGATGGAAAAAACTTTTTTCTTAATTCATGTAAGATTTAAAGCGATAAAAAAATATTATTTTAAAATGTAGTAGTCCCAACTGTGTCCTAAAAAACTTTAAGACAAGTAGAAATGTAAAGCAAGCAATACAACAAAAGATGCAAATACGGGTTTTCTTATGCTCTTAACATATATAAAATAATGCACAATTCCACAAATGTGTATTATTAGTAACAGTTATCATAACCTTGACTAAGATGGCTCTAAAATGTTCCAAACATTGCTCTACCGATAAAATATCTAAGTACAATATTAATTATCTAAATCCTGATAAAAGTTTTTTAACAGAAACTGCATTCAAATCTGCTTGCCCAACAACAGTTTTCATTTTTAAATATTAAAATATTTATACAATATTTTGTGTACCTGTGATGTGACTTTTTCCTCCATGCGGTCTATACTCTCTCGAAGTGGGGCTGTCTCCTGGGACATGAACAGGTCCTCCTCCAGGGTGTTGTCCATCTGCTCTAGGTCCCTGGAAAATGGACAGAAAGTACATTGCTGAACAATTTGACAACTTCCAATAGGGAAGTTGGTTTCTTCATACAAAATACCAATAGACAATAACATTTAAATATCTAAATGAAAAGGGTATTTCCGCACATTTGGTTTAGTGAACCAAATCAGTGCCGTGTACATGACTTTTACTGCATCACAGTGAATCTTTACAGCTATGATTGTTCTGTACAGACACATAACTATATCTAAGAGTAGAAGACTAAAAACAATGTTTGCTTTTAGGTGTTGTGTTTAAATACATTGCAGCAACACAATTATGGTAATTTCAGCCGTATCTACAATCACTGATGTCAGAAGACCCCATACAAATGTCTTGGTAGAATCAGCAGCACAAAGCAGGTCATATGTTAGACCACCATACAGTAAGTTTTTAGCCTCCTCCCCATAGAAAAAGACACCAACATTGTAAGGGACTGAGGAGTGACAAATTGGTGACATAACATCTCAGCCATGTGCCACAGGCACCTGAAGAATAATGTTCCAGTAGATAAGGTACAGATAAGCAACTTCACTCAAGATACTCACTGATTTAAAAGATTCTCTCCAAACTTAAGCATGTGGCAAGAGATGAGATGATCCTGGAAAGAGCCCTTGGTGCAGATGATCTTGGCACAGATAGGGCAGTGGAAGTGGTAGCGTGTCTTCAACATGCTGCGGTCAATACCATCACAGAACTGGAAACACTTCAGGATGCTGATACCTGCAGGGAAATACAGACTGGTATCATGGTTGATGTTTTGTTAATAAACCTTCACAAAACAATAATCTTATCATCACTTATGGCTTTCAGTAACTTTCTGTTTGACATGTCAAAATTAAGATACAGGTTCAGAAAACAGTGCCTTCATTTTGACATCATTGCTGAGATGACAGGTCATAACACAAACAAATACCATGTGTAACCTGATTTACTTTAGTTCATTTAACACTTGCATAGACAAAACAATCAGTGCCGTATTTTAACCTCTTGGTTACTCAAAAAACGCATTTTAATCACCTAAACTACAGCAACTAAATACGATTTAAAGGCAATTCAGACTGATATGTGCAGCATGTGCACACTGCTGGCTACTTCAGGCTTATCTGAATCGATTGCTGCTATGGCCTCAGGGTGGGTTGCAGTCATGAGTTTATCAGGAACAGTCTACAGTTAATACCTGCTGACCTATGGCAATAAGCCCATCAATAGTGATAATCCATCCTATATGTCCTTAAAATCAGTTCAAAGACAAAATAAAATTAACCAACAACAACATTAATGTTACCTTTATACGAGACCCTCTGTTTCCAATGAGTGATGTAGTGAGCTATCAGATGTTGTTTGTAGGTGGGATGGAAGATGTAGTCAGGACACAATTGGCAGTGATATTTCTGTTCACAGCAACCCCGGTCCACACATTTGGTTAAGGGCAGGTCTTTAAATGTTTTCACATGCGACTGATGCAGCTAGAACACAACAGGAGTATTATTGCAAGATGAGGCATATTTAAAAGCAAACTTCAAACAATAGATATTCAACAAGCAATAAATGGCAAATGAAGAAGTGATGGTGTGAAATAAAGGTATAGAGATGAACCATGCTGTCCTTTGTGCAGGAGCTAACTAGGTTTTCTTTTTCTAACTAAAGGTACTTGACGATTCATTACATAACCCAGTGTAACTATGTAACAAATGACTGTGCTTTGAACCATCAATTTGAATCTTATTACAATAATACACTTCATCATTTCTTTTCGTTTTTTAAATCAAGCCAAAAAAATTGTATCACTTGATATTAAGCCCATCACCTTTGAACACAACCACTTTTAAAGAAATGCCTATGCACTGCAATTTATCAACAAACTGAAAAAAACACCTATAAATCACTTAACCACTTACAATGAGCTGACTCTCGTCAATGGTGTGTAACATCTCCTCCTCGGGATCCTCACATGTATCCACGCCCACCCCACTGGCTGCAGTCTCCTTACGCTGGAGACACCGCCACAGATGGTTCACTGTCAGGCTCCGCTCTGCACAGATCTGCTCACAGCTGGGACAGTGGTAATGCTTCTCTGAGAAAGGCTGGCAGCCAGTCTTCTTACAGATAGGGATCTCGTAACCTAGACAGGAGGAGAAACAAAAATAAAATAGTATATCAAAAATACAACAGCTATTGAATTTCAGGCTTATAGTATCTACACATTTATTTTATGAAACAAAAGATCAATCTAGTGAAGGTGTTACTCTTTATAATATAAGAATATGGAAATTGAAGCTTGTGCTGCTAATTCTTTATTCATACACTTTATAGTTTCTTTTCTATGCTACATTCTGAAAGAAAAATGGGCATTCATACCCTATAACACATATGGACCCCCATGACCTTTGAATATGCCACACAATTAAATACATGACATCAAGCGCAAGAATAAACATTTATGTGTTTTTTACCTTATGTTCTGTTGAAGTAATAAAAAGAAATAAAAACACCCATTTGAAACATCAAAACTGCAAAATTATTTAGTTTCATTTGGTTTTGACCTTACATTTTATGAACTATTAAGTTTAATGATTTATTTCATAGAAAAAGTATGTTCTTCAAATAATGTCTTTGTGAATTATGCAAATGAGCATATGTCATAAAGGAAGTGCATTTGCCTGACCTGCATTCATAAAGCATAAATGTCAAAAGAAGCTTCAACTCTTAAAAACTCCAAAGAATTATTTTGATGGATTGGGACATAATACCCATGAGTTTACATCATCAAGAATCAAATCCTTAAATTTATGTAGCAGGATCAAAATCAGCCGACATAAATATCTTATGCACTACTGACCAGTAATTTTATTTGATTTTTTGAGCTCTCAAAGGAAAGTTTTAACAAAATGAGTAGAAATGAAACAATTACAAACACTAATACACTCACAAAAAAAGAAACCAGATATCGGTGGAACAGATGGATTCCCCCAAGGGTATTAGACAAATATTATACATGTCGCTAAAAAAAGGGGGCTATAACTCTGTTAACAAAAACTGTCACTTGCTGCTTTCCTTAAATTACTGGAATATCCACAAATAAGTTATGCTATATATAAATAGTTTTGTTGAATGTTGCAAATAGTTGTCTAAAAATAGTGCAAGAAACTAGTATACCACATATCAAGGCTCTAGATCTTGTAGCCATGGTGGCCATGTTTTTGAGCCAATCAAGGCTTTTTTAACAATCTTGATAGATGGCTGCACAAGGAACATGTAAACTAAATATTCAAAGCTCTAAGTCTTTAAGTTTTTGACAAAAAGATGTTCAATGCTCAACTTGATAGCCCTTTATGGAAAATGGCCATGCCTCTGGTGGCTATGTTTTTTTGACAGTTCAACATAGTAAAAAATCATTGAAACAGAATGTGTTGACAATAAGTACATTTCATTATTTTGGTGTAGCTTGTCATAATGCTTCATTAAATTCAAGCCTGCGGTTGCCAAGATATAGCCTGGACAAAAGTGCAACAGACGATCATATAGAAGGATGGACGAAGCGGCGAATATACTTTCCCCCTGAAATTTTTTCGGAGCATAAACTAGGTGTACTTTGTGTTTTATCAAAGCTAGCTACCATCAAAATTGTACATAAACATATCTTAATTACCATAAGCATTGATGACATCTGGAAACTTGGAGTCAGGCAATACCAGCAGTCTGTCAGGAATGGACTGTAAAACAAACCAATATATAGTCCAGTATTATTCTTATTACTTATTATCATTATTATGGCCCAATACAACCTTTGTTACTTTGCTGATGAACTTGAAACTTGGAAATTGCTATTATCAAAATAAAACAACACAATAAAATATTGGTATTTACAAGAAAATGTTTCAACTATTGCTGTCTGGGTACATCCAGTACTGAAGTAATTCAACTAATTCAAGATATACACTAAGAACTTTGTTGTCTATTAGTACTAAAATGCAGATCTTCAAGTACTTTGCTGTTGTTGTGAGGAGTTACAAGTTTTCATAAATATTGAAAGCTATAAAATCAAACAAAATCCATGATGAATTAACTCTATTCTCTGCAATAACTGCTGACCTACCATTTGCCTCATGTGCCGAAGCATATGTCTGGCGTAGGCATTCCTCTTGAGAATCTGCTGGAAGCAGAACACACAGTGGTAGTGGCCGTAGCTTCGCTCTAGGCTGCAGTCCTGGAAACACTTCACTATCATCAGGTCTGGAATGTAAGAGCAGTGAATGATAGAGGTTAGAATTTAAGAAAAAAAAGATAAAATATCTGATAATATACAGTCAAATCTCTATTACTCAAAGTTCAGTCTTATGAAATGAATGCGTAATTTGAATAAAATCGTAGGTCCCTTACAGAAATAGGTCTTTGGTCACTTATTCACAAGTGGGTAAGTCAGAAAATCCCACTGAAGCAGTAAAGAAACTTTGACCATATTAACTATAACAATTTGTCTTAACATTGTAAAATTGGCTGTCACATTTTTAGATGGCTCCATGTGATAATTATTTTTGAGGTAAAATATAGACCTCACAATAAAATATATTAATAAACAGTAAACTTGCTGCTTATTAACAAAACTGCAACCATGGGCAAAAATGGGTTATGATGGAGTCAATATTTTAACTTGACTGAAAATATATTTTTGATACTATGAAATCAGTATTTGCCCCGTACCATCACACTGTACACCATTGACAAAGTGGGTCATCTCATGATGGACCTAATATTTTAACATGTCTGAAGAATATTTTTGATGCAATTAAATCAGTATTTGCCCCATACCATCAAACTGTACACCATGGGCGAAGTGGGTCATCTCAAGATGGTCCTGAACACGGCCTGCCTTGGCTGGTTTGAAGTGAAGTTTGTCACAGAATGGACAGTGGACCAGTTTACAGTTACATTCTAGGTCCTCACACTTAGTAAGGTTAATGGTACAGCTAGGGCCGAGAAATGTGGGGTGTGATCGCTGAAACAAATACACATTTTACATGTTTACATCTTGAACATGTGATTCATAAATCTGTTTGCTTATACAATCAATTTTGCCTAAATTTTGTATTTGAATTTTAAAAAAAGCCTTAAAGCATAGAAAAAGACATAGAATTAAATAATAATAAAGCCAAACTTATTTATTTCCAAAAAGATTTCTGACATTTTTTAAGACTATCTTTTCTAAACAAGATGACACATAAATTATTAAATGCTGTACATCTGGGATTTAAATATAACAATACAAACATCATTTTAGTATGATTACATACATACCAATGTAAATATATTTTTCATATGTAGAAATAATGTGCCAGTGCCTTTACCATGTTAAATGTTGTTTATGCAAGACTCTTAGACAGATAAAAATGTCTCTTACTAACATCGATACAATCTCTACATCAACACAACTTACCCGTTTCTTGTGCCTCATGATAGCCCTGTTACGCTGGGAGATGTAACGTGTCTGGTTCTTGAACACTGACTTGCCTCCCTCCTCTTCATCATCATCCAAGTCATCATCATCATCTTCAAAGTCTTCACCTGTATTTACACCCCGTCCCCTTGGCTGGGGTGGCACAATGTCATTGGGACCCCTGAAGTGAGGATATGATGTGAATATCTCGCATAATAATTCGTAAGTTAACAGACGAGGCAATAGTAGTGATATGAAATCCTAAGGGACATCACTGAAATAGAAAGATTAAAAATTGAAGCAACAGTAATGATATGTGAGTGCCTCGAGTCTGGGGTCCAGTGAAATAGCTTTGATTACCAAGACACCTTCTTAAAAGAGATCAAATTCTTTACTAACGTAAATGTCATTTATTTTTAGTTAGTGTGTTAAGAAATATTGTTTCAGTAATATACTATGTTTGATCATGCATCTAAGATAAAAAAAAACATCATTTAAGCCAATATTGTTTTGGGAATCCAGCCAAAGTAACAGAGTCCACTAACAATGTTTGTATTTGCAGTTTTAAACCCTTAAATGATGACATAGCAGAAAGCCAAATTAAATGTGCAGCAGTACTGGCTACTATGGGTCAAAAATTGCTTTTTTGAGTGATGACAATGGTTACTGAGTGAACCTCTTCCCATGTTGGTTAACCAATATTATATATTATGTAACCAGTTTATAGCTTTTACTGAAAATATATGGAATGGTTTTTGTCATGTTTTTTTTTTAGAAATACCTTCCAGCAATCCCTGACAAATGTCGGGATAGAACCACCACTGTACCAAAGGTCAGCAGGAAGACCTTCCCAAATTAAGTTCTTCTTCCCAACCGGGACTAGAACCCATTTGATGAGAGTTATAGTCAGAGGAGTTACAAGTTTATAAATCTGATGATGGGAATGAAGAAATGTGATGACTAAAAGTTCAAAAGTCACTTTATGAGTAACTTTTCTTAAAAAATCTTGTCGAAATTAAGAGGAACCCTATCCGACTAGTAAGCAGGGATGGGATGGGATTAACCGGTATTTTTGTCGATACTGCGCAGCGACATTTCTATCATTATAGCACAGGGGCACTTATGAGGTGCCCAGGGACTGAACCCGGCCGGTCCATTATACTGACACCGACGAGTCAGGCCTAATGCTGTTCCCTTAGCCCCAAGCGTTAGGAGGGAAGCCACTACTAACAACTTTAAAGTCTTTGGTTTGACCCGGCCGGGGTTCGAACCCACGACCTCCCAATCCGCAAGCCGACGCTCTACCATCTGAGCTATTGCGGCCAGTCTAGTAAGTAGGAGTGTAATGATAAGTCTATATGTCATTAATCAGAAAGTATGACAAAAAATGATTTAACTAGTAGATTAACCTAAAACTTAAACATGTTAGGTCTTAAAATAAAATGTGATACATGTATAATATTTCTTCAAATATTTTTCTTATTGTTATTTCTGAATGTCTATCACAATAAAAATATAACAGTTTGGTACATTATCAAAGAAAACAACATCAACACAGCCAGCTAGTAGGTAGTTAGTGCTTTGTATGAAACATCTGAGAAACAATGGTGGCAGGTTGTTATGTCTGGAATGCTAGGTAAAACTCGACCTTTTCTGTTGTTTGGAACCCAAAATGTGTCCAAATTTTCACCATAAGATTCGGCGGAGGTGAACTTAATTTCACATTAGATGCCATACCATGTGTGATAGTGCAGTCATGGAAAATTATTCACGCACACAGTGGATCAAAATTATACATAACTGTAAACCTACATATAACGTAAAGAGGCAGCCAGGGGAAATTACTATGGCAGATGTACAATGGCCGATTGTAAATTATGAGCAAGCATCACATTTAAATGTCGCAAACATTGTCATAAAAGTGCTATATCTTGACCTGCTTTGGCATTTTACCAGTGTAAAATAATAATCCACTACTGAATCAACAACAATTTGACAGGAACTTGAGTGAACAGTGTAGGATTTTTACCTAACGGTATCTCAAGGTTTGTACCATTATTCTTGAGAAGTAAACTGTGAACCGAAACCATTAATAGAGAACCTTGGCATAATGTCATACAGTATATCGTTACACCCCTACTAGTTAGACCGTGCTAAAAATCATAAAGTTGGAGTTAACTTATCATGGGTATAAATCTCCAGATGCAATTAACTGTGACAATACAGTCGAATGTGCAATCAAAAGATTCATTTTCATTAAATTAGAAATAAGACAGACAAATAAAGTGAAGACATGCTCGAGGAGAACTTACAGTGGCCTATTGAGTCCAGGCAGATGACCATGGTCCACATTACCTGGGACAAACTGCTGGCCATACTGTACCACAATGGCAGCACACTGCAATAGACGGTTCCTCACAGAGCAGCGCCAACTCTTTTTCCAGCCATCTGCTGTGCTCTGTTTAGAAATTAAGCAGTCAATATACCAGTATTTAAAAATTATATGTACTGGAATGATTTGTACAACATATATCTCACTCTCTTCAGATTGGAAGGTACTGTTACATGCAAAAAAAATATGTGATCCCCAGTTGTACTACTGTTTGTTCTCTTATTTATAGGAACTTTAAAATCAAGTAAAGGTTTGTGCATTGTGTTTATCGTCCCACAAACAGTATTTCAGTTATCTGGAGATGGTGTCCACTTAAGGCAGATATAGTGCTGCCATCACTGTGTATAGCATGCCGTAAACACCTGACAAAATACCATACCCAGTCACATTATCCTGACACCGGGCTAACCAGTAATGGAACTACCCTTATATTTGCTTGAGCGTTAGCAAGGGAGCTATACCACTACCATTATTGCCTTATCAGGTCCAGTCAAGTAAAAGAGATGGAGATTTGGAAAGATGGTTCTCATAATGAACACTCATTTAATCATTTGTTTGATGAAGTTTTTTATATAGCACATTACTGACTGCATTGATTTTGAAATGAACCACTCCTTTGACAATTATAAAAAGGTCTCATATAGGAAGCATTCATAGAGGTAAACAACGACAGTATATATTTGTGTTTCAAACAAATGAACATAGAATGTTCAAGTGACTTAATAAGTTTTGTTTTGTGTTTAAAATACATTGCAGAAACCAATTATGGTCAAAATAGTGACATCCGGTTTAGTGATGTCCATTTTTTTTTTGTGGAAGAAGACACCAGACAGATGTATGGGTAGAACCGCCGGCACACTGCAGGTCAGCTGGAAGACATTACAGCATTAAGTAATTCTCTAGGAATGGGATTCGAACCTAAACAGTGAGAGGCTAGTCGACTTTCGGAGTTACAAGTCGGCATCTCTCCATTATGCCACATTATGCACCCAAGGCCTTAATAAAATTTTGCATTTTACAATCCTATTCACTCTAAAGAAAATAAAACCAGGTTAAAAAAGTGTTGTCAGGACTTCTAATGTTTTCTTAATTTCTTTTAAACATAAAAAACAGAATTAAGTTTCCACCTTCTTCAACGTGTATGTATATCCATTCGAGTCCCTTAGTAGATCCATCCCAGCCTTTGATCCTCCAGGAATGACACGATAATCTCGAGTGTTACCCATTCGCTTCATCTCACTGTCTGTCAACGCCACACTGAGAGCATATTTATAATATAAATATTAAAAGCAAAGGTCATAAAAAAAGGGAACATTGGTAATGTCAAAATAGTCTCCCTTATGAGATGAGATCAAAAGTAGACCAAATAGTAAGAAGGCACTTTTCACTGGAAATAACTCATTACATTCAGCCATTTCCTACTGTTGTGTAAATAAAAGTATGAAATCTAAAAAAGTTCTAACAGAAATATGTGATATAAATCTGAATATAGGCATTGTGGCATCCGTGATTGTTTAATTGAGTATCACAATACTGCAAACAAGTCAAATGTACTCCAATGAGCACAACCATAAAAACTAAGTAATCCAGAAAAAAGAACCTGCTTGCAATTAGGAAATATTTAACGGGAAACATGCCAAAGTCTTTTTTGAATGCTCATATAGATTACACAGTACAGGCCATTTACAATCCCAATACAATTTTCTCATTCTTTAATACCAAAATGTTTGTTTCAGATAGTATGGTAGTAACATTAGGTAAAACAATTTCCAAACATTTATTTGTATAATAAATACATATAAAATCTAACTAAATCAATCAATCGTCAACTTAGTAATAATATTTTATCCAGAGGCAATATAAAAGTTCAACAAAACAACTAATTCTAACCTATGTCTACCGAATGGCTTGCGAGGCACTCTGCTGTATGAATTTGCATCTTTGGGTGTGGAGGTACCAATGTTATGTTCATGTTTTCTCTTGCCTCTAAAGAACCTGCCATTTTTCTGTATAACAGCAGCAGGGCATCGCAGATGACTGTTCCTCACAGAACACCACCAGTACGAGACATTCTTTGAGCTCTTATTTTGCTGAAGGAAAAAGAAACAGTCACTATAGAAGAAAAGTATGTTTTTTCTCCAATAAGTGTTGCCTGGCTTTGTTGTGTTTTTTTGTTGTGTTGATGTTGTTGTTGTTGTTGTTGCAGCCGCACTGTCGTCATCTTGCATGTTATTTCTTGGAATGTATTGCACTTTACAGTTCTTAATAATTTTATTTTGATCATATCAAATTAAAGATGAAATAAATCTAAAAGCTTACCAATAATGTGATTTACTTTCCAATAAAAATGAGGGTGATTTGACCAAAGCTCAACATTCTAACTTAAGCAGTATGAATTGTAAAGCAAACAACATTTCAAATGCCAACAGTTAAGCCAAGCTGAGAGAGGTTACCTTAAGATTGTAGGTGAACCCCAAACTGTCTATTAGCCTGTCTCCGCCTCTTTTAGTACCGCCTCTCACTACTTCATAGGTCACTCCACTTGAGCTGCAAATTTAGCAAGAAATAGAACTTTCATTTTTTCTAAATGGATTTCAAAATATACAGACTTTAAAAGAAAAATTAGAAATTTATAAGAATACAAAATAAATGTTAACATATAAAATATATTTCCAGACAACAGACAAGACTGGTGGTGGATCATTTAATCAAAAGAGAAACAAATATATTCCTCTAAGACTGTACCATAACCTGACTTATATTGTGTGATATCTGTATGTTTTAACATGATTGTTTCGAGATTACTTTTTTGTTTTTACAAAACCTATAGTCCAAGATGTTTTTCAAGAAATAATTTCTTCACGGATTACAGGAGAACTTCATAAAGACCTAGAAACTATTCACAGAAGTATTTTGAAAACATACTCATCTACAAACACCTCTCTGATCTCTCTATCATTGCCAGTGAGGTGATCAGACAGGACATGTTCTGCCTGGTAAACAGCATCAGCCTGTGACCCAATTGTTGCTACTTCCACATGCGTCTCAGCTTCAGTTACAGCCCCCATATTAGCCATTGTCATAATGATTGGCTTAAGTTCCTCAATATCTACTGATGCCATACTGTCAGTCTCAATGGCAGTGAATGAGAAAGGTTGTAGATTGCTAGCTGAGGTGGCCTCTGCAGCGAGGGTCAACATGTTGTTGACCTCTTCTGCCGTAGCCATCTTTCTCCTCTACTGGTATCAAAACCTGAAAATAAAACAAAGTAAATAACATGACAATACATATTTTGAAAAAAAAAAAGAATTCTTTTTGCTGGTTTCTAGTTTAATGCTCCTCACAAATATCGCAAGTGTATAAATCTGGGCTAGGGTCGTGTTTTTGTCTGTTAATTATTGCTTAATGATACATTTTTTATTAAAAAGTTGTGAAAGTAGGGAGCAACAGTATCTCGATAATCAGGACAGGTGTATTCGGCTTCCGGACCTAGTTGCAGGTGTACTTAATTTAAATTAGTCAATAGTTAATTTATCTAAATAACGAAAGTAATTTCATTACCAAAGTTCTTATCAGAGAAAAAAAATCAGCTTAATTCCCCACTTATCTGAAGTTTTCATCTGTGGCATTTAGTTTCATGTATATTTACAGTAACCTACTGCGCTTGACACTAGAATATTCTATAATTTAAGTCTCAAACAGTAGGTCAACATAAATATACAAAATATTGAGTGTATATGAGTACAGCCACAGTTTTTTATATCAAATATTAATATCATCTATACTTGTAGTGTCACTAAGTAAATATTGTTATTGTAAATATTCATGAAACCGGGTGCCTACATAAAAAAGTATAGTGCCTTGGCACATCATTATGGCTAGGGAAGCACTTAACAGTAACAACTGTCAGTTTTTATAACTGTTCAATACAAAAAACTTTTATTGTTTAAGGTTTAAGTATTAAACAGCAATTGAAGCTGTATATATTTGGCAATTAAATAACGTATCGGATGATTATAAAAATATGGTAATCATTAAAAAACGGTAATAAAATGACTAAAGTACAAGACGTTAAAATTTCTCTTGAATTCAAAATATTTTATAGAAATATATGAATAAATACAGTCTCCTTTAAACGTTTGATTTGAGCGTCGATAAGCTGTAAATACAAATCGCATAAATAAAAACTACGAATACGCAAAAGGGCGAACAAGTGGGTGGGGTAATCATTGGGGAAAAAAACAGACGCGCTTGGAGTGCATAATTTTCGGGTTGTTTCCGGGGAAATATTACTATGTGTGCAATATCTTTTTATGATAATGGAACTTTGTTACATTTGGCATCAACTTGCTTACCGTCAATTATTAGTAAACGTCAAATGTGGCTGAAATTTTCGAGTGTTTTTATTCGTTTCTGGGTCGAAAGCTCCGCGGGCCAAAAACGTTAATATGGCGCTTCATTCGAATCTGCAGCGCCACTCTCTGGGACGAATTGGGGGCGAATCAGGGGCAGATCATGTATTACATTACTTATTATCTCCCCTATATGAAATGACAAAATGACAATTTTCAGTGTTTATATTATCAACAAAGCTGGTGGTTTGATATATCAATATGATCATTCAACCCAGAGACCTGAGGTCGAGAAAACGTTTAGTTATCCGCTGGAGTTGACACTAAAAGTATTTGATGAGAAGATTGTTGTTGCATTTGGAGAGAGGGATGGTATCAAAGGTATCACTTTTGACTTGCTACTGTTAGTTTAGCCACTGGTCATGTTTGATCGTTAATCGTTTGTCACTTGCACTTACTATATTTTAATGTTCATGGAACTCTTTGACTTAAGTTCATGTTATTGATGGTCCATTTTATCACCAGTTTTTTTTTAATTCTTAATTAAGCAATCTGTTGATTCTTTTTACTACAAGTGCATAAAGATGTAAGAAGAAATTATATAAAGATGGGCCCATAAAGGCTTGTAAGATGACATTGTGGTCAGAAAAGATACTGAATCTTAAGATACAACAGAAGCACTTAAATGGAGCCCCTGAAAGCAATTTTGCTCTTCGCACACCTTGCATTTACTTAATAATCATTTACTAGGAATGTTAATGTCAGCCCCAAATTCCTACGACCTGCTTTCTCCAAGAAAGGTGTAGCTCTTCTATCCTATTTCAGAAGTTTATTCTACATTATTTTGAATATTTTATGTATTAATGGATGTAAGAAAGATTATAAATGTCCAAAATGGGGTTAAAAAGCTACCAAATATTTTGGGTGGATGGGCCCTGGGGCTGGTATTTCTACCATGCTTAAATTTCTCTGTTGAATGCATGAGTCTGAGTGCTATTTATAACCGTGTGCTGAAATTTCCTACCATTCCCACTTGGTGTAAAAAATTGTTTTATGATTAATATTTTGATGCATAAAACACATATTTAAAGTACTATGACATTGTCAGTATATTCCCATTGGTTTGACTATATGAACAGGCTTATATTTCTCAGTCCAATCTCTTATCTCTTCCTTACAGATGTACAACACATTTACTTAAGATGGATGTTTCTTCCAGGCTAATCTTTTAATTTCTAAGAGATATACACACTATTACTTGTTACTTTAGATGAACATGTCTGTCTGGGTAAGTCCGTCTATACACGGTCTGATGTTTCTGTCGGACCTGTCTTTCTATCTTTTCAATATATACCCTAGGTGTTTTCGTATACTTAAGAAGGAAATATATCCCTGGGTGGAAATCTAGGTCAAATGTAAGTGGGCTGTTATTTCTACTGAGCCATTTTTTCCTTGTCTACCATAAGATGGCATTCTGTGCCTGGGTAGAAATCTTTAGCCTCTATATACAGGGTCTGATGTTTTTATCTGGCCAATATTGCTTCTTCTACCATATACCTAGGATATTACTCGTTTACTTAATATGGAAACTTGCTTGTGTAGAAATATAAGCCCATCTATACAGAGGCTGATGTTTCTATTAGGCCAATCTTTCTATCTCTACCATTTACCTGTATACATAGAACACATTTACTTAAGATGGAAATGTGTGCCAGGGTGGCAATATCAGCCAGTCTGTCCATGGGCTGATGATTCTTTTAGACCAATATTTCTGTCTGTGACATGTACCGCACACAGGATATTACTAGTTTACTTCAGGTGAAAACATGTGCCCTTGTGGAAATATACGCCCATCTATATACAGGCTGATTTTTATATCAGGCCAGTCTTGCTATCTCTACCATAAAGTATATCTAGGATATTACATGTTTACGTAGAAGTATATTCAATCCATTGAATCCATTTTGAAATCCATTTCTTTTTCACAATTTTTCTGCTATTAAAGGATATAACTTAACAGCTATTTTTATTTGTTGTTTTTTTCTAGTTGGTCACACTCTTATGTCCCTAAATGGCATTGCCGCAGAAGGCAAATATCTTCAAGATGGGCGGGAGATTAAGGAGGTGCTGAAGAATGAGGCAGAATATCCCATCAGCATTAAATTTGGCCGACCAAAACTTACCACAAATGAAAAAATCATGCTAGCTAGTATGTTCCACTCGTAAGTATGCATCAATTAGGCTTGTTGTTGTTGTTTTTTATACAGTATTAGCTTTCTTTGTTCATGATGTGTCTGCAAATAAGCTTGTATAAAATATATACAAATAAAACTATTCCCAACATTGCAATATTTTTCAATCGACTAATTTGATATAAAGTTACAATTATAAAGCTTATTTGCATGAACACATACTTTTAATGTTAGCTTTTGAAAGATGAAGGGCATTGCTTATTTTAATAAGGTTAACCTTTTCAAGTGGTCTGCCTTCAACAAGATAGTGGGTCTTGACCGAAATTGTGTTGCTACAATGTATTAAAAAACAACAACAGTGTATTAAAAAACAAAACAAATAAGATATATACAACATTGTTTTAGCTTAATATAAAACAATATATTCACCCTTTTTGTCAGTACAAAATTTGAGTCCACATTCATTATCATAAAATAACATTGAAAAAACAATGTGTATTTTTTATAACATAAAGAATAAGCTATGTCTGTCTTTATTTTCGATGAAGTTTGAATAATATATTTATTTTTTATTGTAATTTTTGGGCACATGGCCAAAGGGTATTCCTGACCAAATTATATAGTTTTCCAAGAGACCTTCACTGCATGGGTCACAGATCTGGTCAATGCATCAACATAATAAGAGGCTATCCAGCTTGCCTGTAGTATGCCAGTAGTTATACCTAGTCTGGGGTCTTTCTTCGACATTGTCCACATTATTGTGCAGTGTGATATATAAACAACAACAGCAGAATTATTTGTTGTTTTTCATCTTATCATGTGTTCCGTATCTCTTCAGGTTGTTTGCCATTGGTTCCCAGCTGTCTCCTGAGCTTCGTTCCTCTGGAATAGAGGTGCTGGAAGCCGACACATTCAAACTATACTGTGATCAAACCATGACTGGTATGCTCCTGCATTTATATGTTTTGACATAATTATTTACTGTCTGTTTACTTTATTCTACTGCTTGGTTTTACATTTGTGTTATTTTTCTGGTTATAAACATAATTTGGGGTGCCCAAGGTCAAGCAGTTATAACAACCTTTAACTCCTTATTTCCTTGTCCTATTTAAGTCAGATAATGAACTTTCATGTAAGTGGTTCTTGCAGCTGAATTGTAAAGTGCTTCTCCACTACTGTACCAAGACATTCGTCTGGAACTTTCCTTCTCTAGTAATAGCTGGATGATGCCAGTAAATCTGAATGAATGTATCTGAAATCCAAGCCAAACAAAACACAAATTTAAAAATATATATTGTATTATTATTTGGCCTCAGTATGTACAGGGCTGTTTGTTAATATTTATTAGGTTGACATTAGAGCCCCATCAGTACAACTTTCCTTTCTTCTTAAAATGTTGACAGTTGTTATGATAGTTTAAACATTTTACCTGGAAATAACTTTGAAATTGTTGGTAAAACAGGTATTTGAACATGCATTTCCACATATTATAACCAACCTTTTATGTGAACAGCTCTAAAAAAAATAAGGCACCTACATTTAGCTTAATTTACACGATTACGATTCAACAAATGCAACAGATATTAAATAATCTGGCTAACTTTCATAAAATAAAATACCTTTTTTATGACATCACAGGTACAGAATTCACAGAAATGACTTACGACCGAAATATGTGGCATTTATCAATGAATTATCTATTATAAAAAATGTAAGCAATACGACCGAAATGTGTGGCATTTATCAATGAATTATCTGTTATAAAAAATGTAAGCAATAAAGTTTTCCACACACTAATAGGTAACATGCAAATAAAATGTTAAATTTAACAACATACAAAAATATTAAATACACAGCAATTGTCATGACCATGACATTTTTTTAATTACAGTAATTTTGTCACCTTAATGCAATAATTTGCACATAATTTGTTAAAATGTATGTAAATTATGTCAATGTTGTCTGTGTAACCTAAAAAATATGATCAAATGTTAGAGTGCTGTTAATGTTCTGTTTTGTATTTATTTAATAGAATAGTGCCACTTAACGTTATTGTAATAACTATTTTCAGGTATTAAATTTATAGTCATAGCTGACCCGAAACAAGCTGCAGTAGACGTCCTGCTGAAGAAACTGTATGAAGTGTATGCTGACTTTGCTCTCAAGAATCCTTTCTACTCCTTAGACATGCCCATCAGGTAGATATTTCAGTTTGGGCGTACATGCGTAGTGCAAGCTCATTTAATAGCATCAATGATACAGTTAGGGTTAGTAGTATCAGTGTAACAACTTAGTTTAAACTTTTTTGTTTACAATCAATTGTAAAACAAGCTATCTCAACTTATATTAAATCCTCTCAACTGCCTACTTCCTGGGTAGAACCAGTGCTCAGGTAGGGTAAATTTCAGCCTTAATTGGTAGAGGAATATGACAGTTGAATATCTGCCAGGCACCTGCAGATTAAGCAGATGAAGGCCATATATAAATGGTAAGGACTTGAACCGACACTGGGATATAATAACTGAGCAAAAAATGTCTATGAGTATTTTTAACACAAATCTACTAGTATTTTTATTGACAGGTAAAACAACTTAGTAACAGACTTTCATTCTTTTGAGAAGGCATTATGCAATATTCTCTTATAGCAGGGGTAGTGATGTCTTCATTAATGTAGGCATGTTATGAACTCTTGGCATGACTTTGCTTTAGTATGCTCTCATACTGAGACTCAAAGTTTAACCTTTCTTTGCTGCTTTTGCTCACTTAATGTTAATGTGTAGGTTAGTATGATTGTGATACATACCTACATACTTTCCTATTTTAGATGTGACCTGTTTGACACCAACCTCCAGTCATGTTTGGAACAAGCAGAGAAGCTGGGAGTCAGCAACGTGTGACCACAGACCTGCTCTGTACCAATGGTCAACAATACGGGACATAGTGCAACATTCTTATCTTATGTAGTTTTATGTTAAAGACACTTGTTAGCTGTGAGACTATTCAGTGACTTATAATTTAAGTTTCTTTCAGGCCAAGCTTTATTAATAAATATAATATTGATAGTTATTTTGATAATTACTTTGATATACATAGCACTGATACCATTCAGTGTGGTGTGGTGATGTTTACTATTATTGGTGGAGAAAGACCCCGGACAAATGTATGGATAGAACTATTGGCACACCATAGATCATACGGAAGACCTCTCTTCATATTTTTCTCCCTTAAAGGGACTTGAACCCATGCAAAAATACCCTGAGGAGTTATACAACAGCAACTCTAACCACTAGATAAAATATGTAAAGTATTGAAGGTGAATTCCATATGTCACTAAGCCAGTTGTATAATGATTTAATAGCACAATATTTACAAAAGTATTGTCTTAAAAGATACCAACTATTATTCTGCTTTGTTGTGTCAATTAGTGGTGATTGACACATGTTTAAAGTTGCAGAATTTATCAATACTGCTTCAACTGAAAAGATTTATCCATAAAGGAAGTTAATACACGAGTTGCATATCTTGACTATATTAAGGGAAATGCATATTGTTACATTATGTCTGCATGTGTGTATTGTGGGCCAGAGACTTTGAATTACAATAGATGTAATGTTAGATAATGCAAGTCCTTCTATAGTTTTGTTTTACCATCTTTAGAATATGCAGTTTTATGCATTTTAAGTAACTTGTTTAGCCATTTTGTTTTCATTATACCTAAATTTACTTAACTTCAGTACAATGTGAAGCAATATAATAATGTAGTTATTTATTGCAATGGGACTGTTTCTATAAAAGTGACTTGCTCATTAATTATTTGAGGAGTGTTGTAACAAATAGGCTAGTTTGCACTAACTTGTGTTTTAGAATTAATGTGTGTAATTTAAACCATGCAGTGTTTTGTCATCAGAAAGTGTTAAGAAGTATGTATGGGTCCTGTTTGTTCATCAGATTGTCTTCATCTTTTTTAACAATTATAAAACTTCACAATCTGACAAATACATCTATTGTTAAAAAAAATCCCCTGAACTTCATGCAACAATTTCAAGTTTCATTGTTTTAGCAATCTGACCAACTGTGGGACTGGACCTTTAACTGTACACATTTCTCTTACCTCTTTTCATTATATCTTATTTTATCCCTTTGGATAAGCAACATTCCATTTAAATATATACCAACAAGTTTATAACCAGTCAGTAGCTACTAAAAATCTCAAGTATTTTGAAATGAGAACATTTATAGAAGATAAGGTTATATTTTCGTTATCTGAAAATGTTGTCATTTCTATACTTCAATATTTTGATGTCTAAGCCAACTCTGCTAGATACAATTTACAGTGTTTCATATTTTTATCTATGTATGTCAACTTTAATGGTCCTTTGTATTATAACATTTATTAAACTCCTTGTTTCCTTCCTAATCACTGACACCTATGCTCATCTTCTTAAAGTTGCCAATGTCAATCAGTGTTGTTTTTATTTAAAACAATGCTAAGCTGTCAAATGTGTAAAAACCAGATGACTTAAATACGCTTAAATAAACGTTCAAAGATTTAGAGCTGTAATTTGGAAGTTGAGTATTTGCTTTTTAAATCCTTTTTTTGTGTCTACTTATTGTTTTCTGCAGCTTTCTAAGCAATATTTGACTTAGTCCTTGTTTTGGGTATATTTATTGTTTGCTTCAGCTTTCTAAGCAACATTCGACTTATATACACGTATATTCTTTTAGGATAGACACATACCTGGCTATCAACACTATTTCCTAATTCCACACTTTATGGTAAAGAGTTGCTATGGGCTAAATATACATTGTTTGGGGTATAAATATATGATGTTTTGTTTTTGTTGAAATTAAATGTGAACACTAACATGAAATATTAAATAAGTTGTGTCAATATACCGCAATAACAATGTTTTATACTTCTGCAATGGTTGGTTGAATTTTTGTTTAACCCACAGATACTATTTTATTGAAATTAATTGAACAAACGAAGAATAAATTGTTATAAATGTCGTGTTAATAGCAAGCTGACAAATGCAGTTCAATTATACAAATTAAACAAACATTATTGGGACAGCAGTTTTCTTTTAGGGTTTATATATGATAATTTAGCAAATGTCTACCACTGATCACATACAAAGATGTAAAAAGCTTTGTCAGACATAATTTGTATATTACTGAACAAAATTATTATGATTACGCAAGACCTGTTTAAAATCTTAGCAAGGACTTTATCAACAATTGGCCCACCACGTGACTCATGTTCTAGTAAAAGATAGGACAGGGCATTGTGTCGTACTTGCAGATAAGGGTCAGGTTAGTATAAGGATCGCAAATAGTGGAACCAGTTTAGTTCAGCACACGCCCAAGTGAACATCATTTCATTAAATAATGTCGCCGATCGTCTTCATTGTCCTGGCTTGTGCCGCCGGAATAAATTCCTACCCCATCCATGCATCCTGTAAACTCGATTGGTAAGCTTTTTTTCTAAGCCTATAGTATTCTATTGGTCCAACTAATAAAACCATTGCTCGTAATGAATATTTTGTCTAATAACAGAAACATTCATTTGCCTAGCACTACTTCACCCGCCAGTTATTTCGTGTTCGTGTCGTTTTTCAAATTGTGATTTTTCACACAATGCTATTGTATGCAAAAGCTGCTCTGCTCTTGAAGAAGAAATCGCGAGTTAAAAAAAAACAACACGAGAATATCGCTCGGTAAGTAAAATAATCGACATTTTAGAAGTTTTGACAATGTTCCAAATGTACGATTGGCGATGCAATTATGATGTAGCGCAACTCGGGAAGTTTCACAGAGAGTAAAACATGTGCTTTAAGATCAATTTTCCGAATCCATATAATAAAGTTTTAAGGATAAAGCAAGATTGTTTCGGGATAGCAAAATTCGTGTTTCTGGCGCACCTAGATTCAGTTTCTTTATACTTGACAAACAATTGGTGTGATTAGCAGTCGACCTTTATCTATTTTTGAAACCGCGTTCTTAGACTTCTAGCGAAAAATAACTATAGAAACCGAACAAACTGACCTAAGGCAATTTAGGATACTTCACTTACAACTAGCCTATTCTGTGTTAATGTTTCTTAAATTAAGGTTGAGGTTGGAAAGGGGAGGGGGTGGTATCGCCGACTTGTAACTCCTCAGCCCCTCACCGCGTACGTTAGAGACCCGGTCGTGCTGAGAACTTCCATTTAGCTGACCTGCAGTAGTTCTATACAGAAATATATCTGCAGTCTTCCATCACAAAAAAAAAGTGGATGCGCCCGAGCTTCAGACAATGATACAAAAAATGGCGATTATCTGTTGATTATAATGGTAGATACATGTATATGAAGATTAAAATGTGGAAAAGTATTATAATTGTTAAGTATTGTAATAATTAATAATGCATTTGTTGGAGTTGCCAATAATCATTGATGATGATTATGATGATGATGTTAATAATCAATGGTGATCATGATCATGCCAATGAGAATGTCAATAATTTATGATGATGGTGATCATGATGATATAATTGTGATGATGATGATGGTTTCAATATTCAATGATTAAAGGATAGGATAACATTTTATTTTGCGTCGGCAAGATTATGATGATGCAAATAATCGATGATGATGATGGCGATGATGATGATGCCAATTAATCGATGCTAATGCCAATTAATCGATGCTAATGCAAAAATCAATGATTATGCTCATGACGATTGATGATGTGGATGTCAATAATTAATGACCATGCTTTAGATTGTGGTGTGTGTGTTTTTTCTTCTTTTTCTTACACTTTATATATTGACAACTTTGTATGATTGTAATCAATGTTTCGTGCTATCACACTAGGATGTTCCAGATGGACTGTACCTCGGTGATGAACAAGCTTGTCCAGCAGATTTCTGCTTGGCACGGGACAGACTGTGGCTCCGGGGAGAAGTGCAGATACAATGTCAGTGGACGCTTGTTACATATATACAAGATTTACAGTTTATTCCTAAGTACAAAAAACATAAGTACACAAAACATCAAATAAACAACAAAAATACCAGTGTCTTGACAAGCAAAACAAAGGATAAACATGAAGTAATGTTGAAAACATATATCCGTGTATCTCTTCTCTATCACTTGTAAATCATTTGAACAGTATTTTTAGCTTTATATAATCGTACACACATGCCTATATTATGAGCAAGAAGTATTTAAAAGATTTAGAAGCAAACAGTTTTTAGTACCTGCATCTGCCCTTTATGCTTCCGAATCGCAGACTTTGCGTGTAGAGGCATTTTCATATAGTATATCAGCAAAAAGCATATGGGTGGCAATAAGTGTGAATTAATATTATTTCTGTGTTGTCAAATATGTAGCACATAATGTATACGTATATATATGATGCAAGGTAAAAAAGTCAAAACCAATCATCCTAAGACATAACTGTATTTAGCTTACCGTGTACGGCCTCCATTTCTATCAGTTGATGTTTTTGTGTTTTTTTACTTTCAGCTGACAAGTCAGACAGCAGGAGTGCTGACGCTCACCCACACAACGCCAGTCCACTTTTACGTCGATGACATCAAGTTTACGTTCACGGAATCTTCCGCAGCTACATGCAGCGTTCATGTAAGAATTTTCCCCTATCGTATAGGCGGTTATTCATTATTCTTTTGTTGGCATTGAACTCACTCTCGTTTTTATTAATTACACGTGCAAAATGTTGTATTATTAACCAGTTAACATTTTATTTTAGCTTCCTTATCTTTCTATGTCAATCATGCAAAATAAGCTTTCTTCACTTATTTTCTTTTCTGGTTTGGTTCAAGATTCCAATTCAAAACAAAATACACGGTTTTTATATAAATTAAAGACATTAATGGGACAGTTAAGTGAGTAATAGCACTGACAAAAACCAATGCACATGTTTCATGCGTGTATACATGTTTTATCTTTTAGGAATGAGTCTGTGATTAAAATGTTAACTATTTTAGCTCTCTTTGTCGAAATATATATTTTTTCTGTCAAAGGTATAACAAAATGCAGTTGTATACATGTCCACTTACATAGAGTTACAGTTTTACATTTTTAATTATGATGTTGAAATGTTTTTAATTATGATAATATATTATTATACGATTATTAGTTAATTTATGACATTTGTGCGTTTGATGGGCAAATAATTGTCACAACCGTTTCATTTGTTGTCGATGAGTGTATTTCTTTTCTTGTGTAAAAATTACCTAAGACAGTGAATTATTCAGAAGGCCCAGGTTTTGGATACCCGACATTGCCTGACAGTTTTTCATGTTAATTGTTGCAGTCATTATGTATTATTCTCTTGTACTAATTTACAGTAAGCGTCATATGGCGACTTTGTTTTAAACGTCGTTCTTCTTTTGGGTCCTAGGTTGGAAGCAACGGCTGTTTTCTCCATTTTTTTTACAATTAACATGAACAACATTGACGTGGCCTCTCGGCGAGCAGTGATAACACGACTGACCTGTCATAATTAGGGCATACTTCCATTCTCGGCGGCGTGTACAATGTTTCAAGGTCAATTTCGATGTTGTTTTCAATTCTGAAATCGAGCCTGTTTCATCATAGTAGTTTAACCTTCTACGTTTCCAGGGTTACTCCACGTCTGAGACCTGGTACGCTCACCTGGATTATAGCACCAACTATTGTAACATGAGGAACCTGCTCGAGGGTATGTACCTGTGTTAGAGGAGTATTAGTTACAAGGATTAAACAATAAAAATATATGATGCAAATAGATACTAATTGGGTTTTATGTTTATAGCGTTAGTGAGTGACAAAAATAAAAATTATTCAGCATGCAGGACAAATTTATAAAATAAATTTATTTTTATGATGCATATACCTACGTGTATGTTAATCTAAATAAGATTAACTTAAGGTAAAGGTAATATAAAATCACTCTTTAAAAGCTATCACATGATATTTTGATGTAAAAACGTTTATATGTTTGTTATGTAATATCTATTTAAAAAAATGTAAATAGTAGACATTTAAAGGCCTAAAAATTGTGCGGTAAAAATAATGTATGGTGTTATTCATTGACATCAAATAATAAGTGGTGTGTAAGATCTTTGACCTGTTGTAATATCATGTCCTACTTTTGGCCCTAGAAATGAGATACTTGTCTATTATTATGTTTTATATTATGTACCATTTCAGGAGCTGGTCTGCACACCACTGCTGGTTTCAGCGAGTCCACCAACACCAACATCTGCACCCAGTACGACCAGGTGAACTGTGTCAAATATTAGATCATCTGACATACATTTTAGGCGTACATCAGTCTACATATGGAACCACTTGCTTATCATTTGATGTAAATGAACCGAATAAAGTTGCGAAAATATATCTTAGCATTGTTGTAGTGTACATTAAAACTACAGATTATTGCATATATATAGCCAACTGAGACTGTTTTGGCGCGTTTGTGTTTGAACATACATTAAAATGGTTTTCGCAGATGACACAGAGTTAGAAAAATCTTTTGATTTAGTTTTTTTACTTGCAATCACGATAATTTGGTCTCTGCAATCTATTTAAACAAACTCTCATCGGTCAATAATTTTCCTTTTTTCTGACAAGTTTATTGTGTGTTCTTATCGTGCATGTTTGTTTCTATTAGCATCTGCTATCATTATTTAACTATGGCTTAATGCAAGAAAAAAATGTATAAATACGCACTGCATGAGATAGGTTTATGTCCAGCAACAGATAACCTCAAGCACACCAATTATTAAACGATATAAATAAAGTACAAAGTACATATATAGGAATTGTTTGACCGCGGCAGCACACATATCAGGCACATACTTTCGCATGTGCGTCATGTTTAAATACAATATAAAAACGTAAAACTAAAAGCTAAAAGAACAAACTATATATGCATTGAAACCAATTTAAACCAAAACGCCCACGTTGACTTTATTCATTAATCATTCATTAATATTTTTCTTGCATGCTTTATAATTGGAAAATAATTAAAGAAATTAAAATCTGAAATACCGCTAGACAAAGGCATACGGGGTAATGTAAACGTGACAAAAAAGGCACACTACACGAACAACCCCGCAGTTTCCGCCTTGGAACGGTCAGTCGGCAAAAAGACCGACTGGGGTGCTTAAACCTGGTTTGTGGAGCGCTCCAACCTCGCACTTTGTGAAGAATTTTCTATCAAACAAACATTGTAAATAAAAATGTCCCGTCAAAGTAAAACAACTAACAGTAAGCACCTGCATCGGGAGTTAAAACAGATAAAATGAAGACTGATGGACGGTACTGAATAAGTTACTGGTGAAAACAATGATTGTTTGAAGTTACTTTTTACTCAATTTAAAAAAACAACAACACAAATATGAATCCAGATCAACTAAACTTGCACTTTATTTTTCATTGCACTTGTGTTTATCTACTTAATGCCATTCTTTTTGTACTAGTTAATTGTAAACCGGTACAAGAAACAGAAGTATTTCTTTCACTTTGTACTGTTTACTGATGTTAAATGTGCAATATTAAACGTCTTTTTTTATTATTTTAAAAAGTAAATTTCTCATTGCCTTCTTCTAGTCACTTCTTTTTTTCAATAAACGAAATACTAATCTATAAGCATTCTATAAACATGTTACAATTACCTTCACGCATATTATTGATCCGTTTTGATTTTGGTTTTAACAGTTTGATTGGTCTTGTTTACCTTCCAATGAAGACTTTCATCAAATTCGGTTAACATTTTCTTATCAGGTCACTTCATAAAAGGTAACGTATCTGTGACGTCATAAAACCATTTCCACGAAAAAGTTATTCTTTACACTACATACATATTCACAGACGTCGCAAGTATACGGCTTCTTTCATGTGTCCTCATGTGGTGACTAAGCGACCCTTTCCACTACTTGCATATTCATAGACGTCACACGTGTACGACTTCTCTCTTGTGTCCTCATGTGGTTGACTAAGCGACCCTTTCCACTACTTGCATATTCACAGACGTCACACGTGTACGGCTTCTCTCCTGTGTCCTCATGTGGTTAACTAGGTGACCCTTTTCACTACTTGCATATTCACAGACGTCACACGTGTATAGCTTCTTTTCTGTGTCCTCATGTGGTTGACTATGTGACCCTTTCCACTACTTGCATATTCACAGACGTTACACGTGTACGGCGTCTCTCCTGTGTCCTCATGTGGTGACTAAGCGACCATTTTCACTACTTGCATATTCACAGACGTCACAGGTGTACGGCTTCTCTCCTGTGTCCTCATGTGGTTGACTAGGTGACCCTTTCCACTACTTGCGTATTCACAGACGTCACACGTGTACGGCTTCTCTCCTGTGTCTTCATGTGGTTGACTATGTGACCAACATCTGGATAGTTTACTTTTAGATTGAATTGTCTTTGTTCCGAAAGCAAAACATTAATTATAAAACACAACACTTAAAAATTTATGTCACATACTGAAAAAGAATGGAATTCCTATTTGAGCATCAATCTGGGGCACCTTTGGCCAAGTGGTTTGATACCATGACTTTACATGAGACTTGTATTCACCAACTATAATTAAGTCCAAGTCATGGCTTGAACTAAAGTAACCATTTTCATATTGATAAAAATAAACTTTTGTAAGTAGTTCAAATGTGAACTTAAGTTCAAAATAGCAAACTTACAGTGCCATGCAAAATTTTAGGCATGTAGCTGGACACAGTTAAAAGATATTGTAAAGTGAAATCAATGTCTAGAGCAATTCTTAATAACTGTTTGTGAATATAGCCCTTAGTCCCCAGTCTGGGAGAGATGTTTCAAATTCATAATTTTCCAGCTGACTTTTAAAAGACTTGCTAGGAATTTGTATTGAGCTGATCTGTGGCTTTTGATTGAAAATGAAAACTTTTGTATCATTGTAGAACTACAACAATGATTCAACTATAATAAGGTGAATAGTTGGCAATTGTATAGTACATATACAAATATTGAATCAATTAAATTGTATAATGTATATACTATAAAATAAAACACCTTAAAAAGAAATAAACTTGATTCATGTAATTGAAGTCATTGATATCTGTCATATGTTTTTGAAATTTAATACAACAGGGCATATTCAGTTATTTACCATATTTTTATTTTACCTTTTCCCCCTCTTCGTCCATTTCTGATCATCGCTGTTGCTCTCAGAAAATGTCACAGCATAATTTTTCTGCTTCATTTTGGCATTTCTTGCTCTAAATGCAGGCCCTTGCATAAAAATCTTCTTTCAAAGGCAGGAGATCTGTCATAAGCATACATTTCATTTAAGACTAGTTGACAATATTAATGCTACCAAATATGACTATATTACCAAAAATATAAATAGTAGGCCTATATCAAGAATTAAAGTTCTTTTAATATTTATTGTTAACAAAATTTATCCAACTTGCCTGTCCACTAAAAAAAGCATTGATTGCATACCCTTAAGATGGCTAGTCCTTAAAAACTGCTGTTTTCACATTCTCTGCATCTGGAAGAAAATCGTTATGAAATTAAAAATCATAACATTATTATGAAACAATCCCTTAAGGATATTTTGGACCACATTCCACCACAAATGTCTTTTATTCATTGATAAACATAAAAATATAGAGAGTTTATATATTGTTGTGACATGATATTATTATAAGATATATTTCAATATATATTTTTTTTATAATTATTCTATAAAAGGATAACAATGAAAGCATCTCTTTATATCTGAAATATGGTGCAGTAAAAATGAATGCAGCTTAAGTGCTTGAAACGACAATAACAGTATACATTTCATACCCATATGAAACATTATTTCAAAATTCTGTGCTATATTCTTGTAACGCCTTTGCTGATGTGGTCCCATTTCTTCGAATCCTTTTTGCTAAAGTACTTGCTCATATCAATATTCTTGTCTAAGCACTGGTCCAGGTCAAATTGTTTTCACATTTGAGTGGGTGCAGATTCTGTATTGGTTTAATATCAAAACATAATCTTAACTGAATGAATTATAAAGTCATATTATAGTACCATACGCATATCAGGTGAACATGTTAACAATCTTAACAATAATTTGTGCTTCCAAGCTTTTTAAGTGATACAAAAAAGCCTAAGCAGACCAAGTTTTATTTACATTCGTCTCTTATTAAAACATCATAAATTATTGTATGAATAAATGCCGTTTGCTTACTTATTTAAGACGCAATCTGGATTTTGCGCCTTTCTAGTCTCCAGCAGACGAAATCTAAACATCCGGTACCTTCGGATCACCACGTCATTCGTCGCAGGTTGCTAAAATTTATAATTTTCTTTTAATTTATCGCCTTTCAAATTTACAAATTCCATTGTCTGTGGCATTTCGTTTCAGATAAATATTACAATATATAGACTTTTACTTTTGAAATGATATAAATGTATTAATCATGAAAACGTACATTCGGACCAAATTCGTTTCCAACCTATACCAAGATACGTTTCTGTAGATCAATATCGATCTGAAAGTTGAATATTTTTATTTAAAGACAAATGTCCTTCTCGACCGACACTTTTCCTTTTTTTTATAAGTGCATGATTTTATAGTTATTTTGAAGGTTTAAGTCAATTTTATAGGCAATAGAAAAAAAAACAAGCATGATAAAACGTCCTTTTAATTACAGCAATTTTGTTACATCCAGCGGAATATGACAAGCAAATTAGAAAAGAATACAATCTTTTGCTAAAAGTTACTTTTGCATATGTATTTACCATTCTATTAATTGTGCATTTAATTGTAAAGTCAGGACTTAAGCTTTTTGAGGTTGATAAAAATTAAAACCCTCTTAAAATATCAATGAATAATTTTGCCAATTCATAAACAATCCCGTTTTCAATGTGGCTTAATGTTATGTTCATTCTTCTTTCGCTGTTTCATTTATATAATTAAATTTTGTAGATGTAGTAATAAAAGTCATAATGAAAATATAAGGAAATGCATACGGTTAAGAAAAAACGTAATATAAACTTACACGTGACTTTTTTTTAATTCTTCCACAAGTTCAAGGTCGTGTTTTTATTATTTATTGTCCGGTCGTTTTTACAGAAAGTAAGCAAATAAATTACGTACTTACCTGCACTAGGCACAAATTGATATTCATGTAAAAATGCACTCTGTAAACATTTACGAAAGACAATTTTTTCATGATTGATATTATGACCAGATTTTTACCTCACTTGTATGGAACAAAATACAAGGGACGTAACAAGTATGTGACTAAACAATTGCATGCACAATTATCTTTCTTTCCCAAATATAAACATGTTATGATAAAGATAATGGTGATGATTATTATTATTATGTTGTTGTTGATGATATCATTATTATTATTATTATTATTATTATTATTATTATTATTATTATTATTATTATTATTATTATTATTATTATTATTATAATTATTATTATTATTGTTGTTGTTGTTGTTGTTATTATTATTATTATTATTATAATTATCATTATTATTATTATTATTATTATTATTATTATTATTATTATTATTATTATTATTATTATTATTATTATTATTATTATTATGCTTATGATTGTTATATTTTGTTATGTTTCAGCAATAGTACACATATCACCATAGGTTTATGTTCCAGCACTTGTAAACATATCACTGTAAGTCTATGTTCCAGCACTAGTAAACATATCACTTTAGGTCTATGTTCCAGCACTAGTAAACATATCACTATAGGTTAATGCTCCAGCACTAGTAAACATATCACTATAGGTCTATGTTCCAGCACTAGTAAACATATCACTATAGGTCTATGTTCCAGCACTAGTAAACATATCACTATAGGTCTATGTTCCAGCACTAGTAAACATATCACTATAGGTCTATGTTCCAGCACTAGTAAACATATCACTATAGGTCTATGTTCCAGCACTAGTAAACAAATCACTTTAGGTCTATGTTCCAGCACTAGTAAACATATCTCTATAGGTCTATGTTCCAGCACTAGTAAACATATCACTTTAGGTCTATGTTCCAGCACTAGTAAACATATCACTATAGGTTAATGCTCCAGCACTAGTAAACATATCACTTTAGGTCTATGTTCCAGCACTAGTAAACATATCACTATAGGTCTATGCTCCAGCACTAGTAAACATATCTCTATAGGTCTATGTTCCAGCACTAGTAAACATATCACTATAGGTTAATGCTCCAGCACTAGTAAACATATCACTTTAGGTCTATGTTCCAGCAGTAGTAAACATATCACTATAGGTTAATGCTCCAGCACTAGTAAACATATCACTATAGGTCTATGTTCCAGCACTAGCAAACATATCATTATAGGTCTATGTTCCAGCACTAGTAAACATATCACTATAGGTTAATGCTCCAGCACTAGTAAACATATCACTATAGGTCTATGTTCCAGCACTAGTAAACATATCACTATAGGTTAATGCTCCAGCACTAGTAAACATATCACTGTAGGTCTATGTTCCAGCACTAGTAAACATATCTCTATAGGTCTATGTTCCAGCACTAGTAAACATATCACTTTAGGTCTATGTTCCAGCACTAGTAAACATATCACTATAGGTTAATGCTCCAGCACTAGTAAACATATCTCTATAGGTCTATGTTCCAGCACTAGTAAACATATCACTATAGGTTAATGCTCCAGCACTAGTAAACATATCACTTTAGGTCTATGTTCCAGCACTAGTAAACATATCACTATAGGTTAATGCTCCAGCACTAGTAAACATATCACTATAGGTCTATGTTCCAGCACTAGTAAACATATCACTTATGGTCTATGTTCCAGCACTAGTAAACATATCACTATAGGTTAATGCTCCAGCACTAGTAAACATATCACTATAGGTCTATGTTCCAGCACTAGTAAACATATCACTATAGGTTAATGCTCCAGCACTAGTAAACATATCACTGTAGGTCTATGTTCCAGCACTAGTAAACATATCTCTATAGGTCTATGTTCCAGCACTAGTAAACATATCACTATAGGTCTATGTTCCAGCACTAGTAAACATATCTCTATAGGTCTATGCTCCTGTACTAGTAAACATATCACTTTAGGTCTATGTTCCAGCACTAGTAAACATATCACTATAGGTTAATGCTCCAGCACTAGTAAACATATCACTTTAGGTCTATGTTCCAGCACTAGTAAACATATCACTATAGGTTTACGTTCCAGCACTTGTAAACATATCACTTTTGGTCTATGTTCCAGCACTAGTAAACATATCACTATAGGTTTACGTTCCAGCACTTGTAAACATATCACTTTAGGTCTATGTTCCAGCACTTGTAAACATATCACTTTAGGTCTATGTTCCAGCACTAGTAAACAAATCACTATAGGTCTATGTTCCAGCACTTGTAAACATATCACTTTAGGTCTATGTTCCAGCACTAGTAAACATATCACTATAGGTCTATGTTCCAGCACTAGTAAACATATCACTATAGGTCTATGTTCCAGCACTAGTAAACATATCACTATAGGTCTATGTTCCAGCACTAGTAAACATATCACTTTAGGTCTATGTTTCAGCACTAGTAAACATATTACTATAGGTCTATGTTTCAGCACTAGTAAACATATCACTATAGGTCTATGTTCCAGCACTAGCAAACATATCATTATAGGTCTATGTTCCGGCAGTAGTAAACATATCACTTTAGGTCTATGTTCCAGCACTAGTAAACATGTCACTATAGGTCTATGTTCCAGCACTAGTAAACATATCACTATAGGTCTATGTTCCAGCACTAGTAAACAAATCACTTTAGGTCTATGTTCCAGCACTAGTAAACATATCTCTATAGGTCTATGTTCCAGCACTAGTAAACATATCACTTTAGGTCTATGTTCCAGCACCAGTAAACATATCACTATAGGTTAATGCTCCAGCACTAGTAAACATATCACTTTAGGTCTATGTTCCAGCACTAGTAAACATATCACTATAGGTCTATGCTCCAGCACTAGTAAACATATCTCTATAGGTCTATGTTCCAGCACTAGTAAACATATCACTATAGGTTAATGCTCCAGCACTAGTAAACATATCACTTTAGGTCTATGTTCCAGCACTAGTAAACATATCACTATAGGTTAATGCTCCAGCACTAGTAAACATATCACTATAGGTCTATGTTCCAGCACTAGTAAACATATCACTTTAGGTCTATGTTCCAGCACTAGTAAACATATCACTATAGGTTAATGCTCCAGCACTAGTAAACATATCACTATAGGTCTATGTTCCAGCACTAGTAAACATATCACTATAGGTTAATGCTCCAGCACTAGTAAACATATCACTGTAGGTCTATGTTCCAGCACTAGTAAACATATCTCTATAGGTCTATGTTCCAGCACTAGTAAACAATTCACTTTAGGTCTATGTTCCAGCACTAGTAAACATATCACTATAGGTTAATGCTCCAGCACTAGTAAACATATCACTATAGGTCTATGTTCCAGCACTAGTAAACATATCACTATAGGTCTATGTTCCAGCACTAGTAAACATATCTCTATAGGTCTATGCTCCAGCACTAGTAAACATATCACATTAGGTCTATGTTCCAGCACTAGTAAACATATCACTATAGGTTAATGCTCCAGCACTAGTAAACATATCACTTTAGGTCTATGTTCCAGCACTAGTAAACATATCACTATAGGTTTACGTTCCAGCACTTGTAAACATATCACTTTTGGTCTATGTTCCAGCACTAGTAAACATATCACTATAGGTTTACGTTCCAGCACTTGTAAACATATCACTTTAGGTCTATGTTCCAGCACTTGTAAACATATCACTTTAGGTCTATGTTCCAGCACTAGTAAACAAATCACTATAGGTCTATGTCCCAGCACTTGTAAACATATCACTTTAGGTCTATGTTCCAGCACTAGTAAACATATCACTATAGGTCTATGTTCCAGCACCAGTAAACATATCACTATAGGTCTATGTTCCAGCACTAGTATACATATCACTATAGGTCTATGTTCCAGCACTAGTAAACATATCACTTTAGGTCTATGTTTCAGCACTAGTAAACATATTACTATAGGTCTATGTTTCAGCACTAGTAAACATATCACAATAGGTCTATGTTCCAGCACTAGCAAACATATCATTATAGGTCTATGTTCCGGCAGTAGTTAACATATCACTATAGGTCTATGTTCCAGCACTAGTAAACATATCACTATAGGTCTATGTTCCAGCACTAGTAAACATATCACTTTAGGTCTATGTTTCAGCACTAGTAAACATATCACTATAGGTCTTCGTTCCAGCACTTGTAAACAAATCACTATAGGTCTATGTTCCAGCACTAGTAAACATATCACTATAGGTCTATGTTCCAGCACTAGTAAACATATCACTATAGGTCTATGTTCCAGCATATGTAAACATATCACTATAGGTCTATGTTCCAGCACTTGTAAACATATCACTATAGGTCTATGTTCCAGCACTAGCAAACATATCATTATAGGTCTATGTTCCGGCAGTAGTTAACATATCTCTTTAGGTCTATGTTCCAGCAGTAGTAAATATATCACCATGGGACTATGTTCCAGCAATCCGGCAATTGTAACTTCTCGGCGGTCTCCGGACAAGTCTATCTGATATTAATAGCCGATATGTTCCGAGTGCCCTACAGTGCGTTCGTTGGTTCTACAATGCTAATTTCCACAGGTCTTGCACTTTAATAACAGGTTGTCACCATTAAGATTCAAAGTATGCAGTTGAGACGTGAAAACAATAACAAATCAGATTTGCATGAATTGTACAGTCTCCTACTGAACAGGAAACAAATCCGGGATTATGTCCATCCAAACCTGTTTTCTTTCTTCTTTTAGTGTCCGTGTGATAAATGTCTATTTTTACAAGTAGGATAAGATTGTAGTCAAGATAATGAATTCATCAATTACAATACTGGTAATTAAGGTAGGTCCTGTTTATTTAATTAATAATAATAGTATATAAGTTTACATAGTATTTCTTTATGTTTTCACTTGCAACATCTTTAAAATTAGTATCGTGTGACGTTTATAAAGTACAGAAGTGCACGTGGCAGAGTCATATCCAGAGTAATATACACACGCGCATGTGCTAAATAAACATAGGCACGCGATCTTCTTTCCTAAAAGAAAGTAGGATACATTTTGACAATAAAAAAAAAGGCACAAAATGGTCATATACTTCAAGGTTTCTGCTGAAAGCTGTCCGACAATGGCCTGTATCTCCGTGGAGGTTGTTAAGTAACACCAAAACACAATACTGATTTCTACTGGATAATCATACTCATGTCTACGCATCATGGCTATCTTTTAAAGGTGGTATATGACAGTTCGTAGCAAAGTTTTGAATCTTAAACAACCAAATAAAGTATTGTTTACTAAAAAGATCCCACTAAATGATGTTAATTGTTTTCTACATCTATGGAAAGAAAATGGAGCATATCATTCCACTCGTCATTACAGATATGTATATTCTATCTGAGCCACGCTACACGGCTAGTTATTTTAAGCTCAAACCATGTGGCCACTTACCTTTTTATCACATTATATTATCATCCGGGTAATGCGTTCTGACGTCGATATCTAAGTTTAGCAGAAATCACCATCTTGCTTATTCACAGATTTGGAGAGAATGAATATTTAGAGCGAATTATTTCATAATTTCACATCTAACCATTAAGGAAACTCCAAAATCCAATTTTAATGCTTCCTAGTTATAAAAAACATCGCATATATTAGACCCAACATTTAATTACGAGTTTATAAGAAATTATGCCCAAATTTCCCTAAACAGAGATAAGATATTGGTATTGTATTTGATATGGTAAATCTGTCGAAAACTACCTTTAATATTTTAAAACAAATCCAAGTTTAATTCCACTGACATTGCTATTTTGACAAAATAAACATTTGTCTAGAACTTTAAAAAGTAAAACTTAAGTTGAGTTTCTTATTTCTGCTGTATATTTGTGTTACAATGTTAATGAGCTATAAGTACAGGTAACACAATTTTAACTTGTAATATATACAATTGGACAAGGAATATGCGTCCTTTTTAGGTTTGAACAATCTTAACAAAGATATATGATAAGTCAGCAACATTTATTTGACCTAGAAGTTTGTGTTTTATTCAAAATAGAAACAATAAAAGGTATTTAAATGTGCCATAAATCACGCAGTTTAACGTGGTGGATGAGTGGTTTGACGGGGCGAGGATAAAGCCTATTCACTGTGGATTATCTGCCCGGTTGAAATTGACAGTGTAGCAAATGGTAGAAACTGTATACCACTTGATAGGTGAAGAACTTTGGTCTGAAAACCCCAAACCATGACAGAGTCCAGATTTCTGGCCCAGAAATACGCTCTCTCGAATTTTGACAAAATAATTTCTTGCGGAGTTGACTCCCGACTTGATTGTACGTTCCATTGACCGACACTGACTGTCGTGTTTCAAACTTTGTACCTGTGTTGAAAGATTTATGAAGACTAGAGCAGTGTCGCGGTGGTAAACATTACAACGTTTCTTTTTTATTTATGATTAAACTAACTTTATTGAAAATACTTATTGATTAGATCTTATGCGTGTATTTGCACCTATGGAGATCACCCGCTATCTTAACATAACTATTATTTATATTATCCCAGGAAATTACTTAAAACGATTTTATTACTACATGTAGTCCTTTTTTTCTGAGAAAGTTACTTTGCATTTTGCCTATTAACTTAAAAGTTATAATACTGGCGTTAATGTTTCTTGAAACATTAATTAAGCTCTGTTTTGTTATTCGCATAGATTTGATCTGCTTTAAGATATAAAGTATTTGTCCCAAATGGTTGGACATGATAGTACAATCTCTAATCGTAGTGTTTTTGGTCTAGCAATTTTATTTACAAATTAACACAGACATTCTCAGACGCAATTCCGGAGGATGTATAGAGAGACAGCGAACTAGACATTTATCTAAGATCTAGCGAAAAAAGGATTGCAACTGGTATGCTAAATCTAATTTAATCATAATAAGATCTACCAGATTCAGTTTTCCCCGCTTATATGAAGGCTACTGTTTGTCCAGTTTAGACCTCGTGACAGACGATAATTTTAAACCCTATTTCCGGTCATGTTACTGCAGATATTATATGATCCATGACCACCTGAGTACCCCAGTGTATCTGTCCGATTGCATTACTATATGGTAAACTAGTTTTGATTGTATCAGTGAACGTTTGTTAGCTTTTAAAGGTTGACATTTTTGTGACTGTACCGGCAGAGCGATCGAAGTCCGATAACCGTATCAAACACCGGGAAACCGCATAATCAACTATATACCTTTATTATTCGGGTCCGACTTGTCAGAAATTTCATAATTGAAGGATAATTGACGCTTTTAGGGCAGCCGTGCGTGCTAATGAGTACTTGATAATAGTTCTACTGTCCGGCAAGAAGTGACATTGTCTCAGAGGATCGCTGCCAAACCCTGTAAAAGAATTATTGACCCGGAGAATAAACAGGCACCAAAGCGGTGATATTGTCAGGCTTTAACAAATGTGATACTATCATAATTATGTACACATGGCTGTAAGAAATTTATTGGTCTTATACAATGATAGGTTTTAGTTCATGCACTATCTCAACTGAAACAATTAGTTTTAAATAACTGTTGAAACGGGATTTTACTTTTGGCATATTCTTTACAACGTTTCTTGGCGTATTCATAATTATCAAGACAAAGGATAAATGCCTGAAAATTTAAAAAAAAAAACCCATTAAATATCAAAATAAACTTCAGCTGCTTGTGAAGACAAAGTAGAGAAAACAGTAGCGAAAAGCAAATTAATTGTGTTTCAAAGAAGGATGAATGCTTATTTGTCGGAACGTTATGCTTATTCCTTATTGTAAAAGATCATGACTAAAATATCAATATTTATTACTGGAATTTGATACTTAATGTTTTCATTCATAGTTAGTGTTTATTCAACTAGTATGGTCATGATTAATATGGTCATGTATGGCAGTATGCGTGCGGTTATGGTGGAAATTGCGGTAAAATACTTGAAATTATCAGTGCATTATGTGGTCGAGACTGAAGAAAGGAGCGACATTCTTGTATGATATGAATAACCGAACTTGGCCAGTGACAATACAAATTCCAACGTATCATAATGAAGCTTTTATATCTCACACGACTTAAGCGATGATGTCCCTTTTAAAAGAAATACGGAAAAATATCTGCGCTACTTATTGTATTAAAGTCGCTGCTTCCTAGTTATAAAAAAAAACATCGCATATATTAGACCCAAAGCACAGTTTTGCAAAAACTTACGATGCGGCTCTTGACAAAAGCCGACCCCTACTCCACTCCGAGTCCAAGAGACTAAATTCCTAACTATTAAGAGGTATCCGGCTTGGATGCTGCAATATTGCTTACATGCGGTGTGTCGGTGGTTCTATCTAGACATTCTTGCAAAGTTTTACTTTACAGGATAATATCGGAAAAATCGTTCAATAAATTGTGCTGCTGCAACCTATATTAATATTAGTTTAAATGAATAATGACGTAAGGAAGGACGTTTGAAAAAATATAAGATAAGTAAAACACTAAAACTAATTAAGCTATTTAGCGGTGTTTATTTTTTATATATCTATCCAATTTCTCATCAATCCTTAATTCCCGAGGTCAGAGAGACTGTTGCCAACTATTTGAGATATTTTATATGGAGGTGACACTTTAACACGTCTGCTTATCATAAGTAGGGGCTATTAATGTTGAACAAATGTTATGAAAGCTATCATATAACTTTATCTGTAAAGGAATGCCGGCTGTCCGGGCCCCGCCGACGCCCGGGGTTCCAGAGACAAATTCTATGGGTGAGTGCCAACGGTTGCGCCATCATAGACATGGCGCACATAAGTTACAATAAGGTCCCTGAAAAAGCCATGTATTAATGCTACTTATAAACTATGGATTTGTGCAATTTGTTTCAATTTATTCAATTAACGGAAATAAAAAGTTGTTAAGCATCGAATTCATCAATATTAGCAGCAAACATTTTATTCTTCATATCTATTGTTACTAAAACGACATTGCATAATCGCCACTACATTTATTATCACTACTTTGTTAACTACATTGACGACTGATACCACCAACACAACCACCATAAATGTGGGTGTTAACAGTCCAAAAAATATGGATCTTACAAAAGGTAACAGTGAGACAATCTTCTCAATCATTTAAAGCAAGATATTAAAATTAAAAATCAGTCATCAACAATACTGATTACTTTGTGAAAAATATTTGTGATAATTTTCAATGAGGTCACACCTTTTCTAAAAAAGAAAAGGAAAGGAAATCGTGGCTTTTCTTTTATTTTTACTCCCTTGTGCGGTAACTTTACTTGTATGCCCACACTTGCACACTTCGTTGCGAATGATGAATGGTAATGTTTTAATTGAATAAGAAAAGGAGCACCCATTGTCTTAAAGTTATTGATTATTACTTGCTATTCATTTTCACGATTTCTTTCTCCGCCCGACTACCTGATAAACCGGATGACTTCGGGGTTTATGGCTGTTCATTATATACCCATTGTTTACTTTCGATCTGCGACATGATAGTATGTAAAATGTGGAATTCGAATACAAAGCCGACAAACCGAAGCTACGTCATAAGTCTTTCACCCTGAAACTCTACACTTCTGCAGTTATTTGAAACCCGTAATTTGTGAAGTGCTCCTGAAGGTTGTGCATTTGAGAAATATTGAGAAAAAAAACTGTAAACAATAGTTAGAATTTTTCTTCAATGATTTGGCTTTCGGTTAGTAAGTTTGTTTATGTAAAAAAGTCATATAGTACTGTCGTCTCAACAAATTAAAATCAACAAGAACTGAAGGAGATCTGCATTGTAAGATACAAATGATTAAAAAGCAACAGCCGTTATCAACTTATCTCTAAATTTAAGTGGTATTCAAGTCAATTCTTGACTATCATGGTATAAATGCAATGTAAGTCTCGAGAAGCAAACGCCTATTATATCGAAGTGGAAATGTAGATAGCTAAGTCTTGCTACATGATCATATGATTCGATTGCCACTGACATTTCAACGTTATACATAAAATTTGTGCTATTAGGCGAGCTTACCTCAACTTAATTGGTATTAAGGAGAAATATAATTATACTCTTTATATGCATTTAACTTTGTTTACCACTTCAGGGATCAACTAAATTAATGTTGAATAAGAATATATGACAAAGTCCTATGAACATTGCAACATATACCATACTCCGAAACCGCATAAACAAATATATAGTATAAATATGTAAATCATTTCTGATTTTTTGTTTTTTTGTTTTCAGTAAATATACAAAATGAAAAAAAAATATTAATTTAATATTATAATGTACATAATACCAAAGTATATATAACACAGACATTCCTGTCATGGTCTTATGGTGCATTTTAATTCGCATTGCTATGCTTCGGTTATGAAACATACGGAGCTGATTGTAAAAGGTACTTATTTAGTAATATACACCTTCTTTAACTGAACATAGAAGCGTTTGATAATTTGAAATTAAATATTATTTCATAAAGTTAGCGTGAGACAGCAGTTTTAATTGGAAATATAAATCTTGGCGAGGAGATGTACTCTCCTGCTATGCCGTATAGAGATTGTTAATCAAGCATAGGTACATATTTTTACCAGTCTTGGGGTATGGTGAAACAGTTTCGACAAGACAAAAAGAGTTTCAGGGTTTCGTTTATTAGTTAATAGTACAACTCAAAGTTATTTGGAGGCGGTGTCCTCTTGAAGAATGTATAGTGCTGTATTCACATTGAATAGCATACATTGAACACATGGATTAGTGCCACTGACTGATGGCTGATTTATTTAAGGAACAACACATACATTCGTATTTTATTGTGACCCCGCATGGTGCCACTGCCAGACACATTTTCATGACAAAGGGCGGACCAGTCGTAAAATTTTCCTTTTATTTGCTAAAAGGGACATAAGGAAAATATACCATTACCTTTAATGGGTATGGCATGGTATTTTTGTGAAATAAAACATTTTTTGAGAAAACAACAGTCATTCGGTTGATGCGAGTTGCCATATCATTATTATACTGAAATAATTATAATTATATAAAATTTTACAGTTACGTATTTACGAACACAGAATTGGAAATATCTTACTAATTTATGATAAACATATCAAATACGTGTAAATGTGCCAAACATTTATAATATTACAACGAATTATAAATATCTTTTTGCAAGCACATTGAGATGCGAATGATTTTACCGTGTTTCAATTCAATTGTTACAGGGGTTCGCAGAAGCTGTTATTTGGTGGAAAAAAACTGAAATAAAGAATTTAGTTCTTAACAAACTTTGTATATTTAAGTATGCAATACATTTACATACAATATTATCACATTTAATAAAAAATATTTTTGTTCCTTGTGTCACTCCGTAAATAATTCGTATGCAATTTCATTGGCAAAAAAGCAGTCCGGTACAGCTGTTTATGAATGGACCGAGAGCGAACTACGGTCTGGATTGCGGCCTTTCACTGTAGGCAACTTCAATAGTCCACAGATTTAGAACGCCGAATAAGTGGGCTGGTTTACGATTATAGACCCATGTTCGTGCTGAAATAAGGTCTTTTAAGTTAGGCTTTCATACCGTGTACCCGTCTTGAGAAGCTGTCAGATAGCTGCCAGATATCACTGTCTTATCAACCCACAGTGAAAGGTTATTCCAATTTGTCGAAAATAAATTAAAATATTATTTCACCTTACAGACGCCAAGGTTAAGCGAAATATTAAGATGAATTACCAAAATGGCGTCATAGTCTGGAACGCATGACGATGGAACGAGGTTCATGGGTAAATCTAGAGCCATAGACTATGATAGATGAACTGGGACATGACGTCACTGCAAAGAACAGTGGCATTAGAACATTCAGTGAAATTGCTAAGTAAATGCAATCGTTTGAGATGTATGTTAACATTTAAAGGCATAGCAAGATAATAAACCTTGAAATAATTATTGTAATTGATAAGTAGATGTAAATATTTGATATATACATGAAGGGAAAACAAAGAGTGTGAACATTAGAATAATGATTGGAACTATTAAGTATTATCAATTGTCATTGTAAAAGAGGCGCCTGTGACGTAGTGGTAGAGTTGCCGACTTGTAACTACTTTAACTGCTTAGTCTCCCACCGCGTGGGTTCGAGTCCCATACGGAGCGAAGGAATTAATGTGTCAAGGTCTTCCAGCTGACCTGCGGTGGGCCGGTAGCCTTTTTCATCAAAATAACTGGACTTCGTTATCCGTCGCTGCGATGTATTAAACACACACACACACGCACGCACGCAAGCACGCACGTACGCACACGCACGCACGCACAGAACACAACAACACTTGTCCTTGTAAAGTCATTTGAATGTGTTCAATGAAATATTTCAACGAACAGAATAAAGCAACACTCGATACAATTGACGCACTTACACAATAATTTGATGTCTGCATAATGAAATTGCCAAAACGCCTAACGAATGTTAGTTAGGCATATAACAATGTGATACGTTCATTATGGTATAGTGAACATGAAGACAAAAACATCAGAAAATCATACAACCGTCAAGACAGTAAAATCTTTTGAGGTTGAGTAAATTAATTTACTTTGCACATAATTAGACATTTATAGTATAATATTCGTGAAAGCGATCAGGAAAAATAAACATTAAACGTGTTTTGTAAAAAAAGGGAAAACATTTAAACCACTATTTACAGTATGTAAAGTTGTTTTCAATAATAAAAAAATAAAATAGAATAAAAACACTACCAAAAACGCGCGTTTTACTGCGGATACGTGTACTAAATTTCAAATGACAAAATTACACATGCATGATTTAATATCATATATAATAATTTAAAAATATATCTTTTTGGCCTTATTAACTCTATTCCTAGCATGATATGGTATCTAATCGATAGCATTTAGCATTCAATCTGGACAAATAAGCGATTGGGTACATAGCAATTGACGAGTGGGTTCTAAGTTAATACAACACAGCTGTTGAATTGATTTGTTTTATGCCAGGAGGAAAAGACAGTTGCTTGTAAAACATGTTATCGATGTTAACAGATATGTTAGGCGTTACCATGTGTTTTATACGATACATGTCCACACATGTTTAAACTAAAATGGTTTTCAGGGGTGGCGAAATCTCAGAAATGTTTACTTGTTCACGGACAAGTGGTTATAAAAAATGTACTTGTCCGTACCAATGCGCTACTTGTCCGTACATTCATTAATAAAAACACTCAATACAACAATTATTTAATAATCACTTAAATCTGTTAAACCATAAAACGTTCATGTAATTACTTCATGTTTAGTCAAATTTATCATATCACAATTAAGAACGTAAACAAATCTTTTATTGCTTTGAGTCTTATGTTTCATTTTGGGAAATAAGATTTATTTTTGGGAATTTCAACGCTTAGAAATTGGATTTTTTCACTTGTCCACGGACAAGCCAATTGAAAAAAAAGTAACTTGTCCGGGACAAGAAATGTACGACTCGGACAACTCGGACAATTGATTTTGCCACCCCTGATGGTTTTACACTTCACTCCATTTTATAAGACGAAGTAGATTCGATGACAGGGAAGGTTAATATTTGTATAAATTATTTCCATTAAGTTATGCATTAAATTTTATATTTTACTTCAATAACGCTTTGTAAGTAGTCACAACAGTTACACTTGTGTTTCATTTTGATTTAATGTCTAATAAATATATGACTACTTTAATAACGCTTAGTAAGTTAAATAAGATTTACACAATATTTTCATTTACATGATGTGTAGTATATATTTCCTTTAGGTTAAATCTCAATATCTAAGTAAAGATAAATCAATCATACTTAGCAAACTTATATCTAAGACGAAGACTACACGAAGAATAATTTACAACTGAATTTTAGTCTACAAAAACAGTTTAATTCTATTACAAGAATACTGCTATAAAATACAGTGACTGGTAAAATAGTTGCCATTGAAGTTTTCATTACAAAATTTTCAAAAGCTGTATAACAAAGCACATATCCTAATATACTTTTCATATCTACACACCCTTTCTCACAAAACAGGTTAAACTGCTTCTTTATGCCGCCTTGTACAGGGATGCATTTTTACTTTTTACGTCTGCTTGCAACTTTTCCCTATGGCGTGAGCATAATGCAAGCGCCTATTAGCACGCAACAGTATATATAATATTTCACAACATTCTCCGGCGTTTCATTACCTGTTTAGAACGTTTTGATTATTCATCACCAAGGAGTGTCGGTGTACTGAAAAAATATATACACTATAGACATTATCATATATCACATGCACAACACTTTGTTGTAGTTTTCTGCTCAGTGCACCCAGACAGTGTTTCACTTGTTTGAATGAACAACCATCGTCACTCGTGAATCGTAAAATAATCGTAAAGGAGTCGTTAGTGGCCGTAATTGATCAACGTACAGCTAAACGTTCAGTAAAACCAGCGAAACTAAAATAACGATATAGCCACTGTCGTGTTTTAATGGTCAGGGATAATAAATGACGTACTAAGATTTGAGCTGATATTTATCGTATATACTAAATGGTCAAATAAGTCAGGATAAAGCATCCCGTGTGTACCCAAGTGCTTATTGTCATCTATCAAGAGACCAAACTTATTGATATAAATTCAGTCAACTTTATGTCTGGTGCACTTTTTAGCCTCCAAAGCATTGGTCTTCATATATGTTTATTTATTTCATGATCAAATTGTACTGCTTTACTAACGATATTATGTTGAAAAGTTACTTGTTGGACAGATCTTTTAACACAATGTATTTCGTTTAGATCAAGTTTAGAACAATAATTGAATCTGATGGACAGGACCCTTATAACGAACTCAAAACGGATGTTTTAGCCAACTCCAATAGTGTCGCTTTAAAGCCGTTTATGACATTTTTTATCTTCGGTTTCTTTAAGTAAAATAGCCTTGTCTATACAGGGCACTCGCGCTCAAAAACACTATACAGAATTATATTGAATGGGATAAACAAACAAGATGAACAAAATATTATTTTTTATATATTTTATTATTTTTCTTCTTCATTTTTTTCATTTTTCTTCATTGTCGGCATTATCAAATTGAACACAAAGTGTAATGCATAAAATAAATAAATACACTATGTACACAAATATTACAATTTGCAACCAAGTTGGCTGTATTTATTTCAAACCAAACCAACTTGGATAATTTACAACTCGTTTATTTATATAAAATAACGAGTTGTTCACACACGGCTATAATTAGCATTTAACACAAACTATTCAAGTTATAAAAATAAATTAAACGTAACTTGTTTATAGTTGAAAAATATAACTCTGCAAATTAAAATCTGGATATTTTTCCTGATGAATAAAGTCGTTATGAGTACACCAATATAACACACGGTATGGCCTACTAAGGGTAAAAGTATTGACAAATGTTATGATAACGATGAAACTCTTACTGTAGCTAAGGAAACTATGGGTAATGTATTTTCTTGTGCGCGTCAATAGTTAAACAATGGAAAAAAGTTCTATTACACATATCACTGACTGATTCTTTGGTCTTTGTCAATTGAATAATAGTCAAAAAGGTTCGTTAGGAAGACTTTGTTAAACTATTTTTTCAAGAAAGTATGCTATGAATAAATAAGAAAACGAATATAGCGTAAATGTAACATAGCTAATAATAAAGGGTTAAGAGATCACACAGTTTCTTTAACCTTAAAGTGCAGTGTTTGTTACGTTAGAACAGAAAAAAAAATATTGCACGTTTTCTACAAGCGTTCTACGCTCGAACATACCATTGAAACAAAAATACAGGATGCAATATTTACAACAAAATAATAAATAATACATTCCTATATACACATATTTGACAAATGCAAATATAAAACAAACACAAAATCAATGAAAATAAAACAAAATTCATTGTTGATCTTTGCAAGGAAATCAACAAACCAATCAATAGACCAAAGGGTCAAACATTTTTTTAACAGAAATATTTCAGAAAAATAAGCGTTGAGATTTTTTGCACAAAAACAACGGAAATAATACTAATTCACATGATCTAAGACTATAAAATTCCATTCTCTACACCCATTCATTCCCAAATTACCATACAGTTGCCCCATTCATTCACTGGGACTATTTGCATTAACTATTTTAAACAATGGTCTTCCGGTTTGCTACCTGGACCAAATGAATGACCGAGACGTTTTTGTCAGCTTTGCAAACTTTGCTATTGACAAAAGAAAAAAAAGAAGTTCTCCTCGTTTCTGCCATTGAACCAACAAGAAACATCGAACAAACAAACCATGTGAGGAACAGAGGCGCAAGAATACCCTGCTTATCACAGACCGGTAATGCCCACACGTACAATATTCTTTTATCAATCCAGACTGGTTTGTGTATTTTCAGAATGAATTTCCTGACGGGTTTCTGTCCGTTGGTCTACGTGAACCCTTCAACCTCCGGGCCATTTCAAAGCTGTTGAATGAGCGTGTTTGTACAGGGTCTCTCTATAGTTTATTTTCAATTAGACCCCAAAAACTGTTTATGCTTACCCTAACTCGGCAATTCCTTCGATCTGAAACAGTGTTAAGTACATACATTTTTTCCTTATATTTTTTATCTCTATTTATTTTTTTGTTCCGTTCCACGAGAACACAAGAATAGACAACTCCGCTTTTCAAGTGTTACTTTCAATCGGCTTTTTTGTAACACTCGCATAGTTTTTTTACTATTTCCCACACATACTCTTTCACACAACCTATTAAAAGAATTATGTGACATGTTTTGGCACCATGAATTAAATAAGAATGTAAAACTACATGATCAGATGACAAACAAAAACCCACAGTCAATGGGACGATGATTTGCAATTCTCTGGCTTCCCAATTACATAATGGTACAGCTTTTGGTCGCCTCCTTTCGCAATGTGGATTTTGCTTCCCCGATGCCGTTAAACTTCTTTCGTTTAATTATTGAGCGTTGCCGTTTAAATTGTGAGTCCCCGCTGTGTTTTGTTCCAACAGACGACAGTGCAGCCACCTCCAGAACGTCCTTGACACTTTTCTCGCAAGTTTTCGCTGACATCTCGGAGTAAACGAGAGCGTCAATCTCCTTGGCAGTCTTCAAACCCTGAAACAGTGCCATAGGAAATGTCTATTTGTAAAGGTTGATAAATAATACGTTACACGACAAGCTTTAAAAATCAACAAATCTAAAGACTCTTAGAGTATTAAAAGAGAAAGGATATTATGTAGTTCTAAAAGGTCAGCTGAATTGGTTATTTGCTATCCGTTACAACTAAATATCCCATTACTAAACTAGCGATTTACAACTAACAAAGTGGCAATGACACGTTTCATTGAAACATTTATATATTTTAAAACTAACATTTTAATCATATATAATATGTCGATTTATATAATATATAATATAATTATGCCGTTAAAAAAGTAAAATAACAAAAAATATATATGAAGATTCGACGTGTTGTTTTGTTTTATGTATAAAAGTACAGTTATATGGTTCGATTATTGACTAATAAAACTGCCGTTAAGCTAAGCAATGTCGTAAATGTATGGTTGTATTTTTTTTTCAAAAATTGTAGGATATATACCTGATCGTAAGTGACCGGCGTTTGGTTCTTTCTGGTCAACTTGGCCAAAACTGTCTCGTCAGTGCGCAGGTCCGTGCCACACCCTACTACCATGATTGGCTGAGTCGGACAGTGTTCCCGTATCTCTGGCAACCACTGAAAACAAATATGGCGACCATGGTTAAAACTAAAAATTTAACAATACACTACATAGGGAGAATATACCAAACAATTTTAATATATTTAAGAAAATAGTTTAAAGAATCGCTGATGTATCATTTTTATGGACAAACTCATTTTTATTATCAATAGATTAAATCAAATGAACACTTAGTAAAATATACAACATTAAAATGTATTTTGTACAATTTAATTAAGAAATTAATTGCAGCCAAAGACAAAACAATGGACCTTCAAATTAAAAGAAGGTAATCGGTGATATATATTATAAATTATTGATAAATAGGCATACAAATAAATAAAGTATCAACATTTTTAGCTTTCGTATTTATAGCTCGACATAACGTGCATAATTTATTTAGGAACAAAAATCTTACTCACTTTAGTAACTATGTTATGTAGGGATTCTGGATTTCCGATGGAAAAACATAGCAGCACCAGATCTGATCCCGTGTACGACACCGGTCGGACTCTGTCGTATCCCGCATCACCTGAAATAGACAATAATATAGTCCATATAAGATAACAATTGATCATTAATAATAATGGTTCCTTTCATTATAAATGTTTATTATTAAGAAAGGTGACCGATTGTGTTTGATGGTTAAAATTGTTAATGGCCGCAGTGGTGGTTGTGAGATTGTGATAACAATTTTGCAACTAATGCTCACAAGAAAAAAAAATGACCAGAGAGGGTGCCGGTTAATGTGTTGCTGCTGCTACTACTCTTGCTGCTTATGATATTGTTGATGACGAAATTGTTGTCGATAGTTACTTTGACGAAAAACGCACCAAGCCAAGATAAATAAGAATCGGCGACTAAGTGTCACAAATATTCATGAAAGACCAGGTTACAAAAATATTTTTCGGAAATACTATGTTACTGCAAAAATGTGGCTAATTCTTTGCGTGATGTGTTACGGATGATGTTTGGTTAGCTTTACGTGTTGTCACGTAGATTAGGCAGTTTTGATAAGATAATCCATATGCACATCGGCAGTGGAAGATAAATGTAGAGTTGAAAGATAATCACATCACTTGTTTTCATGAGATGATTTGGAAATGTGTTTTAAGGAACAAATAACAAAAATAAACACAATTAAACTGATAACGCAAGATTCATATCATTTCATTTAACTAAATCTATATAAAACATTTCAGAATAGGACATCTACTTCTGCCTATTTAGAACGACTCCTAGCGATTAAAATATATTAAAAATATATGTCTCGGATCGCGAAATGAAATTTGCAGTTAAATAAATGCCTAGGATTATATTCTTGTTATATGTGGCGGTTAATGTGATAAAATTTACAATTTTGCTTAAGGAACAAAACAATACCATTTAAATCTGCGAGCTAGACAAAAGCTTTGAAACTAATTCCAAACAGTGCTTACCCACGATCGGACAAGTAGATTAAATTCCGCTACAATTGGCACCGTTATCTAATTTGCATATATGCTAATTTTTCTGTATCACTGCGCTGATTGGTTGGTAAGTCAGCACAATGATAAGCCAGCGCACTTGTTTTTAAACTGGTGTGTTAATTTGGTCAATGACAAACCGCAACTGCAAGATTAAATTGCCGTCAAGAAAGTCCATACCATTCATCAAAGGGAAGAAAGAGCTGGGTATAATCTGATTATACTAATCATTATGTTCACGCGACAATTAATGCCGTTTCATCTATTATCCTCACAATTCAACTGTAATTGAATTAAACATATTTCAACAGATTTGCGTAAGGCTTTAGTCGCGTGCATAAAGTGGATTTAAAAGGGAAAGTTTCGTTCACTGAACACGAAAAAAAAACTTGAATGGTTGGAGTGTGCAGCAAGGGTGAACGATATTGTAGTGGGATATAAGCTAGAACAATCCTATTGATCATTATTAGGGAGTGTTAGGCTATTTGAAAAGTAAAAAGTAAATGTGTGTTCATTTGTTTTACTAAAGATGAAGCGTGTTGGAACATGTAGTTGCATACTAAAAAGTCAGCTGGCATCTGAACATAGTTATTATGCATTTTCCTTGAAAGCCAAAATGGCTCGTCAGCAAGGGTTTCATAAATGATCGGACCCGGTCTGGTTTTTAGTAGACCGTTTGTTATGAGGGTTTCTTAAAAATGTTTTTTAATGATTAAGCGACGAAAGACCTACAATAAAAATTAGTTTTGACAACACATGCATTAAGCCCTAATGTGCCCTAAAACAATGTCAGCATTGTTATGACCGTATCTATATATCTCGGCAAGAATGCAAACATTCAACTACTCCTTGATAACCTTCAAATTCCAGTGTTAACATTTTCAACAGCTCGTCGAAGTTAACGGTCAACAATCTAATTAGTTTCATGTCATTAAGAAAACTTGCTTCAGGTGGTATTGTTTCAGTAGACATCAAAGACAAAGCGATTCAATCCCTGTTATAGGGTCAAGCCGAACTTAGCCGGATACAAAGCGTAGACAAAAACAAGTACGAAACAAGAGAGGGCGAATGCATTACTGTCATTCCATGCAGTTAATTGCCCGTATAACCTTGTCATATAGGTATGCTTACTGTAGATATATTCTTTTATAGCTACCGAGGTACAGTCCACGTGCTTCATTTTGATCCACTGTTATGCAACAGTTAATTGCTAGCATATTTCAAGCATTAACTAGGTAGGTCCAATTTTTGTAATCTAGTTTTGAGGCCATATGTCGAACAAGCCGCATCTCGTATTTCAAAGTTATTGGTCGTGGTTATGGATTAACTGCAAATTTGCACCCAATAAACGCTGCAGAGCTAATATTAGTTCAATGTTTAAATAACAACAGAATATCACATAACAGCCTGTAATGGTGTGATGGTTGTAAACCAGCAACATGAATGCCTGCTTTTGTGTAAAATAGTGCTGATTAAGCACGTTGGCTAGATTTTGCTCAAAGATATGAACACAACATTGCAAGGTATTATGTTTTAACTTAACGCACACGATTCTATGTTGTTGATTAAACGAACATGTATTATTGTTATAAATTAAAAATACTCCACACAACCAACAGGACTACAGTGAAATAATGACTTTTATCCAAAAGAGGATACATAAGTAAAAATAAGCAGAACTCGAAATTTCAGTAATTATCGACAAAACGAATTTCGGGTTTAAGTGTGAATTATGAGTATGACTTTCATTAATTCTTAGTTACTGTAAATGTCCAATATTCTTCAATCAGTTTTTTCTTTTTCTTAAAACGAGGAGCAACGAGTCATATCTAACTTGAACATATGTGGCTTTTGGCATCAGTCTAAAACGGATATGTTATGTTAATGCTGATTGGTAGATTTTGATAGAGAGCTTGACTACAAATGACCGTTACTGTCCGCCAACTCGTCCCAATCAGTAGAGGCATGAACTTATGAACTCGAGGTTTATAAAACAGGTGCTTCTTGCCTTGGGATGTTTTCTTTCTTCCAAACCCCATCAAATCTCAGCAAATGCAGCCAGCGTTACTGTTAGAAGCTTTACCCTCAGTGATAGCACCAAGATAAAAACCCGTTATCTTAAACTGTTATCTTGACATAAAGTTTTCTCATATTTTCTTCAATCAATAAGTGCGAATCGTAAATTTAGACTGCATGCCATTTACCTGATAAATTAAATCTCGACAAGGCTGCAATGAATGAAGCACGTAAATGATCTCTGCTATTTTTTGTAAATTTACTTGATGGGAATAAACAACAATAAACAAATGCATCAATGTATGCACCACTAAACAAAATCCAACAAGAAACTGACACTAAAAACCTCTTGACCAATTTCTGTCTTCGGTATCATTGAAGTACATGCGAGTTTAAAGGATAGTTACAGGTTTACATGATAGTATGGTGGTACTGAAACGGTAGACGAAGCTTAACGTGAATGCACCGATTTTGTTAATAAAGCAAGACATATGATACGGAAAAAAATAGTAAGAACACTACAGAACAAACAAGCCATCTCTATGACAACAATTTTGTTAAAGCTTATCTGCGCAACATTGATGACAATGCCAGAACCTTGAATGGTTGTATAAATGTAGGGCATGAACTTTTTTCATTATTTACTCAGATTAACGAGGAGTTCCTTGCACCGAGAGTCCAGTACATTGACTGGGTGCGGACTAATCCAATTATCGCCACGTTCATGGTCTACCTGTGGTCAATTAGACAGAGGTGACTGGGGCTGTAACCTTGCGCCACCAACGTCTGTTGGCTGCAAACTTCAAGTAATGCATCGGACATTGTCTACAAAAACTGCAAATCAGTGGGCCGTATTGTCGTAGATAAGAGCACAACGAGAGCAAACGCGTCTACTCTTAAATAATAATGGACGAACCAATGTGTTAACAAACGTGAGATAGTCTCATTGTCTTCGTTATGTTGTTTTTTTCATAATTTCACAGAGTATAATACGTTCTTGTCTGTTTGGGGTTTATCGGCGAGCTATTTTACTGTATCTCTTGCCAATTTGGCCACTATTCGGTCCATGTTAGGCCAAGCGGTTGAGTTCTAAGTGAAAATAATATACACCAAAATAAACGCCCTTTTGGATCAAATCGGAGACCCAAGAAAAATAAATTAGAAATCAGAAAACGGAAATATATTGATAATTAGGCGGCGCAGGTGCTACGTTAAGGGGATGACCGGACTTTGATAGGCAGCACCATATGGACTGGAGTAAACTAGCTGTAGCTTGACCAATGGTCACTTCGAAATATACCATCTGGTGTGGCTGGTAGTTAACTATCAGTAATGAGTTGATTTTATCCGATTGTCCAAAACACCAACCATAGTACTTTTTATTTTATAAGTGGGTTGCTTTTCAAATAAGACAACCCCAGGGCAGTCCAACCAATCCAAGACAGCCCAAAGAAAGATTATAGCCAATATAAAGTATATACCAACATTACAAATATTTGTTCGTTTAATGGTTGTATTTTAAATGAACAATATATCACATATACGGAGACGGTCAAATGGCTTTTTAGTATTGGCCAAAGAACGAAATATATTAAATAAAGTAATTAAAAAAACAAATTTCAACAAATCTGAATCAGAGAGCGAAAACAAATAAAGATATGACTAACAAAATAATTAGACGCTTCCGACCAGACAGTAGAGGTGTTCTGAACGTTTTGTACGAAGGCTCCGAGAATATCACCCAAATACAGTAGCCCCACTATTAAGAAAAGGACTTGTAACTTACTTTAATACCATTCACATTTTGCAAATCCCCTAAGTACAGCGGCCCCAATACAGCGGATAGAGGACTTCCAATTTATATTTTAATAGACCTTCACATTCAGTTTATTGGCCTTATCATCTCCCCATGGGGTCCCAAACATGGGCTAGCGGGACTCAATCGAGTCTATCAGCGGAATTATATTTCAACTGATCCTGAATTACCTTGTGGAGCTAGGACGGGGTGTAATGTAGAGACAGTCTGCCCGCATTCCAAACTACGAGCACAATGACACAATTTGGGCTGCCGTAATTGTCTTCAACCAGATGTTTATTAAATTTTATAGCTTGCTTACCGATATTTAGATCTCTGGTAAACAGTTTTACGAGGCAATTTATATTTTAATTCAATAATAGGTTTGGTACTGTTTTCAATATAAATGTAACTGTTTTATATATAAAATAATTTTACAATGGGTTTAGTGGAATCAAAATCAATATTTCTATAGATTTTAAGAGTCGCCATTATGCAAACGTTTGACTTCAAGTATATACTGACTTATGAACATTCCTGATCAAAAGTATGAAGGTAATTGATATTGGTACTTGAATAGACGTTAGTGAATTCATGGTTGCATATAACAGATTCTTTAAAAAAAAAAAAAAAAAAAAAAAATTACTAAAACTATTTTTTTTCGAAATGTACACGAATTGAACATGCCAAAATACACCATGTACATTCCCTATTTGCACGACACTCTGTACGTGGCACGGAGATGCTGACATGCATTAACCGGCTCAACAAAAACTAGATCTGACAGAAATAAACACATGCGCAGATACAACGGTTTATCAAAGGTAACGGCGGCTTTTTTTTTGTAACGACATACACTGTGGTATGCAGAACATGCCATCAAAGCGCTTTGATAGCACGATGCACACATGCACGCGGCTTTTACAATACGATTATAGAATGATAATTAGTGTTCGGGCTTATAAAAATGTTTTGGCGTGGGATAATGAACAGAACCATCATGAATGATGTTGAAGGAAATACAAATTACTCGCATAAGTTTCTATAGGCACCACATAATGATGTAATTTTTTAATACGGTGTAAATGCGTTCTTACACTTCTATTTTATTTGGTGTACAAGTATTCACACAACTTTGCGTAGGCAGTTTCTGTATGCAGTCCTGATATATCTGAATGTCTTTGTGTTAAAAGGTCCTTTTTATTTGTGAAATGATTCCATTTATTTATTCATCAGCTACGGTTAGATGAATATAGATATATAGGTATGTAATAGATTGTGACGGGGAGCGTGGTAATATTTTGATAATATAATGCATGATAAAAAGGTTTCAATTTCAACAAAATGTGCTAATTGTATTTTAACAATATAGTGAATATCTTTAAAAAATAATTAATAAATCATTAGCAATTTGTATAGATTAGTATGCGCCTCATATGATGGAATGTCGTTATATGTTTATTTTGAATCAGTCAGAAAATGTGAAATTTACATAATATATTTATGGTGTTACAATTGCTATTCACTGCGCTCAGATACTTCGTATGGGACATGATTAATTACATATCAACGTTAATTAAAAGTTGCCAATGGAAATATCAACAACTTAAACATTAATTATTATTATGACAGTACTTGAACAAATGGCCATTCTTAAAAAGCGGTCTCGTGGTCTATTTATTTCTGTTAGATAGATATTTGTAAATTGTGTCAATTATTACTTTTTAAAATTTAAAAAAGCAAGACTTCATCACGTGTCTTACCGGAAGTGTCCCAGATTGACAGCTGTATCTTGTAAGATGCGGACACCTGATATGTGGTATTGTACGTATCGAACCCCGTCGGTGTGTACGTCTGAAAAAAAGAGAACAAAAAATATAACTATCAAAAAATGGAATCAGGTGTCTGTTTCGCAGATGGAGGGAAAAATAAAAAATAAAAATAAAATAAAATAAAATAAACAAGAAATAAACATAGCACTTGCAAATAAATGTGCAAGTTTGGAAATAGGTATCGGGACTTCCTATGAATAAACAGGCATAAATAAATTAATAAATATGTTCAGAATTATTAAATAATTAAATAATAACAGACGTTTAACTGTAAGAATGAGTCTGCAGATGTACTTTTCTCATGTTTTGTATAACAAAGCCATTGAATCCCCCAGAACATATGTTGTGTGGACAGTTTTCTGGTAGCAGCAGATAAACATTCAGTACCTCTGCCAGCACTCTACGCTTCACACACTCCGGGGATTTGTACATTAGCTTACCTCGATGGCATGATAAGACAGATATGAGGGACGGAGAGTCAGGAATGCACATAATACAACAATCTGTTACTAATTATACAATCGCTTCCATATTTTTACTATTTATAGAACTGATTACGCGCATATCAAGATTGTGCGAATGAAACCCAATTCACCTGACGCCAGCGACATTAACATTAATCGGCACCGATCTTTATCTATCGTACAGCATCAATAGCGATGAGGTGAACACATATTACTTTTGATGCTTTGATAACTGTGACAAAATTCACAATGTACGATACCGCTTCCATCTAATGCAAGCATCTTGGCTTATAAGTAAGAACTGAGCATTGCATTAATTTTAAAACTCTGTAATTCATTACAAGAAAATGTTTCATGTGAAAGTTCTTTTTTGTACCCTGTATTGGTAACACTTATCACAAGACACTGACATTTAATTCAGCGTGGGGATTAAGTGAAAATCGACTTCCGACTAATTGACTCAATTAGTAACGTCAGATGAATCCGATACAATCCGATACAATCTAACACCAACAGAAGCGGTAATTCTGCGCTTTCCATGGCACAACATGTACATAAACAGACTTATTCGAATAGTTTACTCCTCTTTTCAGGTTCGTACATTGTGCATGTTGTAATGTTGTATACCAAAAGTTAATTGCTTTGAAATCACTACTATTGAAGCAAATATGAAGGATAAAGTCGCAAAGTCATATATATATATATATATAAAAACTGTGTCAAAATTCACAATGTACGATACCGCTTCTATCCAATGCAAGCATCCTGGCTTGCCCAAGGTCTTGGAAGATTGTACCTTACATTGATATTCGTACTAATGTCTAATTAAGTAAATTTGAAATCGTTGAATCAACACTAGACAAGGTTTGAGCTTATGAAAAGTAACGAAAAGCCATAAATTAAATATAATCTTCTTTGTTGAATGTGTCAATTTTTATTTGCAACCATCTCATTTAAATATAATCGCAAGTACTTGGTGACTCTTTGTAATTGCTATGTTTTCGACAATCTTTTAATGTTAAGATATATATTATGAAAGACAGATAACGGTATAAAGGTATTTACATATAATGTCCATGTTCTGTGGAATGATGGTCTTGATAAACCCTTACGTAACAACCCATTATTAAATGATTATTTAATTATATTATTACGTTAACTTGGGAAAGTCAAGAAAAGCATACGTTTTACAGCAATATTAGACAATGCACACGTAATTGGCTGGTGAATCGAGACAGTTTATTTTATATGCAATTTTGAAAGCAACATAAAAAACACGAAACTAGATTAACCCAAAATGTAACTCTTTATGGAATAAATGTGTTATGTAATAATTGTCTTAGAACGGACATTTTTTCAAGAGGGTGTTAAGTACAATTTGTTGCTGTTTCAATGGCGCCCCCCTAGGACGCTTAAGTACTAATTTAACGGAAGTACAGGTCCACGTGGTATGTCCTTGAAGGAGGGAATCCGTCCTTTGAGTGTTTGTCCGTCAAATACTTGACGCTACAGACAAACGGTCTTTGGGGAGATATACTCGACACTATAGATATACATATACACCACAGATTTTGTTTAAAGTAAACATTACTGAATAAACACATATTAGATCTATTCATTTCTTTAAAATGAAGACGCATTCTATTACATGCCTTATGGAAAGAATGTTACAAATAACAAAAACCAAGACAACCGTTGTCAATGCTTTCTGATTTTTTTTTCCAACATATTGCCGCTTTTACATCATAGTGAAAAATAAGCAATTGATCGAAATGTTTAAAAATGACATAGTTTCATAATTCATGCACGCCTTTGCTATTGTCGATGTCTTTTCATTGTTGTGGAGACAATCGCCACATTTTCAGCATTTGCGACGTTCAATCTTGTCAATACACAGGAAACCAAGTCGTGGGAACCAGACGCGTGCTGGCCGGAAGCAAGCTCGATTTGCTTATCGCCGGTACTCAAGTTTGTCACAGAACATAAAAGCTCCAAACTCAGTTCAACAGTCGCTGCACGGGCGGATGTATGGGCACAACCCTTGAAAAGCACTTCACGTTCTAATTGAGCGAGTCTACTGTGGTCTATCAATGGACAAGGCATGATGAACAGACTTGAAGATCAAATGAAAGCCATCGGGGTTAAACAGGTTCACCTAAGCGCCTTAGTTACCAAAGAAACAAACATAAAAAAAGAATTCGGGTAATTTGAACTAATTTAAAATATTTCTACACCATCAAGCACACATACTTGATATTATTTTCCCTCTTCCTCAGTTACGCTTTTATAAAGATCAGTGCATCTTTTCCGCATTAGCGGTTTTCAGACAATCGTTTCATTGATACAGACAGCACCGACCACAGTAGGGCTCGCAAAACTTTTATGACAGTCTTCTCGTCGACATTTATTTCGAGAAGCGAAGTGGAACGCTTTTCACAGAGGATAACTGTGGCGATGATGAAATGTTTGTTTAAGATTGAACCCTAACCTGGTTGTCGACGATGCATACACGTTTATGTCTTGGTCGTTAAATAATAAATCATCACAATATAACAACATATTTCGGTGTTCAACTTTTCACATTTCAATCTCGTTTTGTATTTGTGTCATCTGCTAGTTTGCAAATTATAAACCAGCTATAATGAGAGATAAATGCACACAAAGACAAGGACATCCTTAATAAACGAAGATATATTGAGACATCCTTCACATAAGGACAACGCCTTAGATACCGAGATCTTTTTATAGCCCACATTCCTGCTTCAAGTGGGTTGACAATAATGGCGCACACCGGCAAATATTTGAATTAAGATTTTGATTTTAAAATTACATTAACTTTCGAGCGCTAATCTGATATTGAAGGAGTGACTTAGTGTTTGCATTTTTAGTATCTTGTCGTGACCATGCAAAAACTATTTTAATCATGGCGATAAAGTAAACATTTATTACTGCTTTTCTGTAATATAACGGCCTCTTATAAACCATTTTCTCTAAAGTAAATGTAAATTATTTAAACTGTTATGCTAACAATTATTTTTACAAAAAAAGAAGAAGCGCCCTACTCTACATTATGTGTTCTGGCGCATAAGCCGCCCACGTGTTCTTTTTAAAGACACAAAATATTCACATTAAGAGATAGTGCACCCAACACATATTCCATATATCTGTTTGATGTCAACGTTAATATAAGTGAAAAGAATGCAGAGCATCAGACATCTTCACACGTTCACCCCGAGCATGCTACATTTATCTTTAAGCATTTCTAAACCTTTCTTAGACATATTGCAAAATACATAGCGGCAAAAAGAGCAGATTCCTATCAGACAGTCGCCAGTGGGTGTTGGCTAACCCGAATCTTCCGAAGCATTTTCACTTAGCGCTTAGCAGGCTTAAAGTTAAGTGAACGAATTAAGTACTACACCCGTCTTTATAAGTAAGTGAAAGAAACTATTAAACATCTTCAAACATTAAGCGAAAGAAGTATGTGCATTAAAGAGGCTTTGTCTATGAGATGTGTCAAGGGGTTATGTTATCTTGGGACATTAAATACTTTTAGATAGTTTATAACCATCTGCAGCCAATAACTATAGGCGTAAGCCAACTATCTCCAAGACATTTAATGCCGGTTTCCGTCGCGTAATGTCAGGCTACTAAACCTAATGTCACACTACAAAACCTAATGTCAGACTACAAAACCTTATGTCAGACTGCAAAACGAGAGTGCTGTACGTAGACAAAACGTAATTGCTATGTTACATACATTATGACATAACTTTCATTATAATGGTTACGTTTTATTCGAATATAATAGTTTATATCAGGAAACGGCATCTGCGCGGACATTTTGTAAATTGTTGTAATGATTGTTAAATACTGTCAAAATTATAGCGGTAATAAAAGTCGCTTGGCTATTATTCGTAAATGGCCATAAGTTTACGCAGTGCGGTTGTTGCTGTTTTTGCCGTGTATATACAAGTTAACTGCATATCGTTTAAGTTTCAATTCTGTATTCAATGGCGGTGAGGAAGTATGAAAATCAACAGAAACGTTGCTATAACATCCAAACACATTGATAAATTGTTGGTTTTAACCAATTTTAACAGAGATTAGACATCAGGAAAAGCTATGTACATTATGTACAAATAAATAACCGCTGACTTAAATTTTTATCTTCATGGTAAACTTATGACTATGTATGCGTCGGCAAAAGAAAAAATGTCACGTACAGATCGCACCATGATGATGAAGATATGACTTAATCTCCATTTTTACCTATCATTTGACTATTCAACATTATCATATCTTCTCGGCGCTTGTACTGAATGAGGGACAACGCAATATATATTAACCCCTCATATTGAAATGTCAGGTCATCAAGTGACACAAACGGTTAAACAATCGTACAGACACACAGACAGACCATCCCTCCATTCCTATGCATGGAAAAAGCCCTCAAAATGCCCGTGAATTTTTGGATTTTTGAAGTGGGAAATTTCAGCGTTAACGTGTATATCAAGATTAAGTATTTTATTGTTAGGCCCTAGGATTCATAAATGACAACATACCTATGAAGTATATTTAGTTTTGTCTCAAGAAAAGTTTTCAAGTCTCATCTACTAGTATATTACTGTTTAAGTGATTATCAAAATGATTGTTATATACCTCCATTAGGAACAATGTTGTATTTTCTACTTTGGATACCTGGCAGTGTTAAAGTTTGTGTTGTTCAGTTACGGACATAATTTAACTAGAAATTCTTTAAACATTGTTTCAAGCTTTAATGTATCCAAACACCAATACGTCAAAACTGCACTTTTGTCATTCGATTTCTGTCTGTTTCGCCCTTTCGCCGTTTTAAAGTCCATTTTTTCTGTCCATAAGCAAATATTATACCAGAGGACAAAACACTGTGATTAAATGACCAACTTCAAGTACACTAGAATGATAAATATTAAAGTAACCGATCTATGGAAGTACTTTGTAGACAAGGTTCGAAAATTGTTCTCTAATCCTAACATACAGTTACCCCACCTCTCTTATACCAAGGTCTTCATGTTTTCTCTTATCAACCCTTATCAACCTCCCTTGACAAAAGACCTACAACCAACAAGTTGACCCTTAAACAAATACACAGTGATACACTCTCCTACAGTCCGAACCGGGGTCTAAATACATTGTTAAGTCCCAAGGACTGCGGTTGAACAAACGCTGATTTTATTAATTGGTTCTAGAGGCATTGACCTTTATGAATTTAAGCTTTAGTTTTTTTGTACTTGTTCCATAGTACGACTTTTGGAAGTTAGTGTAACAATGATATCGTTTCCTATATGTAAATTGATATATCGTTTAATAGTTAACGGATGGAAAAGGGTGGAAAAGGGTATGTATTTGTTAATGAACGCAACTAAAAATAAACAAAAACACGCTGAACAGATAAGTCAGCGAAAATGAATACATTTTGGACAAAATCACGTGAATAGAATATATTAGTGAAGAATGCAAGTTTGCAGTGTTTGTTATGTGTAACCTTGGGGATGTTATGACAAATTATGCAATATCGCCCACAATGCCATCATTCTTCGGACGTTACTTTGCTATGCAGATATATTCCATGGTAGATCGTTATCAAAGCGAAATTAATGCAATGAAATGTCACTTTGTCGTTTCATGACACTAATGTGCATGTTTTTGCATTCCCTTACGGTATGTTACGTCATTGTTCATGTTGTCGTTAATTTCGGACGCGCTCGCATGTTCTCGCCTTGCTGCGTGTTTCCGAGACGTGTATCGAGACAATTTTCGTCTGTCCCTATAACAAACGACGTTTGTCATTTTTATTGTCGTTTGGTAATGATGGTCCAGACGACATATGCTGATGGACACTAATCGATAGCCCGGAAGGGCTTGTTTGTTGAGATTGACAGTTATATTTAACCCATTAAGCCGTCATGTACTTCGTTTGATACATTATCATAAATCTGTAAATGCACTCGATGTTTATCTTCTTATGTCTCAATGACCGCCATTGTCACGTGTCGAATATGTCGCAATTGGACTCTTTTTTTATCTTTTGCCTTTTAATCTCTTTTCAAATGCACACTTTAAAACCGGGCATACACAGCTTCATTCATCACTTAGTCTATCTCTTAAAATTAGAAACAAAAAATATATATTAACAGACTGGCTTATGCAAGTCATGCAAACATGAACTCATCCAGATCATAAGGAGAGATTGTTCTGGCCAATGCATGCGTTTGGTATTCAGAAGGTTACACAGTGGTAGGCTCATTTTAAATGTATTAATTACGCCTTTTATAGATCTGTGTTTTGTCTTAGACTTACAAAAACAAGTTACAGTCGTATTTGTTTAGCTGTTTATCCGATGGTCGCACTACAGTGAGATCAGCTTTATAATTATACCAAACAGCTTGTTCCTAGTTCCAATTCATAATGTGCAGGAACTATAGCTAGCCGATAACTTTGCAATCACCTCGTAGGAGCCCAAAGTACACTCCGTGCAACCAAAGCCAGTTTACTATAAGAGGTAAGTATCTTAAGGTATCAATTTATTTAAGGTATTATAAAGCTTGAGCTGTTGAGTTGCCTAACTGCAAATGACAATGACAAAGAAGACGAAAAGGGCGATGATGACGATGATGATGGTGATGATGATGATGATGATGATGATGATGATGATGATGATGATGATGATGATGATGATGATGACGATGACGACGACGACGACGACGACAATGACAATGACGATGGCGATGATGATGATGCTGAAGATGATGATGATGCCAATGACAATGACAATGATTGATGATGGTAACGATGGTGAAAGCGACGACAGCGACTTCTTCAACGACAACTACGACGAAAACAAATGTGATGATGTCATCACATTGGACTGTGTCTATATAAATTATTCAAGTCTGTACATGTTTTAAGTCGATAGATGGGATGACAGGCTAGCCGTGTCGAGTGTTTGCACAAATGTGGGTGTTTCAGCAATCTGCACTTGAAACGTTTACTTGCAACCCTCACGTCCCTGATAAATGATCACTAAGCAATGTATGTCCTTTAAACCCTCGCTAACCCCGCTGTTTTCTCCCATGTCTAAACAAAAGACAAACATAAAAAGAGAAATAAACCACCGATGTTATGTACATAGATATAGATAATTTGAAACAATTTGTACGCGATTTTGGATGAAGTGACATGCAGTGATTTATTTTCGTTCCAAATTATTCTCGATTTTAATGGATCCAGACAAGATAAATGTTGTAAAATGATTCATTTACGTGTCTATCCTAGAAGATATGCAAGATTTAAAGTATCCCAGAATAATTTAACTTTTGGCTGGAGATAAGCGGTGTGAAATTATTTAAAGATAGATTATAAATTTGACACCCTTGAAGGCAGGTTGATGCCTAACGATTAGATGCCGAAACGGCCTATTGTGTCTGGAAGATAGCGGTTGTCACTGAAACAAGATAAAACCAAGACACGTATATTTACTGCATGCCGCCTAATAATCCACTGAAGTCGTTTGATGTCAATTAGTTAGTGTCAAACTTGCAAGAAACGAAATAAAAAGAAGTTATTTTAGTTAATTTGACAAAATAAATGCTTTTGTATACCGCAAGTGTTAACAATGATGAAAAAGCGTCAAGTGGCTTTTCTGGCCATATTCCGGCGATGTTATCAATATCGTGTTCATTAAATGTATCTTACATTTTTTTAGTTTTTGCTGATATTAAATAGATATTCAATTCATAAAACTGTGAGTAGTCTTTCTTTTCAGGAGTTATTTACAGGCCCAAACAGAAGACATTTTGATTTAATCAAGAACATATATCGGTTTTATCATACTAGATAGATAGTTTTATTTAACAAAAATATAAATATTCGGCTAATACTTCAACCAAAACAGATTTCAACTTAACCGCTAACATGCAATCGATCATATTTAGATAAGAATGTGACCCCTCATTAAGTCATTATTCATGGGCAGCCAGTTACGTGGAAAAATCGTTATCTCTACTGATAAAGATTTGTGAATGATATCGAAATCTTGCCGAGTCATGCATATTCTTTATACATATTGTTTGTAGATCTCGTTTCATCTGCCCGCATTGTATGTTCAGATCCAAGACACTATTCTGTGGATATCCCCGCCCGATAATTTCCAACCCATGCTAAATACAACGCCAGGTAACATGACCGGTGTCGTCGTAAGAATGTGACACGCATAAAACGGCACACGATTATGCAATGAACATCTTTTCTTTCCCATTTAACAATATAGGCAGGGCATTCTTTTCAGGGAGCATAATGGAATATCTATTATGAACAAAACATGAATGGTTTTTGGCATGATTATGCTTTTACTACCAAACCATAAGTTTTGGGCGGTTGGAAGTACTTAAACGGGTTTATAACCGAGATTAAAGGCCCACCCTTTTCCCATAACATGTATTCCGATGCCTAACAGGTGCAGTCGCCATTCCTTGTAAGATAAAGATTACATTTTAAATTACACGTAATACTTTTGTATTCTCTGCGTTACTTTTGTATTTGCAAAGTATTATATGACGTTGAAAAAACAACACAAAAATAAATAAATAGATAGTTTCTCCTTGACCCAATCCACCTAATGGTTCTCTGGTTGAATGCTCCCTGTAAACCGCATTCACACTTCATAATAATAATTGTCTCTCATTTTGACAGACAAGAATGCGCAAGACGCCTACGTAACTTAAAGTAGACAGGTATTAAATGGTCATATGTTATTTTTTCTCCAATTCAGCCAATATGGGATTACCAGGATGTAGCTGCACACGACTGGCTCTCGCCTTCAATTAAGACGGGGGAGACTGAACTACCTTGTTCGTTACTAGATATGGATAACGTAACAGGGCGGCATGTGATTTATATGACAACATTTGTCGAGTACCAGTCGGTGTCCGGGTTGTCTGGAGGTATGAAAAAGATGGTGGCTGACATCTTGAGACACTCCTTTTAACGATATTTTTAAAATATTTAAACGTGTATAAAACAGTTAAAGAATGATGACTAGAAAATAAAAGGCAAAATAATAAATTACACCAGTTCTTCATTACAACCTACTTAAAAAATAAAGCACAGAAATAAGATACGTTAAAATAAAACTCCATGTAAAAACAAGGAAATATTTGTGCGCCCTTTGTAATCCTGCTTTTACAATTATCTTATACACGTGTGAATTTATCTTTGATTTTACTTAGTCGTTTAAGGGGAAACAAAATATATAGATAATAACACTAAATGTCGGTGATGATGATGAATCTGGTGATAATAATCTCTTAATGCAACATCTCCCCTGCTATATCCAACTGCGGAAACACAATTGTTTTCATTTTGTTCCTTATCTACCAAAATTATCTCGACTGCTGCACAGATCATGCTGATGACTTGTAATTATCTATCATAAAGAACTCCGTAATTATAGACACAGATAACATCAGTGTCGTCATTAAGTGCTCGTGCCTTTGCTTCCCTTTCATTTCCCGCACACAATCTACCCCCCTGTGTTTAGTCTGTTTACCGTTCTACACATTCCCCCCGGAAATAAGGATCAATGACGTCACATTTAACAAGTTTTCCGTATGATTTCGCGCCCTGCGGCAAAGGAACAGAAGGATCTTACGGTGATCGTGTTGCAGAAATGTCAATAAGATGATACTATAATTAGTATAAATAACGGACTTCTACCAGCTTCTGTCAATTAAATACTGCCCTAGGTTTAATTGATATTAACCACGTGTTGTTCGATGCTAATTAAGAACATCCGCATAAACAATCTTTATAACTACAGGCAAGACAATAAAATATCGGCAGCTTTGAGCGCAGTTTAGGCTATACATTTTTAAATTAAGATTCGAATACGTTTATTGTAAATATACATTTAATAGTTAAGCAGATTATTAAATAAAAACTACACTCATATCACGTAATGAGAAAGCATAATTAACTATATACTTTTAAGAAAGGAGCGCCACGTAAGGGAAAGTGATAAAGCGGGAATATCATATTTCGGCACTAGTTTAGTTAAAATCTATTTTATTTGATATCAATGCATATAGTAGAATACAAACGACACAATTTTGGTATTATATCATCGAAAATGATCGAAATTCTTCTGAAAGCCATAAATGTAAATTCTTGTAAATTGAAATTATATTTTTAGTGTATTGTATAACTATCTTTATTAGCTTATTGCATTGCATACTTATACATATAACCGCGTGATTCATTTACCACGTAAACCAACTCTTACATTTTTCGGATATTTGGTATATATTTTATTCCATGCTTGACTCATGCAGCCGCACGGCGGCACTAACTTAGTTATAACAATTTATTCATATTACTAAAATGATTCATTAAGGTTATATCAAGAGCACTTAAATGTTTGCAGTATGATCTTATGATCTGAAGAGGGTTCGGAAATACTATGCAGACAGTGAATCGGTCAGCTTTTAAGTATTGTGGTCCGCAAGCGGAATCCCATGAATGCACTCCCATTGTATTTGCAGCAACTTTCCGAAAGTGTATTGTATTTATAGAAACTTTCTGTAAATCGAGTATTGTATACACCAATTATAGCAACTTGTGCGCACTTGTCTAAACTTGTACATTAACATTAACACTGCGGTGACTTTGGTCTATATAAAGATTGACTATATTTAGTGATCAATAATGAGAGGATGTGTGGTATAGTATCTATATAGAAATACTTTACAAACATTGCAATGGTACAAACTTTCAACTTATTAAAATTCTAAATAAGGCAAGCGATTTGTATCTACATGTATTTATATGTACATTTAGACAATGATGAAAACACGGCCTTTTCAGGTTATGGAATATTTTTAAGTGAATCCTTTTGTTAGTTTAGTTGGAATCAAAATAACTTATAGTTCCATGGTTTACTTAAAACATGGTTCTATGAATAAGACCTAGCGTATCATATTTTACCTTTCACATTTGTATTTTTTTCTGCACTTTTTTCATTTTGTCTGATTCTCATGTTCGATAAAAAGGAAAAAGTGAATATCAGCATATCAAATAATGAAATACAAAAATTATATGCGACAGCTTATTAGTACGACTACTAAACATACGTAACACTTCAAGACTTGTTTAAGTAATAATCATTGATTATGGAGAAGTGTTCTCCAATAAGGGACAAACTACAAAAAAAGTTTGGCACATATATGCATGTTTCTGTGCTGGCTCTAGCTTGACAAGATAGGCTTTTTGACAGAAATGTCCCTGCACGTGTACTCAGAGCCATGTTTTATTTCACAGGAAGGACAGTATATAAAACTGGTCCGTGTTTTGGGTGAATTTAGTATTTTCATTTCATTGTTACCTACTCTCATCTTATTATAGTTTCCATTGTCTCAATATATGTTGTTGTAAAATCTTTTCGTCTTTGACTTTCGAACATTTGAAACACAAATGTATTTTAGCACGGTCTGAATGGGAGTTTGTTTGTTACAACTATTAAATGCGACTATCACAAGTAAGGCAAAATGAACAAACGTACATGATCAGAAAGAAATAAAAACATTCGGAATCGATTGATATAAATCATGCAAAAACGTTTAAAATGGAAAAGACGTACATAATACACAAACTTATTTTAGGTAAAGAAGACTTTGGTAACATGTAATATATACTAAAACAATTGTATGCGGGTGTGTATTAAAATAAATTCAATACTTACATCTGTATATGTGTTGTTGATGTATCGTTTGATGAGACTAGTCTTCCCACATCTACAGTCTCCCACCACCACAATTTTGGTTTTCACCTCCTGAGACGACTCCTTGTTTTGACCCATGTCTGCTAGAATATCACACACTCCCTATAAGTCCTTCTACAATTCTTCAGACCCACTACTCTCACACCTAATTAAATCACAGTCTCTAAGTATCCGTCAAACTTTATTGTAAAAAGTAGGCACTCCGGTACATTATGTCCTCCGCTCTGTTTCACAAGTATGTATGAAACAAAATGATACTTCCCTCAAACAAGTCTCCGCGGAACTACTAAGAAACTCCTCCCCGATGACACGTGTCTTCCTGATTTATTTTTTTCACTGTCTATTTCTGACTGTTTGCTGGTCTGTCCTCGTATTGCACAACAACTGGTTTCCCAAGTTGTGGTATACACAGATAAGTGCCCTGTAAATACAAGTCACGTAAGGTAGGATGTTCTGAAATGCACTCCGGCTTATCCAAGTGTTTAATGAATTTAATTATATGTTGCTACAGCAAATTATGATCTTGATATCCTAGTTATTTCATCACACGCTTTACAACAATTGTGGTTTTACGGCAAGCAATCCCTTTTAACACTAATTACAAAACCACAAGGCAATGTTCACTACACCCGACCTATTCAGCTCGTCAAGACCGAATGATCGTCCCTACCTGTTCCTTGCATACCATACTCACACACCGTGAGAATTTCTTACCTGTGAAAAATAGGATTGTCTGGCGATATCAATGAAAACCACGTGATCATTAAGCCAGCCAATCAGAATTCGCGCTGTTAACGTTGAGACGACTTTGGTACCGTGCGCTGTAGTAGTCAATGAACGAGAACAGTCGAGAACCAACGTAAAGAGTAGAGAGAAAACTTCAATGAATGCGAATGTAAGGGAGTTTTAATTTATAAGCCGTTCGATGATAGAGCAGAGAGGCCACACAGCAATGTATATGGCAACACGAGGTTTAGCAAACAGATGTTATGAGGTCACGAAAGAAGGGTAAATAAAAGCCAGCTTTAGTTAACGTTGAAATGTTAGTTGGTTGTGATGTTAACGTGGGACAGGCACGTAGCAACGCAGAAAGTTCAAACATTACGAAACTAATACGGAAAAAATAAGATATTAAAAGGGAACGGCCTTTGTGTATCTTAATCCGTATATAGGTTAGTGGATTAAAGCATTCTTTAATACCCGTGGTTATAATTTATTCGAATACATATGTGAAAAAATACAAACAGAAAATCGTCACACTTGGGGGCAGTTAATCGACTCTACCCAAAACAAAATGCAACGTAAACTCTGATTAAAAGAAGTGAAAAAATAACTTTGCTTCATAAAGAAAGAAAGACAGAAAGAAAGAAAGAAAGATTATATAAAAAACTACACCCAGTAAAGAGTCTTGTAAAGTGCCCTGGATAATTAAGGTATTCCAAAGTCCACCAATCAGAAGTTAGAGTAACGTATAATGTACAACAACAACAAAAACACCCACCCAAGATACCACCATTAAATGAATAAATAATATGACTTTATTGACAAAATCATCCATGCTTTTTTCCTACATTATATAATCTTATTCTTAAAAGCAATATTAATTGAGGCAAATAACGTAGATCCAGATCAGCCATCTGCAAGAAAAAGATCAGAATCTGCACTATGTGCTGTTAAGTCTCTAGCGTTATGTTTAAGGCAAACTTGCATGACGATGTACGATTATTTAAATAGTAAGGGCTATTACCGATTGTAGCCCGACAATGATTAAGAAAAAAGACAATAAGTACCACATTTGTCTTAGAATAGAGATTTGATTACGGTTGATCAGGTAATTGATTAGGTACTGATGATCAAGTAGTTACAGGTTAGAGTTTATTTGAGTTTTTATTACACAACTGATTAAACTTTAGGACCCTTAAGTGAATCTGTTTTCTGGAAAGGAATATATAATTTCAGTAAAACAAATATCATTCCATTTCGAATAATTAATTTCAGTAACAATTATTATTGATTTTCCTGTTTAAAATTAAATGAAATTTAGAAAAACACACACAATAATACAACAAACAAACAACGGTAAACAGAGTACGATTGTGTAAAACTTTTTTTTTTTCAACAGAACGGTAACGAAAATGGGTAAATGGGAGGTGGGGTGGGGGACGTAGAGAAAACGCTTTGATCATCGTGGCAGGATCGTAAACCATTAAGGTACTGAGATACGGGAGCAACTGATTGAGTGGTTACATAAGGCTAGACGATCGATGGTGACAGAATGAATGATAACCCCGATTGGTGTGTCACCGACCAGTGCACACGCAGAGAAGGTGGTCGTAAAATACAGATGGCCGCTCACAAAGGATCGTCACAAATATCGATTTTCATTTTCATTCAAGTTTTTATTTTATGAATGGCACTTAAAACCCGGACATGGACCGATCCTCTCAATTTTTATTAACAGGTAGACTTAGATCTGTGGGAATGATTGACGTATCAATGAATATCGAATATTGCATTCATGTTTATCATTGAAACATGACGAAGTTATTAAAACAACTGAGCCAAGAACAATATATTTGTTGCATGGGAAAATATTAAGTTAGGAAAAAGCTTCCATGGCGTTTACTAACTTTGGAAAGAGGTCGAAAAGGCTTCATTTAAATGTACATATCCAATTTTCTTTGTGTTTGTGAGAAAATGTTAGTTGTTTTTTATACGTTTATAGAAGATTGCTTTTGAGATTTTTAACCGAAACTCAATCCTATCTATCTATTTGACGCGGAACCTCAATGTATTTTTTTGACTTTTTGACAAAAAGTATTTCATTGAAATAATGTGAGTATATATAAAAGATTAATGTTTTTAAATATTGTCATATCACTGAAACAATGTTCATTTGGGTGTGCGATGTCATATTTCCCAAACAAAACTGTTCATGGCATACTAAACACATAGCAATGGCTGCTTAAAAGTAGATCTTTGCGGATGTATAAACACACAACATGATGTCTGCTATACCTAGCATTTCCTAGACCGTTTCCAAATACAAAGAGTTTTGAGGGCTTTATTATTTCACTCAATACAGGAGCTGATTTAGAATGGCGGAACACGACGCATGCCCCGCGCCCCCACCCCCAACTCCACCCCAGCCAATCAAATTCCTGCAGCATGAATAAAATAAATATTTTTAATATATAAATTTAATGAAAAATGGTTTAATATTATCACTTTGTATAGATGCATGCCTAAAATGAATCCCAAACTGTCCAGAAATCATAAACACTGTCTTTCGACATATACATTCCGCCCAATTAACTATAGGGGAAAAAATGGGGTAAAATCCGACATACACCCCAGTCACACCTCCATTATCTTCAAATGAAACTAGATATACACACAAACGGGAATGCGAAGTATATATTCAAAATTATTTTAGAATTAATATTAAAAATTATCAAAAGACTTAATTTAAGTATTACCAGTAAAACACTGTTTTATTTAAAATGGTAGTATAAATGGAATAGTGGTTGTAGTTTATATCCACGTAGTCGCACTGCTGATTTTGTTCTCTTTAGTGAATGCTTACAAAAAAAAAAAAAAAAAAACACCCACACTGACATAAAACCACATTGCTGTTTTTGTGTTATCACGATTTAAACAAAGTCGTTTGTACAGTTGAAATATTATAGATGTTGTGTACATGCCGGTGTCAATGAATGTTGAAAAGTATCAATCCCAGAAATTGTTCGATTCGTTTCTTGTGCGTGCGTGCGTGCGTGCGTGCGTGTGTTTGCGTGTTTGCGTGTGCTCGTGTGTATGTGTTTTGTGTTGTTGTTGTTTTTTGTTGTTGTTTTTTTATAGAAAAGAACAGTGACAAAATTAGGATCATTGAAGAGACGTCCATTTAATATTGGCGCAGAACGATCCCACAGTGACACAAATGTCTGGGTCGAACCAACGATGCACCGCAGGTTATCTGGAAGACCCCCAGCGTGAAAGTCCCGGCTGTGACTAAAACCCGCGCGATGATTCATATATTATCTATATGACTATCATTTATTGGCGACGCGCTGGAATGCTCACTGAACTTTGCACGTAGGGAAAGCCTGTTTAGCGGAATTTCTAACCCTGATAAAATACGACTCCTTATTCGGTAAACGGCACTATTTTATTTATATTTTTTGTATTTATTTGTGTGTGTCTGCAACATTTTTATGCAATCATGACAGAAAACTAGAGAGTTTGGTTTATTTCGTTTTATTATTAAAATTCCGAAACATTTAACATAAATGTACGTGAAGACTGTGTACGCCCTTACTTTCGAAAGTAGGTAGGAATGCTCTTGGGTACACCCTTCGATGTTCGAACTGTTTGTTAACAAATTGAGATGATCTATTAGCAACAAAACATTCCATAGCCAGAAAAAGCTTGTTCTAAACGATCCATTGTGCATGCACAGTAAAATCTGACTTCAGGAGCAATTTTATGCAACATTTTAAAATACTCGCAATATACAAAAACGATTTCTGTATTTCTTTAAGGTTCGTGCAAATCTAAAAAAAAAAAAAAGGCATTTCCAGTGCTGCCAGCGTGCAGGAATGCTTTAATAGCATCTCCGAAGTGTTGTAGTCAAGAGATTATGTTTATGGTCTCTGAGTAGAAGGGTTTCAATTTACGCCAAGCTTTCAAAGGATCTTATTAATATTCGAATGATCAATTCTCTTGCATAAGAGAAATATGCAGCACACACAAGAACGCCTTTAAAATATGCTTGAAGTGTTTTAGGTCAAGAGATTACAGTTATTTACTCGGGATCGGATGGTTCCGAATTCAAACTCTAGACCCGTTATGACAAGTTTTCAAAAAGATCTTATTAACGATTTGGATTATCATTAAAAAAGCGTTTAATACACCAGGAAAACATTTATAACATGGTTGGCGTGTTCTTGGTCAAGAGGCAACGGCTATGGACTCGGAGTCGAAGGATTCTGGGTTCCAACCCTAGACCTAGCACGAGTTTTCGTTCCGTGTCCAAGACTTTTATTACACGAACATTTTCCAAAAACACAATATATTAAGACTACTTATTACTTCCTTACACCCACATTTACTAAATAGCTGTATTCATCTTAGATAAAACTAAAATATTGCTTTTCATAATAAGTCTGTTTGATATTTTGTAGTATTTCGGTCCAATATTGAATGCCATACAACCTTTCACTTGACAGCACCTTTTGTTAAGTTGTATTCTTAATGTCAGTCCAGTGTGTAATTATAAACCACACTAGCACAGACATGTAATGTACTTACTTACTAACATTGCTTTGTTACAACATTAATTGTTTTAATGATTAAGGACATACCAGATCGTTCTGTTTTTACTGATTCTCTGAGTTTGTCTTCATCCAATTCACTTTAAATGTGTGACTTAGGTTAAGTTTAGGAAATGCATGTAATAAACATTGTTTTTGTATACATAACCCAGACACTAAAAGCTTCCATGCAAAACAACTTTGAAAATAAAATATGATACCGAGACAGGGAAAAAATGCTATATTCCAGAAAAATACAACCTAAACAATATTGAATGGAATAATGTGAGACTGCTGTACATGTGCATTTTCTGCTTGTACATTTAAATTGGGTTTTTTTATAGTTAGTTGTAATAATGTTGGCAACTTTTTTCTTCTACTACATATGTAACAGCTTGGAAAACCTATTCAATGGTGTCGGTATATTGTGCTTTTTATTTTGTTTTAAATCATTCTATGGTCGTAAGAATTAACATTATATATTTTTTTCTAGAGATTTAAAGTATACTGAAAACTTTCAAATAAAAACCAAAAACTTCTCAAATATGTCTCTGCTACTTGCTCCCATATTGCTTTATTATATACATGACTGCTAATAATACGAGTCATGAACAGTGTAGTCTTTTAATTATAAGGGACATAACCTTTACCTCGTACCGTATAGCATAACAATGATTACCTCCTTTCCCTTAGTTATTAGATACAAAAAATGACTAGAAATGAGACAAAACGCACGTTTAAGGCTGGATTGCTGCATGATGATAAACCAAAGTACTAGATTTTCTAAGTATTATCTAAAGCACAGAAGAACAGATAACATTATAATATCAGTAGTGCGCTTTAGAATAAAAATATATGTTTAGATCATATTAAAAATAAAGAATAGATTCCGATATATGTGTAAGATGCTTAAAGAATTTTAATCCAGAGTTAATTATATTTTACAACTGAAGGTGAAAAGTAAACAAATGGGTTGAAAGGAATACTAATCCATTTGACCGCAAACATGTTACATAAGTACTAAAATTTTAAACAACATGGCATATTGAACATTTAATAACTTATTTCACCATTTTTTGAAAAGGTTTTTAAATATCGTAACATAAAAACTGTTTGGAAAATACTATAAATGTATATACATGGAACACCTAGAATACAGTCTTTAGAGTTAGTTTAGTAAATGATCAGGGGACAAACCAATGTTTAATTATTCTGACATAAAAATATCGTATTTATTTCAATCTGAATAAATACGATTATAATGAAACCGCTTAGACGCCCAGTGTTGTAAATTGGCAAATTGCATGTTCAAGAGTTAAACAGAAACAACTGCTCTCTTTACATTTTTGAAACGTTCATATTAGAAAGGCAATTTGCCGAAAATTTGAATGTGAGCGTTTATAGAAAAACAGGTCTACATTTTCTTATGGAACAATTTACAACAGTGAAGCTGGAAAACCTCTACAATATTTTGAATCCCGAATCATGGAGTCGCATAGGACCGCAGTATACACTAAAATTGAGCTCATTGCGCATGTTCAAAATGGCAGCCCACACTGCGTCCGAAAAACGTTATTTGTAGAAGTGAAAATTTAAACACTTTTCACCATTGTCACTTCAAAGTTGTGAAACTTTGAGTATCTCTAAAACATTGCTATGGGTCCAGTCAATCGTTCACGGTCTAAATCTCCGGCGAAGGAAGATTTAGACAAGAAAGAGCGAAGGCGATCCCGGTCTAAAGAGCGAGAGAAAAAGAAAAGGTGAGAACGATAAGAAATATTGTTACAACGTAGGTATGCCAGTATGGCCCTATGTGAATTTCTCAGTTAGTTAGCGTATGTGGTTAAGACGAATTTTGCGCCAGGCATCCACAGCTTGCCATCAGTTGTTGTCCCTGAGAGAATTGGATGGCACAAATTATACATCAGTTTTCCAAGGCTAGAATGCACTTTAGCAGGCGATATTCCAGCATATTGTTTACTTTTTCGGGCATGCGCATTTGACAAGTATCAGGTGCACGATCATTGCTAGGGATGTGTTTACACTTGCTTGATCTATTTTATTGCTGGTTACACTTGATTTTGTTTTAAATTAGCGTGGGTGTGTGGGCAGAAGCCCCCAACAAAATGTATTGAATGTAGTGAACTGTCGCTACTTACCTTATTGTAGCACAAAGTGATCCAGACTGCCATCAAGAGATAGCGGACAGATGCTAGGCTTCTTTCGTTCTACTTATCTTCGTCCAATCAAAATTCGCGCACTTGCAATTTTACTAACAACAGAATTTCATTAATTTCTTTGTCAAAAACAGTAAATTAAGTAGATCTTTGTTTTCTTACTAAAACAATTGGTATTTAATACCATGATATTCACCCAACTTTTTTTAAGGAATCTGTTTTCGGGTTTATTTTTTTGCTTTTATGGCCTTATAACAAAAAAGATTTTTTGCATGCACTATTGTATACAACAAAGTAGCACATGCAATCTACCATTATTTTGGTGCCTGCTATTGTGCAGTAGTCCCGTTTTCCACATTATTTTTTATGTTAAAACATCAAGTTAAAAGGTTGCAGATTCACTCTTTACTGTTCAGTTGTTCAGATATGCTCAAATAGACAAATTCAATTGTCTCTTGTGCCAATAATAAACTTCGGATGTACTAGATAATAGATCTGTTAAGAGCTATAGATTGTATCTGTGCATTAAGCTTGTAACAGGATTGGTTGTTTTAATATTAGTGCTGGATCACTTATTTGTTCAATATGATTAACTTAATAAGTGAAAACACATGACATAAGAACCGGTAAGTTCCAGTAGCTTTTAATGAACCACTATCAAGCTACAAACTTGTAGTTGCAAAGAATGTGACAAATAGTAGACTATATCAACTTCAGTACATTAAGGACCAATAGCTATTTTATTTTAGAGATGCTGCATAATTTATGCAAGTTTAGTGTTTAGAATCCCTAGCCAAAATATAAAATATCATCCTAGTGACAGGGCCTAAAGAGAGAGAGAGAGAGGCTTTATCTTGACAAAAGGTAATATCTATCTTGCGAATGTCTGTGGCAGAAAGCTCAGAGAAGCCTTTCTCTTATGTACCCATCTACAGTCAACATGCATGAAAAACTCCTATGCAATATAGACACAGCTCAAAGTTTAATACTTAGTGGATATTAAGGTTCCGCAGATAAGACAGTCAATTTCATCACTGCATAATGTAGGGCTATAAATAGCACAAGTGTCAACTGGTCTCTTGCATATTACAACTGCTGATGTCCAATGGCTTATGTTCTGTTAACATGTAACTTGTAGTTCAAGCAAATACAATTTCTACAATTTGCATTCAGACTTCTGGCTTCCAATCTTTGGCTAAATTAAATATCTAGTAAATTATGCACATCCCTTACAGAAAAAAATTGTCAGTCGTTAATTTGTAATTTAACATTAGTTTGTTATCATCTGATAATTAGTAATTGATTGATAATTTATTATTAGCCACAATGTTTTATTCACTACTAGTCAGGCTTGTTGATTTATCCAAACAGTATTTTATTTAAACAAGAAAAAATATCTTATATGATTGATAAAGAAAGTATTGTCAAAGACAAAAAATGGAAAGAAAAAAGTTTTCTCTAGGAAGATTCAAATATACATCCTCCTGTTTCAAAGCAGTTGACAGCACTTTTACACTATATTGGATACTTTATAAAAAAAAAGTTTGAGTTACTGCATTACACTAGGTCTCCTTTAATAGATCGACTAAGTACATGTAAATGAAAAAATAGATTACGCACTGAGTGTTATATTAAACTAAACTCCGCTATGTATTGATGCTTATTGGAATTCCATGGCTGTTGTATCACAATATATCATAAAATGATTTTGCAAAACTCCTGATAGTAATGAGTACTGGTTCTACCCGAGTTGTGGATAGTCAAGAGGGATAAATATTATGAATAAAGTTCTACCTGAGTGGTTTTCACAAAGTGAGATACTAATACTAAGAAACAATTCAAAGTTTGGGAGGAGATCATTTAGTTTGTCAGGGAAAGTTTTAACAGTTAAGTTGATGGAATCATTGTAGAAGGTCAAGAATCATTGTTTTAGGAATTTTTTTGTATTCACTGTGTCTATCTTGTTCGGTGATAAAGTGAGATAATGTCTAAATTGTTAGAAAAGTAAGAAGAGCAATCACCTTTGTAGCACTGGGACTAGGATACAAGCCTGGACTGACTGCACATGTTTTTCCCCCCTGTAAATTACAAAAGAATACTTTTGATTTGGTAAGAATATTTCTATTTTACATTTATTGGATATCTTATGTGCTTTTTCATTAAATGTTTTCTACCTTCAGGCGCTCAAGGAGTAGGGAGAGAAGGCGAAGTAAAAGCAGAGAAAGAAAAAGTGGCAAACACAAGCATAAGGACAAGGACAGGTCAAAAAAAGACAGGTAATGCTCCTGTTTTCTCGTCACTCATATTAATAAAGACAGTATCTTTTACACACACACATAAATCTTCTATACTTCACATGAAGTTTTACACTTGATATAGGAAAGTTACTATTTTCACTGTCCAAATAAAACTTTCTTTCAATATAGTATGTTTTACATTTTTTACAGAGATGATGAGGAGGGAGAATCAAAGGAAGAATCAGATAAGAAGAAAAATCCATTATCATTGGAGGAATTACTTGCAAAGAAGAAGGCAGAGGAAGCAGCTCTTTCAAAGGTGAAATTGTTATTTTGTACAAAAATCATGGTTAAAGTCATACAAGCATATAACTTTCCTGTTCTTCTATCTTGGATTATAACCCCCTTTCACTTACAAAGGTAGAGAGACTTGCAGCATTTATTTTGGATGAAGCAGGGTGCGAAAAATCTACTTGTCCTTACATCCTGATACTATAAAGGCTTATTGATAAGATGCACATAAAGATAAGACGCACACCCTCTTCGAGGTCTAGAGTCAAAGAAAAAAGCACATTCTCAAAGACAAGATGCATAACTTACTAATCTAGCCAGCCGACATTGAAGCAATTCCCGCGTGGCCGATGACGCATTGTTGTAAATTTTCCGTTAAAATAGCACAATACACTTGTCAAATCCTGTTGTCATTGCCTGACAAAACAGGTGAATTATAATCTCAAGAAATGAAGAAAAGTTGTCGAATAATTAATTTTTTAATAAAAGACAAAATCTTTAGAATAAGTGGTCTTAACTGTAATTTTTGTGCCATATAAAGTGTCTAAAAATTGTCCAGGAAGATCCTCTAAATGCTTTGATGTGCATTAAATAAGCTGGAAGGTCATCTTAAATGAAAGCTTTCAACCTCAAGTGCCTAAACCTACGAGTTAATAGAGGATTTTGGCTTTCCTCAAATTTCATATTTTTCAGATTTGTTTTTTTGATGTCCACAGTTTGTCAGTGAACATTCAACAAGGTAGAAATACTTTTAGTGTTAAATCTAGACTTAACAAAGGGCAGAGTGCTAAATCTAGACTTTAATAGGGGCATGTTGCTCCTAAATTTGAAAAGAGCACACTGCATTCATAAGGTCAGATCCACACTAACCTCTTCTTAGGATGGTATTGCCTAGACATAGTTATTTTACAGGCTTTATTTGGTATTTTGTATGGATTGTGTCCTACAATTCTATTTACAACAAAAGGCTGGAAAGCTTAAAGCATCTAAGAAGGCTGCCACAATAAAAACCTTTTAAATATATGCATATTGTTGGTTACAATTTTATAAAGAATGGGCAAGAATAAGGTCTGTAGTGTCTGGATGGCTGGTTTACACATGTCAATTATGTGAGTAGTTTATAATAATTATGTTTCAAAATATTTTGCCCATATTAAAAGTTAAAACTTTATGTAAGTTGGTCTTTCTAAGAGTAGTAATGATTTTGGGCCATTTATGTGTTTTAGCAAGGAAACAATTATGTTTTATATTAAAAAGAAGAACAAGAGATCCATGATGGCACTAAATCACTCACCTTAGACCATGGCTATCAGTATGCTTTAATAAAAGTTTGTTATTAAAATCTTTCCACAAATCAACCCATCAAGATGATGTCCATGCAGACTAAGATTCTGATGTTTGTGAAGATATAAATACAATTGTATTGGATATAATACTATCCAAGATTTTATGCAGTTAAACATTTTGACTAATTTTCAATAAAAATAAATAAGTCATAAATGTGGCCTTCAGTTTTTTGGCATATTGTTTGTTTTTTTCTTGAATTTGACCTAGTGATCTTTTTTTACCCCAGGTAAACCAGGTGTTACAAACTCACCTATGATTTCATGCAGAAAAACATTCTGACCAATATAGTGAAGTTTGAGCCATAAATGTAGCGCTTGTGTGTTCACAAGGTTTTTTTTTAAAGTTTGACATAGTGACTATGTTTTGACCCCACCAAACCAAATTACAACCTCAATCAAGATTGCATGCAGGTAAACATTCTATCCAAGATTAGTGAAGATTGTGTTATAAATGTCGCATCTAGTATGTTCACACGTTTTCTCGAGGATTTGACCTAGTGACCGACCTTTTTTACCCCACATGACCCAGTTACGAAATCATTCAAGATTACATAACAACTATGATAATGATAAGTGCACAATTATTAAAGTGGAGCCGAATTTGATTTGTCACTTACTAAAGATGTAATGAACTTGAAGCATTTAGTATGAAACCATTGGTTCCCAGGCTACGAAGTGGGGTGGTAAGTTGAGGTAAGGAGACAGAGTACAACAGCCTTACTCTGCACCTGCAATGTGTTTCTGTCCGTATTAATCCTTTGTGTATATAACACAATAATGTCATATTAACTTAATGACTGGCTGATGTTCTCACAGGACAATCTGCCTGACAGTGACATATGGTAAGGATAACGGCAGCGGGGCGAATCCCTACTATTACACTCTCGACATAACACTAACTTTTTAAAAGTTTTTGGTATTGTCAAGTTACACAGCATGGGACCTTCCCACCATTGGACTGAAGAAAATCACTGAGTACATTAATATAGACTTCCTTGACATATTTCTCCAGTCCTCATATCAACTCTTGTTTGAGTACAAAGGATTGTACATGTTGTCAATAATATTGACCAATGTTTTTATGGTTACATTCCAGCCCGTGTTCTTGACAAAAGAACAGCGAGCCCAGGAGGCACTAAAGAGACGTCAGGAACAGGTTGATGAGCAGAGACGTAGGGCAGAAGAGGAGAAGAAAAAACAACTTGATTTTCTCAGTAAAGGCAGAGGTGTGTTGTTTTTTTAAGGAGTAAGAACCCACCAACAATCTTTCATTTTATAAAAATTTTTGTTAGCTTAAAGTGGGTATAATGCAACTTTCAGGGTCTATTCATTGGAGCAGATATAATAATTTTGCATTTAAAGCTTGCAATGAACTTCTCACTATGACTTGATGTGATATTTCACTAAAACACAGTGTCAATTAACACCACTCTATTGGTCTTTTATGCATTATGAGAGATGCTGATATTGGCGAGGTCAGTGGGTTACAGTGTATTGCAACATTTGGTTTACAATGATTAAAGTTGAAATATCTGTTTAAGATTATTATTTTTTCCATAAATGCAAACTAACTTGTTCTCAAGTAATATTTTCTAATCTTCTTTTATGTTTTGTCTGCGGTTTGAACCTAAACGCTGGAGAGAAGCATTTAAGCATTGGAAACGTTTAAAAACAGGTGAATATGAACAAATACACCTTTGTACACACATTTTGTCTGTTTTAGATGTTTTTAAAATGTATGTCGAAACTGGTTTTTATATTACCAGATGATGATCGAAGGGACCGATATGACAGGGAACGCCAATGGGCGGAGGACAGATTCCGCGAACGGGAGAGAGACAGGGAGAGAGATAGGGAAAGAGAGAGAGATCAGCGAGATCACAGAGGTCCCCGTGGGGATGACAGACCTGGAGACAGTAGGGAGGATCCAGAGCCTAGAAGTTCACTGAAAGATAAGGACCGAGAGATGGCAGCCATTAGGGTAGGTGGGGCCTTGGAATATTGATAATAGAAATTGTAGCTGTTACTATTATGATTAAATGAGAAACATGGTTTTGAGGATGATACTAATGATCCTTAAGGTTATTAAAAAAACCTGGAAAGATGAGGTAATTAGATGACTGAGCAACTCAGAATACTGAACAAAACAATATAAACAAGAAAAAGTTGTCAAATTTTAATTAAGAACATCTCGTACAATGCAAAAATAAAGTATATTTTCATTATTTTTAATTTAAATTCAATTTTTAATCAGAGTTAAAAAAAATGACAGGAATATCTTTTTCTGTAATATTTTTTATTACCTTATTTTTGTAGGAACGTTATTTAGGTATAAAGAAAAGGCGCAAAAGGATTCGTCGCTTGAATGACCGCAAATTTGTGTTTGACTGGGATGCTGGTGATGATACGTCCCAGGATTACAACAATCTGTACAAGGAGAAACACGAGGTCCAGTTCTACGGCAGGGGACATATAGCTGGTATAGACATCAAGGTAAACACCATAATTGTGTGTTGATGTTAACACACACACCCTACACACAAACAAGAAAGGTTGTGTATAATTTAGAAATTGCATTTGTATCGAGTGGTTTGTTGATATTTGGTCTCTACAATTGTATTATTTAAACTTGCAATAGTATCTTTCATTATTGTGGAGTTTTTGCCTGTCTCTACAATTGTTACATTTAGAATTTACAATAGTATTTTATTTTTTGTTGATATTTTGCCTGTCTACAATTGTATTATTAGGAAATGTCAAAAGTAATTTTTTGTTTGTTTATATTTTGCCCATCTCTACAATTTTTAGAAATTATTATTATTTAGAAATTGCCTTTGATGTAGGTGAAGTTTGTTATTATCGGAAATAAATGACAATTGATGCTGTAAATTAATTTGGTGGTAAATGTATTGTTTTTTCAGGCTCAGAAGAAAGACCAGTCAAGATTCTATGGTGATTTGTTGGAAAAAAGGCGAACTGAGGCTGAGAAGACACAAGAAACGTATGTATATGATCTCTGAAACACGGTTCTTTGTACTCAGGCATGAGATTTTTCCGATTTTCGGCGGATTTCCGAATTTTTTTTTATGTTCCAGAGAGGTCCTGAGATCCTAAGCGGTTACTATTTCATCATATACTACGAATTGATGTAAGCGACATAAAAAAAAAACATGACAGCCTCTGTCGCATTGTTATGATTTCTTAGATTCTTAGTTTTTATTTTTCGGCTGGGAAGCTTCAATCCCCAGACCCCCCATCAATTTTCAGATCTCATGCCTGTATACTGCAAGTTAAAATAATGTTACAAATAAAATTAACATGTGCAAACTTTATTGAAAAAATCATGTCATGTCTAAGGTTAATCCTTATAAATATCTATTGCTGCACATGCTACATATTAGTGTTACAGCTATAACCTTGCCATTTTTTAACTATTATTTCATTTTTAGCTCACCTGAGCACAACGTGCTCAAGGGGGGAGCTTTTGTGATACCGCTTCGTCCGTCGTTCGTCGTCCGTCGTCAACATTTTAGCTTGTGAACACGCTAGAGGCCACAGTTTTTATCCAATCTTCATCAAACTTGGTCAGAATGTTAGTCTGCATGAAATCTTTTGTTCATTATTGGGTCACCTGGGGTCAAAAAGTAGGTCACTAGGTCAAATCTTAGAAAAAGCTTGTGAACACACTAGAGGCCATATTTATAGGTCAATCTTCATCAAACTTGGTAAGAATGTTTGTCTGCATGAAATATTGGATGATTTCGTAACTGGGTCACGAGGGGTCAAAAAGTAGGTCACAAGATCAAATCTTAGAAAAAGCTTGTGAACACACTAGAGGCCATATTTATAGGCCAATCTTCATCAAACTTGGTAAGAATGTTTGTCTACATGAAATCTTGGATGAGTCTGTAACTGGGTCACGTGGGGTCAAAAAGTAGGTCACTAGGTCAAATCTTAGAAAAAGCTTGTGAACACACTAGAGGCCATATTTATAGGCCAATCTTCATCAAACTTGGTCAGAATGTTTGTCTACATGAAATCTTGGATGAGTTCGTAACTTGAGCACGTGGGGTCAAAAAGTAGGTCACTAGGTCAAATCTTAGAAAAAGCTTGCGAACAAACTAGAGACCAAATTTATAGCCCAATCTTTACCAAACTTGGTCAGAATGTTTGCATAAAATCTTGGATGGCTTCGTAACTGGGTCATGTGGGGTCAAAAAGTAGGTCACTAGGTCAAATCTTAGAGAAAGCTTGTGAACACACTAGAGGCCACACTTATAGGCCAATTTTCATCAAACTTGATCAGAATGTTTGTCTGCATGAAATATTGAATGAGTTTATTATTTGGTCACTTGGGGTCAAAAGTAGGTCACTATGTCAAATCTTAGAAAAAGCTTGTGAACATACTAGAGGCCCTATTTATGGCCCAATCTTCACCAAACTTGGCCAGCATGTTTGCCAGTATGAAATCTTACATATGTTTTGAAGTGAGTCATGTGGATTCAGTAGGTTACTTGGTAAAATTCTAGAAAATGTTATCAACCTAGTGGCCACACTTATGGTCCAGTATTTATTACTTTATTACTTGATGCCAGATTTGAGCCTACTAAAAGCCTGTGTCATCAGGTGAGCGATTAAGGAACATCATGGCCCTCTTGTTTATTATATAATCAAACTTCACCCTCTTATTGACATACACTTAAAAGTGTGTCTCACATACCATTTGCCAAAACAAGCTATGAGGTCAGGGTATTTATTAAAGGTCATTGCATCTTCACGGGAATATGTCATTTCCTGTAACATTTTTTCTTGTATGATATGTTTTGATATTTATGTCCATTTTAAGCTAAACTTTTCAAAGATAAAAAGAGGATCCATTTTTCAAGAATAGTCGATAATATTTACCTCAAACTTGAATACACTACCAAAAGCATAACCCATTACATAGGGCATGAACCCTAAAGTCAAGTTTGGCACAGTTATGGCCCTGTTGACTTGTTTCTGTGCCAGTTAACATTTGTATTACGGTAAGTGACTGCTCGTTTTAATGTTTCCAGCACTGAAAAAAGAAACACTGTCTACTGACAGCTCTTGTTTACTGCATAAGTCCCTTGCTGAGTGGGTTCAATACCCAGGTCAGGGCATAAACCATTGTTTGGAGCCTTCAAACTGACATGCAGTGCACCAGTAGGCTTCCTTCCGCAATAATAGATAGGCATTGGTCACTGTGCTGACTACAAATGTGTCACTGCAATGTATTTAAAAACTGCACAAACATACATTGAAGAAAATAAATTTCGCTAACAAATTATGTGTACTTGCAGCAAGCGATTGAAAATTGTTAAAGAAAAGGAGAACAAACGCAAACACGATGATCGTCACTGGACAGAGAAGAGCCTAGAGGAGATGCAGGAGAGAGACTGGCGTATCTTTAAGGAGGATTACAACATCACCTGTAAGGGAGGCAGGGTTCCCAACCCCATCAGGAAATGGAAGGAGGCCAACTTACCCAAGGAAATACTCGATGTCATAGACACCATTGGTTACAAGGTTGGTGCATGTATGATTATCATTTATAAATGTAACTTGTTGGTACACTGATTTGTAACAATTAAATGGAAGTTTACAACCTGCCTAAGGAAAGACTGGATGTCGAATTATGTGGCAGGTGCATTTGTGAATGTTGTATCTGTAACTTATGTCGCTGACCATATTACCATTATCAGAAAAAAACTGGATGTAACTATTTATAACAGTTATTCTATGTAACAAATGCTAGCATTAGATATCTCTTTATAATTTTCATTATTCTGACAGTTATTTGTCAATATTCCGGCAGCATTTTCTTAAACAAAAGTTGTTAAAATAATATATGCCTTGCAACAGTTCCTTGGCAGCTGTTTTCATTTATTATCCTTTCGAAATTGTTGAGTCTTTCTCACAATATATTTTTGCATTTTACAGGAGCCGTCCCCTATCCAGAGACAAGCTATTCCGATTGGCTTACAGAATCGTGACATCATCGGTGTGGCTGAGACGGGCAGTGGTAAAACTGCTGCCTTCCTCATACCACTTCTGGTCTGGATTACATCACTGCCCAAGATTGAAAGGTAGTTGTTGTTTGCAATTGACTGATCAGTAGACCATGCTTATTTACAAAAACTATTGGTTTAGACTGCCTTACTTTGCTAATCAGGATCTGCACACTGTACTTGAATATGAGGATGAGAAATGGCAGGAAATAATTCCTATCCTTCAACTTCAACTTTTGGATTACTTAGTTTGTATGTCTTTACTTTTTGTAGTGCATTCCTACCATTATGTTAACACTAGTACTAAGATTTACAGTCAAAATAAATGTCCATTTTCTGCTAAGTATTACATATTAAGTACTACATATTTCTGTAAGTACTGTGATGAATTATCTCTAACGTTTATGCTAAAGTAAGAAATTCCACCATTTGCAATGGCATCATCTAAAAGGTACAAGTGATAAAATCCCTGGACTTATACTGAAGGGATCTACTAACACTTGGGCTAAATCAGCTCTTATCTAACAAGGGAGATAGTTCACTACCAAAGGATATATTAAGAAGTGTTTAAAAATGGTACATAGAGGTACATAGAAATCATTGTTGACTAATTATCTTGTAATTTTCCCTCTCTTACTCACAGGAAAATCGACATTATAGACAAGGGACCATATGCCATCATTATGGCACCTACAAGAGAGTTGGCACAGCAGATCGAGGAGGAGACGCTAAAGTTTGGGAAACCGATTGGTATCCGCACTGTCGCAGTCATCGGAGGTATCTCTCGAGAGGAACAGGGCTTTAAACTGCGGCAGGGATGTGAGGTAAGTGGTAAAACTTTTCCTTTCTCACTAATAAGATTTTTTTAAAAACAGAAAAAAAAAGAAAAAATTGTTGGATATGACATGGGTCATTTTGCACGTGTAAATCATTCTAATACTGTATTTTTATGTGCTTAGGGAACGCAACTATTGTTTACGTTAGCCTAATTTTCATTAGGCTAGCGATCTTCCTACCTTGCACTTTCAGCCCAAATATCACACTTTATCAACTATTTTGGTTTTCATTTATATTATTTTCATATTATATTTACATACTGGTTGAAACCTTGGAAGATGAAAAATGTTTATTTTGTAAAATATATTATCCATATATGCTTGCCTTGAAGCGAACACTATTAATTTTATATGCTCTTTGTTATAAAGCTTTGTATATAAAAATAATATCTTAACAATGGCATTAACAGTTCAATGTGACCCATGCTTACAGTAGTTTCTGTTTGATCCTTTATTTATTCTATTTAATTTCAATTTTTGCACTATAAATAGATGTATAAATACCTGTAATATTAGTTATTTTTTTTCCTTATGCAGATAGTAATTGCAACATTGTTTGTTGGTTTTCATTTAGTTTCTTTTTCAGCCCTTAACTTAATATTTTTTTTTGGTAATAAATGCCTATAACATTGTGGATGCACATTTTTCTACTGTTTGCAGATAGTAATTGCAACCCCTGGACGTTTGATTGATGTGTTGGAGAATCGTTACCTGGTGTTGGCCCAGTGTACATATGTTGTCCTGGACGAGGCAGATCGTATGATTGACATGGGGTTCGAACCTGAGGTCCAGAAGATCCTGGAGTACCTGCCAGTGACCAACATGAAGCCCGACACAGACGATGCTGAGGATAATGAAAAAATGTTGGCCAACTTTAACAGCACACAGAAATTCAGACAGGTAAAACTTGTACAACAGTTGTTCTTTTTCAATGTCAATATTATATGATATCAAAGCCCAAGATTATTTATAGTTGAGCTTGTATAGGAGACCATTCTCCATAATTTGATTGCAGATTTCCAAGTATTGTCAAATCTGACCAATCAGAAGCTTCATAGTCTAAGACCTGTAAAAGTTAATAATAACATAGATACTGCAATCTGGATTTAGCTCAAAATAAAACTAAATGCACAGAACAATAAATTAAACTCTGACATGTTATTTCATTAAAGGTAAGTGTTCACATCTTTACCTTTTGATTAAAACACAGATTTGTTACATGGTGATAAGCCAGATAATTTAGATTAGCATAGTGGGTGTTAGTTGAGTAAAATTTCCAAGTGTCAATGACAACCTGCAGTGATTATTTTTGTTAGCATACTGTTTATAAAGATAAGTAATTTAATAACTTTTAAGATGAAACAACTCAAATTTTGCACAATTGTTTAAAATACTGTACACACAGGTCATTTTTAAAACTATATTATTTATTAACACAATGCTATGTATGGGCTCATTTTCATTACTTTTGGGTCAGTTCTTGTAATTCAAACAGGTCAGGTCATGCATGTCCACCGAACTTCTTTCTTTTTTCTTACTTCTAATTATTTTAATTTTATATTCTTTCCTCTTTTCTTCTCCTCAACAGACTGTCATGTTCACAGCTACCATGCCCCCCACTGTTGAAAAGTTAGCCCGCAAGTATCTCAGACGTCCAGCCGTGGTCTACATTGGTTCTATAGGTAAACCCACAGAGAGATGTGAACAGATTATCTACATGGTGGATCATAACAACAAGAGGTGTGTAGAAGAATTTTTTTTTTCCATTTTGGATGGTGACTGTTAAATTATTTCAGAATTTTTTTTAGAATTGTAAAAATTGAAATGGATTTTTTTTTCAAAAACACCATTTTGCTTAAAGATGTGGGGAAAAAAAAGAAATAGCTAAGATCAAAAAGAATTAGTTTTTAAGTTTTTTTTTGTTTAGCAATAAATGATCTTGTTTATTTCATTAATTACATACTAGAACAAATAAAAGATAAACATATTAACAAATAAAATATCTAGAAGAATTTTTTTTTCCTTATTGTTTTTTATACTGATCACATTATTTGCTGTCTCTCAATCATTTGTCCTCATCCTTTTTCTTTGTCTTTATAAAAGTTCTCTTACCCACTGTATTTTTTATTTGCAAATGGTGATTAAAAAGTACATGTAATGTCTACTTTGATATATTTTTCCTTCATAATTTTTCTGAATATATTTTTATAGCTATTTTTTATGACAATTTGCATTAAAAAGACCTTTTCTTATATAGTTGAGCCTTATTTTTACTGAAGTCAGCACAGTGGTGTTCATATTCTTACGTAGTGCTTGTTTTGTAACACTGTACTAAGGGACATTTGTCCTGTTTTTACGCATAAATGTGAATGGATAAAGCCTTTCCAGATAAACTTAGTGATATCCGGTCAATAGGTCACGTGACCAAACCAGGCGTATGAATACACTGTTTTGTTCACATGCTCTTATTGAAACTTGTAATTAATGCTTTTTCGCCGATTTATGTAATCATTCATTTGTTGACATGGCGAATAAAAAATTTTTTATTTTGAACGTAGGTTCATGCCTGAATAAAGAAGGAGTAACGCGACTATTCTTTTTCCGTTATTTTTCTTTAATCTTCCTCGTTTGTTTACCGATTTCCTATTTTTTATTTTTTTTATTTTCTTTAATATAAAAGATAAATAGCAGGATAAATCGAATACATGATATTCGCTTCTCGCTCACCAGATAAACTTTCTTATTCTCGGCACCAACCATGTATTCTCTATATTTATGTACGTTTTCAGGAAGAAGTTATTGGAGATTCTCCAGTCAGGCATAGATCCTCCGATATTGATCTTCGTCAACCAGAAGAAGGGTGTCGATGTACTTGCCAAGTCTCTAGAGAAAATGGGCGTAAGTAGACATATATGGCTAACTATTATCTCTATTTTTAATTATAAATAAATAAAGAATAAATAAATGACTGGAACTGGCAGTGCAATCAGTAGAGTGTTTACTCCAGGTACTAGAAAAATGGTATTGGTATAGCTCCCTTGCTAGTGCTCAAGCAATTGAGGTAATTCTGTGACTGGTAGGCCAGGTGTCATGATAATGTGACTGGGTGTGGTATCATGCCAGGTGTTTATGGCATGCTATACACAGTGAAGGCAGCTCTTTATCTCCTTGAAGTGAACACCATCTCCAGATAACTGAAATACTGTTGGTTTGACTATAAAGCCAATAAACAAACTGAAAATGATCTGGCAGCAAATTGTGCAGATCCTGATTAGACAGCTTCAAATGGGAGAAGGCTGATATTGATCTATACTATACTGAAGGAAAAAAGTTTAGCAAGTTCAGAGAGGATTGACTCCTAGGGAATTTTGTGACCCGCTGAGGATAGTCCGTTTTACTGTGCACATACTGCATGGGATTTTCATGAAAGTTACGTTTCATAGGTCTTCTTTTTACATGTTATTTTAGCATTTGTATATTATATTCTCAGCACAATGCCACAACTCTCCACGGAGGCAAAGGGCAGGAACAGAGAGAGTACGCCCTGGCAAGTCTCAAAAATGGTACCAAGGATATCCTTGTGGCCACAGATGTTGCAGGTCGTGGTATCGACATCAAAGATGTCTCTCTTGTCCTCAACTATGACATGGCAAAGAATATTGAAGGTAAATTGTTGACATTTATATTTGTCTTTTCTGTACCTTAGTCATAGAATGCACTTCATTTTGTATTAAGTGAAAGTTACTAATATTCTTTTTGTTTTAACTTGGTTAAAAAATGATGTGAACTTTTGAACAATGTATATGGAGGTATCAAATGATTTATAAAAAGCTTTGCATGAAAAGCATTTTTATTAAATGATTTCGTACGTTACATACAATGTTCTGTAACTTTAAACCAATAAACCAAATCCTAAATGCCTGTTAAAATTTCTAAATCTCCACAATTTACCCATTTCATTTGCAGACTATACACATCGTATTGGACGTACTGGTCGTGCTGGTAAGTCTGGTGTTGCAATCACATTCCTAACGAAGGATGACAACCAGGTGTTCTACGATCTGAAGCAGGTTGTGCAGGCAAGTCCTGTCTCAACATGCCCACCGGAGCTGGCCAACCATCCAGACGCTCAGGCTAAACCTGGCATACAGGTGTTCAAAAAGAGGAAAGATGAAACTGTGTTCATCAATTAGTGTTTTGTAGACTCATAAGTGTTGTAGATGTATACACTTGTTGCAAACCTGCCAGTCCAAAAGACAGTTTCAGAAGGAATATATAAAAACATCTGATACAGAGACAGGTTGAGTTGTTCGAAGTTTATTCTTCAGAAACACAAGAAAAAAAGAACTGTCAATATCCACCTGTTCATTCCAGTTGGTCAATCATCCAGTCTCCCAGACCAAACCTGGCAAAAAGATGTTAAACATAAGAAAGCATTTTAGTTTGTGGCTGTTTTTGTGGATGGATATACAACTTTCAAGTTACAAGGGATACTTGAAATTGAGAAAAATAATGTGTATCAGGACCTATGAATATCTGATTATAGAAAATCAGTCATGTTATTAAAAGTGAGTTCTATGATCCGTTTTGGTTATTATAGTTTTACCAGGGGATGCACATGCTTGCTGGAAAAACAGTTTCCATCCACAATTGTTGGTAGTTGTTGATGCCTACCACACACTGGGACCTTGTGCTAGAGATAAGTTGAAGGAAAAAATATAAAAAAACTGCTACACCAGAATGAGAGAATAATCTCCATGTCACTGTCATTTGTGTCATTCAAATGGTATAACATTAAATTAAGTTTCCAAATCCATCATGTGTACATTAGGTGTGCACTTTGTATAGTTGCATATTAGTTCTGTGAACAACATTTGTACATGGTTTATACATAATATAGTAAGGTTTTAAGCATTTTAAGCCATGCTTTACTAATCCCTTGCAGGTAAGGTCAAAGCACTTGGAGATAGTCATTTGGAAATCATTTTGTCATAGATACATTGTATTGTTATCATGAATAATATTACCACTTGAATAAGATGTTACATGTTGAAAAAAAATGTGTTGATGTGTGTCTTTGGCTAACAAGCATATTTAATAATAACATAAATATTTCCCATAATGCATTGATATAAATAACAAAAAAACTCCATATATCTGCTGAATAATTTGTAATTGTATTGATCCCAAAACTATGATGAAGCATCTTGGCTTACCATGTTAATTATCAATTTTCATGTTGTTGTTTTTTCTTTTCATTAAAATGTACATGTGTCAAGAATAGATTACACAAAGATTAAATCTCATAACATTGTTTTGTTGTATTTCAATGACCTTTTAATAGAAAAAAAATCATGTGAACAATTTTAATGCAATCAAAATGAATAATGAAGAACTTATAGGTCTGGCCTATCTGTCCCTGAATTTGCATGTTGTTTTTTTCCCTTATTTTATTTACCTCACACTGACTCAGTTATGGGCATATTGACACTGGCTTTATTGGTGGAGAAAGATCCCAGACAGGAGTCTGGGTAACACAAGGTCACTTGTAGGTCAGCTGGAAGACCTTCCCAATGAAAGGATCTCATTCCGAGCAGGACAAATCCATTCTGTGACTGGTTGAGGAGTTTCAAGTCTGACTTTTACCTAATCTGCCGAGGCTTACCGTATGTCTCTCTTTCAGAACACAATGCCTCATGCAGCACTGGTTGGAATTTATACATTTTTTCTTTACCTGGTTTGTCAACATACATTGCCATCACATATAATTGATCTTTATAAACTAGCAGTTTTATGAAGTGGGACATTTTAAATATCTGGCCCCGGTTTCACTAAACTCTCTCAAGTCCCTCCCTAATCTCAACTTTGAGATTTTCCTCAACCTTTTGAGATTCTCTCAAGGTCTTGTTTCACTAAACATTTTGAGGAGCATTTCTCTTGGGTTTCCTCAAATATCTGAGGAACACTGCCAGTAGGCAAATACTGTTTCCTCAAATTGAGCAGAGTAACTTTAGTGAAATGAACTTTTCAAGATTTTTCAGCTAAATAAAATTTTGAGTTACGGAATTCCTCAGCTGAGGAAGTTTAGTGAAACAGGGGCCAGGACTCATTTAATACTTAATATTGGGGACGTCAATGATTACTCAAGTACTCGAGCAGAAGATTATACTTTAGTATTACTATTCCAGCTAACAAAAATGACCTGAAAGAATATTAAAATCACTTTTCAAGCAATTGATAAAATGGGAAAGTAAATTTAAATTAACAAAAATGACCTGAAAGAACAAAACATTAACAGCTGTGTTCGCGGTAAACTGGAACCTAGCCATTTGTTGCCAGTCACATGACAGTTCCTCACTACTACCTGATAGCCTTATTGATCGTTTATGCTCAGTATACTGTCCAAACATGTAAAAGATTCTTAAGCGATGCGTGTTTTAATATTTTATGAAATATCTATGTAACGATGTTGAATTTTTAGCTCACCTGAGCACAACGTGCTCAAGAGGAGCTTTTGTGATACCGCTTGGTCCGTCGTTCGACGTCATCATTTTAGCTTGTGAACCCACTAGAGGCCGCAGTTTTTTTATCCAATCTTCATCAAACTTGGTCAGAATGTTTGTCTGCATGAAATCTTTGAAAAGTTTATTATTGGGTCACCTGGGGTCAAAAAGTAGGTCACTAGGTCAAATTTTAGGAAAAACTTGTTTACACACTAGATGCCACATTTATAGCACAATCTTCACAAAACTTGGTCAGAATGTTTTTCTGCATGAATCTTTAATGAGTTCGTTATTGGGTCATGTGGGGTCAATAAGTAGGTCACTAGGTCAAATTTTAGAAAAAGCTTTTGAACATACTAGAGGCCATATTTATAGGCTAATTTTCATCACACTTAATCAGAATGTTTGTCTACATGAAATCTTGGATAAGTTTGTTATTGGGTCATGTGGGGTCAAAAAGTAGGTCACTAGGCCAAATTTTAGAAAAAGCTTGTGAACACACTAGAGACCACATTTATTGCCCAATCATCACCAAACTTGGTCTCATCACCAACCACTACAAACAGAAAGCGGAAGCGAGATTTTCTGATTACAAGTTAACACACAACTACGAATTCGGTGAAAGAAATACTAGGATTAAAATACATCACCCGTTTACTAAGTATGATAAATTATATACAAGACTTAGGATCGGCTCAAGCTACTTAGGTGCGGAAAATAAAGCTCGACCGAGAAACTGCCCTCACTGCGCAGACACAGAAACCTTCGAACACGTAGTATTCCAGTGTGGGCAGCACGCAACTGAGCGTACCGAACTAGAGTACCAGCTGAGTAGTAAATTAGGGTTAACTATCATAAATAGAAAAGTACTACTGTTTCCGCCCGCCGATAAAGCAGAACCAATTAAAACGGCTTTATTCGAATATTTAGAAAAAATCAACTATACTAACAACATGTAAAATCATGCGTTCAATGTGGTGCGGGCACACCAACCAATCAGAATCAAGCGAAACAAACAAACATTAAGTAGGTCAATCCGCTCGAAAGCCCAGTATGGTCAAAAATTAGATAAGACAAACCAGCCAATCAGAATTATGCGAAATAAACGAACACAAAGTAGGTCAATCCGCTCAAATGCCCAGTATGGCCAAAATATAGTTACGACATACCAGCCAATCAGAATCAAGCGAAATAGACGAACATTAAGTAGGTCAATCCGCTCGAATGCCCAGTATGGCCAAATTATAGTTAAAACAAGAACACACACAATTAAACAAGACACATTAAGGGGAATATAAAATACTATCCATTAGATGGAAGGTTGCTGAATAAACGGTGGACTCTTGAAGACCCCGTAAAAACAAAGGCACCTTAACACCACCATCTATAAAAGTCACATAGAAAAACCCACAGAAACAGCATTCAACATCAAGCCAATAATAAAGTAAACTGGATTGCCAAATAAACGGGTGCCCCCTAAGGGCCCCGTAAAAACAACGGCAATCCGGGCTCATTATTACGACACCCACATAGGATTCAATATACTCCATACATATTGACTCTAAGTAGAACCAGGGTATGCTGAATAAACGGAAGCCCAATAGGGGGTCCGTATAAACAAAGGCTACCCATGTAAGGTTCACCAAGCCTAACAACATATCTTTGTGTAATATATATTACTATGTTATAACATGCATGGCTCCCCCCATCTAACAAATGTTTTTGCACTAGTAGGACAGTGGAAAAAAAATATATATAAAAAAAAAAAAAACCCTTCCACTACTGTATATAGTAGAGAAATGCGTAGTGTAGAGTAAGTAGAATAAGTAGTTAAAAGAATGCTTGGATGTATGAGACCCTGAGAGCGTGAATCGAGTGTGTGGTAGAATAGGGAAAACCATAAGATAATGGCCGCTGAATATACTGTATACCTGTATAAATAGTAATAGAATTAAGTAGTAGACAAAGGCGAGCATTATCTTATACCACCAGCCGGGGACTTCTTTCTTGGCATATACATTTCATATGTAAGACAAGAAAGATGGTTTAGTGGGCGGTCGGGCCCCGGGCGTCCAGACATCAAAACTAAACAAACACTAGGGTCTAAACCAGCTACCACAACTAATCTTTAAATACCAAAGCTTATTAGCTACACAGGTCCCTAAAAAGGTGCACCCCTTCCCCACTATTTCACAATTTCGTTAGGGGAAGAGGTAAGCCGAAAACAGGGAACCTTCTCATGGTAAAAAATAAAATAAACAAATACCAAGTAGAACCTAGTGTCAGGGGAAAGAGCCAGGAATTAGGGAGTGGAATTCACTCAAAATATGCTCAATCCCCTTTAAGACCAAAAAATTACCAAAATTATACCATCTTTCCAGTAAATGGGTACATAAACTAGGTACCTAATTAGGGCCCACTTTAGGCGATATTTTTCGGAATATACACATTTAAGCCATGCATGGGCAACATGGCGGGGTCATGAAAAAGCCCTCAACAGGGCGAGTAGACCCTTATTAAACTAGTTCCAACAACAACAACAACTTGGTCAGAATGTTTGTCTGCGTGAAATCTTAAATGAGTCCGTAACAGCGTCACGAAGAGTCAAAAAGTAGGTCACTAGGTCAAATCTTAGAAAAAGCTTGTGAACAAAATTGAGGCCCCATTTATGGCCCAATCTTCACCAAACTTGATCAAAATGTTTGCCTGAATGAAATCTTGAAAGAGTTCATAACTGGGTCACTTAGGGTCAAAAATAAGATCACTAGGTCAAATCTTAGAAAGAGTTTGTTAACACACTAGAGGCCACATTTATAGGCCAAACTTGGTCAGAATGTTTGCCTGCATGAAATCTCGGACGAGTTTTTTATTGGGTCACGTGGGGTCAAATAATAGGTCACTAGGTCAAATCTTAGAAAACGCTTGTGAACACACTAGAGACCACATTTATAGGCCAAACTTCATCAAACATGGTTAGAATGTTTGTCTGCATGAAATCTTTGACGAGTTTATTATTTGGTCATGTGGTGTCAAAAAGTAGGTCACTAGGTCAAATCTTAGGAAAAGCTTGTTAACACACTAGATGCTCCATGTATGGCCCAATCTTCACCAAACATGATCAGTATGTTTGCCTGCATGAAATCTTGCTTGAGTTCATCACTGGGTCACGTGGGGTCAATAAGTTGGTCAGTGATTTAAATCTTAGAAAACGCTTGTGAACACACTAGAGACCACATTTATAGGCCAAACTTCATCAAACATGGTTAGAATGTTTGTCTGCATGAAATCTTGGATGAGTTAATTATTGGGTCATGTGGGGTCAAAAAGTAGGTCACTATGTCAGATCTTAGCAAAAGCTTGTGAACACAATAGAGGCCACATTCATAGCCTAATCTTCAGTATGTTTGCCTGCATGAAATCTTGCTTGAGTTCATCACTGGGTCACGTGGGGTCAATAAGTTGGTCAGTGATTTAAATCTTAGAAAACGCTTGTGAACACACTAGAGACCACATTTATAGGCCAAACTTCATCAAACGTGATCAGATTGTTTGTCTGCATCAAATCTTGGATGATTATATTATTGGGTCACGTGGGGTCAAAAAGTAGGTCACTAGTTCACATTTAAGAAAAAAACTTGTGAAAACACTTACAGGCCACATTGATGGCCCAATCTTCACCACACTTGGCCAGCATCTTTGCCAGTATGAAATCTTACATATGTTTTGAAGTGAGTCATGTGGATTCAGTATCTTACTTGGTAAAATTCTAGAAATTGTTATCAATTCAGTTGCCACACTAATGGTCCAATCTTCCCCAAGATTTCTAAAGTAAATAAATCTTAATTACTTGATGCCAGATTTGAGTCTACTAAAAACCTGTCATCAGGTGGGCGATTAAGGGCCATCATGGCCCTCTTGTTATTAAATGCCGGAATGCAGTGAAAAAACATTTGGAGAAATTATTTTAAAAGAATAGTTGTAATATTGTTTCTTTTGTATGTCCACATGAACTTCAAAACTCGATTTTAAAAATAAACAGCACACACAGTTTAAACAATCACAGTTTAAACAATCAAAGAATTGTAAGTTGTAATTTGTAGGAGATTACTGTCATCAGTGAAGAAAACACTTCAACACAATGAAGGTTGTTACTATTATTTTGCCGCTTTGAGCCATTTTGTGTTTTATCGTTACCGGATTAATATTGCGTGAATAAAAACTTATGTACGCAGCTCGTGAGTTTTAAACGGTAAACATATTTGTTATTTGGATTTTTTTATTTATCTATTATTATTATTGTTGGTGTGAAGTTGTTTCTTCCAAATGAATGGAATAACATCGATAAGGCTGCTATGTGTAAAGAGAGCTTTTCTTCAACGATTCTTTTTTCAATGCCGCTTGTAATACCCCTTAAGTAGAATACATTCTTTTTATAGTTTTCCAAAACGTGTTTTTTGTAAGGTGTTGGAAGAATAAGCCGTCCTTTTTACACCTTTTTAGTCTGTTTTACTGCCCATAAAAGACTTAAATTATAGTTTTGATAAGATTTGTTGTTTTATCAAGTGCATTCTATAAGACAATGCATTGCATCATAATAGGAAGTGTTAGTTTTATAGCGGCCGTTCTTCCAACCAGTTTCTGAACATGTCACATTGTTTTAAATGTTATTTCAGCTAGCCAGAGACGATGACCAGAGATGAATTGTTTTCACATTAAATGTTATTTCAGCCAGCCCCAGACGATGACCAGAGATGAATTGTTTTCACATTAAATGTTATTTCAGCCAGCCCCAGACGATGACCAGAATGCCTTATTGTTTTCAGTTAGCCGAGGATGATGACCAAAGTTTTCGCAAAACCCAGGGACTTGAGCTTGACTCCGGACCATGTCAATATGTATACTTGTATATGTATTGTGTGGCATTCACACGCAGTGGATGCTGCAAACCGTCAGTAATAACTTGGGTAAGAGACTCCGTCTTCTGCTTAAACATTGTTTCAAGTGGGTACTCTATTCATAATTGCGCACTCTAGGTTATAGAGACTTTAATTAAGAATACTATGCAGAAAAATAGGAAAATCAGTCAGGCTATGTAAATGGTTTATTTCATTTCCTGACAGTTTGAATTCAACCAATCAAGACACATGTTTGGTTGTTAGAATGATGTTTAATTTGTTTCTGAGCAATACTCAACAGTGTGGATACAAGACAATATTTGGAAAAGAAACCTATTCATGTCGGATTTTTTATTAAGAAATATATCAATGAATTCAGAACCTGATAGTGAATATTGTCTAAATTTTGCATGACTGTCTTTAAGATCAATTTAAATAATTGTCTTTTAAACTAATGTCTTGCTCTCCCTTAATTGAATAAATTATCAATGATGAGTGGTATAAAGAAAACATGTATTTTTATATAGATAGAAATCTTGTAAAAGGGAATTTTAAGGATACTTATACTTGAAGGTATTAGATAACATTTAAGTGTCATTTTGCTTGATTTCAGAGGCAGTGCAGATCTAAATACAGATTAATGGTTTTCATCCATGACTGCATGACTCGAACACAAGGACCTGTGCTTTTATGTAGCAGTGTTTTAAATGAAGTAACTTACTCTGTGTGTGTGTGTGTATGCGCGCGTGCGCGCAGGAAATTTGTGAAAACTTGACTTTGAAAATTTGACAATCACCCCAAGCCTAAATCTTTGCATTGTGTCTATTCATGTAGTTTGGTTGTGATAAGCAGAATGAGATATTGGAATTTTTTTTTAAAGTGAAAGCAAACGTCATCCCTACTGACTCAAAATATTGAAAGTATGGTTAAGTTAAACTGCATGTTTGTATATACTGGCATGAACGTTGGTCAGTTACATGCAACAGCAATATATTTGTTTTTGGCTCAGGTGGTAGAGCGTCGGCTTGCGGATCGGGAGGTCGCGGGTTCAAACCCCAGCCGGGTCAAACCAAAGGCTTTTAAGTTGGTAGAAGTGGCTTCCCTCCTAACGCTCGGGCTAAAGGGACAGCATTACGCCTGACTCGTCAGTGTCAGTATAATGGAAAGATAGTTAAGCAGGTAGACATCATAGCCAAGTTGCCTGTTTATGATAACAGATAGAGACAGAGATAGTGATTAGTAGACAGACAGTGTGGAGTCCCATAAGTAAAAGCGGTAGAAAGTTTGAATTTCACATGCCTCCTACATATTCATACTAGACAAGTGACATGGTTAAAACAATACATCCCATTACTGGATACAGGGCAGACAAGTGATACAATGTCTAAAGTATCAAACTCAGTAAGAAAGGTTGTATTTATATAGTTGTCTTAGTAACAGGTGAATACTTTTCAAGGAACCACTGGGATGAAATTTGTACCTATAACAGATAACAAATCTTTTTTACTGTTTATGTATGTTATACATTGCAGTATTGGTATCGGTGATGCTCTGTAAAGCACTTGTTTGTAGTTTGTTCCAAATCTAACCTATGAAAAGTTCATATATATATTCAAATATATACCATGAACACTAGTTGCAATGGCTACTTTTTTTACTGTACAAATCGGAATGCAAATTACAAAGATTCAATACCTAAGATTATTTTAACTGCCTCTAGACTCAATATTTTCTTTATTTAATGTTTGTTTTGTTTAATATACAAGATTATTTTATTCAAAAAGTGTTTACTGTTAAGTCAACACTTTTGTAAGATTTCATTTGTTTGTTGAATTGTTCTATTTAAATTATCATAAGGTTGTGTTTGTGTGTCCAGTTTTGTTAAGCATGGTACCAATCAAACATACAGTGTATGGCTTTGCATAATACTTGTTTATACTTTTGCATATATTGGTGGTTATATGAACCCCCCCACCTGCCCCAATAAACCTTACCTATCGACCCTATTTTTGTTTTGAGGCCTGTGACCAGAAACAATAAATTTTTAACAAAAACGTTTGGAGGTCTACAATATATCATTCATGTGTAGGTGCGATGTAAAAAATAACCCAACAACCTAGAATTATTAAAAATTACAAACTGATACATCCTAAGATCCTGATAAAATAATAATTCAACACCATGAAGTTTTGTGAAATTTTATTCTCTAAAGCACAAATAACTATGTTAAACATACTTAAGTAAAGTCAGACAGCAACAAACAGTTAACATAAAAATATGTTAAAATAAGTAAAATTGTATACATTTATTTGGTAGTAAGTATTGAATTCCTCATTTGAAATATGTAGTAGTTACATATGTATCTTCCTTGTCTGTAGATATTTTTATAAACTATAATTTTATTTCTGGTTATTTCTGTCTGTATACTGTAACTCAAGTGTTTTGTTCATTCTGATATGTTTTCACAACAAACAATAGTATGTGTCTAATTTAGTCTAAGGCATACTCAAGACGAAAACAAAACACATTTCTTCTACAGTAACTTACCGGTTAAATACTAAACACCCTCTTTCAAGGGAGGTAACACAAACATCTTGTTAATGACAACTGTATATAGTAATTAATAGCATGATTGTCACACAAAATTCTTGATTATTATAACATCTTATTGTTTTGTTTTTTGGGTTTTACGCCACACCGACACTTGGTAGGTCATACGGTGCCAATTACATTGAAATTTAACGACAATATATTATAATCTGGTTAAAACTAAAATACGTGAATAGAAATAAAAAATCTATCAGGTTAAAAATGTGAATTATAAGTGAAAACAGGTTAACATATTAAACAGTAAAAATATATAACGTTAGCATAATGAACAGTTTAAAAATTTATAACTTATGAAGAATACCAATCTCATTCAGGAAGCAAACCAGCTAGGAGTCGGACACTGTCTTAAATAGTTTGTATGTATTATTGACATTAAAATACTTAGACCAAATATGGTCTATGTCAATACAATATAGTAAAATATGATTAACTTTCAGTGGTTCCTGGCAAGGAACACATTCAGCTTGAACTTCTCTTTTTTTTAGAAGATATGAATGAGTTAATCTGGTATGTCCAATGCGACAGTGGGTAAGAGCTACGTCTTCCCACCTACTTTCTCTGCAAGTAGAGATATTGGCACCGACGTAAGGTTTAATGGCGTGTAATTTGTTATAAACAGTATTGTCCCAACTTGTTTGCCATTTATAACATTTGTATATATTATGAAATATAAGTTAAAAAGTATTGTGTTTTTTTTAACATCTTTCTGAATCAACAAGTTGCCTTGCCAGTAAAACAAAAGGAAAACACCATGTTTTGCACATTTCTAGGAAAATATACCATAAGACAAGCAATCAAACATATTGAAAGAAATTTGAAATGGTATAAAAATAATATAAAAACAAAAATACACTAGTGGTGTAAAAATGTTAGCGGAACTTAAACATATAGCAGCCAATTCAAACAAAACATATACAATAACAGAAATTGATAAATATATGTACCGATACATAAATAAAATATCTACACTAATATATACAGAGACTACTGTCTTATATGATGATATGTAGATATAAGAATACCAATCTTATGGTAGTTTCATTAAAGGTGGTATCCAACAGTTTGCCTATATCAAATACAAGTAACAATATCTTACAACTATTATTGGAATTTTGGTGCAAAATTTCTTCATAAACTCATACTTCAGTCTGAAAGAAAGATGAATATGAACAAATCCTATTTTGTTAGACAGAAAAAATCACAAAAAGTCACACTAATTGTTCATTCTTTCCAAATCTATATATAAGCATGACAGTGTTCCAGCTAAAAATAGATAACGACATCAGAGCAGATTACCCGGATGACGTTGTAATGCAATTACAAAAGTATTCTTAGTTTAAAAATAGCTATTGCTGTAGCGTAGCTCAGAGAGGAAATACCTGTTTGCAACGACAAGTGGGAATTTATGCTTTTCTTTTCACACAGATCTATGGCATCAATGAACAGCATTTTGCAGGACATTTTCAGGGAACAGTGACTATATTGGTTATTAGAGAAAAACAGTTGGTCCAACTGTCAGTTACCACCTTTAAAACTGAGATGTATCGCAAGCGTTTAAACAGATACAGTCAGAAACTTGGTCAACAATAAAGACACAGATGTTCTGGCTAAGCAGACAGTGTAGATTTTAAGCGATAATATAGAAATCTTAAAATATGCACTGCAGTAGAGCTAAAAACAGCAATACTACAACAAAGAAAGAAAGTAAAACAATGGATAAGTAGACATAAAGTAGGGCTGCCAACGGTTAACTAATTAATCAGTTAACCTTTTTTGACAACAGTTACAATCTTCCCATTAGGTTAACGTGCCAATGTACATGCTATATACTCTTTGAATAAACTGCATCCTACAAACGGCTAAGTATCCAGATGACTTAATGCACTGCCCACCCTTATCAGTCACCATGGTGATCCTAACACCTGCTGTCTACTTCTAGCTGTCTGACAATAACCCCTGTGAGTTTTAGCTGCAAGCAACAATGCATAAGACAGACAATCTGTGACAGTCAGTCTCAATTTAACATTACCTATATCCTAGTTTATTGTGCTATTGTTTTTTTTTTACATGCCGGTGATCAGTACTTGGTGAAGTAAAGTAAAATAAAAAACAAACGAAAAAACATAGCAATGAGTATCAGGCACATGACCTGATGTTGTGAAGACCTCAAAATAGACGACTACATAGCTGCATCAGTAATTTTGCGACATACGGTTTTAAGCGATACTCACATTTTGGTCATTTACTTAAGTCAAAAGAAACAAATAGTATAACATAAATTATACAAGGTCATGTTAATAAGCAATAAATTACACATAAACATGTTTTAAACAATTTAAATATAGTGTATTAGCTTCAAAAATAGATATTAAACAGAGGCAAAAAATTATTTTCTACGATTAATCGGTTACACTGAAAGGTTAACCTGTTACCATTTTAATAACCATTAACATCCCTTATATAAAGTATTTGTATATGGAAAATAAGCTATTAAAATTACTCCAAAGTGCTTTCTACTAAAGCATTTAGATGGTGACAGAAGCATTTTAGGTTCATATATAATAGCAAGCATTTATGGATCTCCTAAATAATCCAGGGGCATACTGGTTCCCAGATCCATGCCAAGGTTTGATAAACTTTTAAATGCATCCATTTTTTAATTATCTCCGATTCAAACATCACATATTTACTAATTCTCACAACACAATAAATTAATAATAAAATTACATGTACTCCCAACCTCTTTCTACTAAAGGATGTAGATAGAGACAGTAGCATTTCAGAGTCACATATAACATTCATCCTTGGATCTCCTGTATTGATTCCAAGATCCACTCTATGGTGTAATAAAAGTGTTCAGTGCCTCCCATTTTTACCTATCAATGATTCACACATCACATGTTCATACACATCAAAGATACACAAAATCACTCATTCACACAACACAATGAATGAATAACAAAACACTTATCCATAGATCATTACTACGCTAACATTATTGATCTGAAGTTTACATATCAGAGATCTACAAATCCACAAAATTACATATTAACAGCTTCTCGTGTCATTAACACACCACAGACTTGACAACCCACAAAATCATAGATTTACTTCATGCAATGCAGAATTCTGATGCCTCTCAGTGTGTAACACACTTCGCCCAAAGAAGTTCCTATGGCATCTTACTTCATCTTTTATACAATAACAGTTCACAAATCAGAGATGTAAACAAACTGCAGGTTAACAAATCAGATTTGCACAAATTACAGATTCACAAATCAGAAATGTATTCAAATTACTTATTCACAAAACCATGCAATTACCTATTCAAACTTTACAAACTGCTTCAATCACAAATTCACATATAACAGATTTACACCATGATATATCAGGATCTTGACAGCATTAGCATGTACATCCTTCACTGCAAAAAACAAAACAAAAAAAAAAACACACAAAAAACAACATCCATTCAAATACCAGATGTACAAATCACTAAATCAAATATTACTGATTCACATATACCGGTAACAGTTTTGCACCATGCAGTGCCAGGACCTTGATGACGGCTGCCTGTGCTTCTTTCACTGAACCTCTTGCATATAGGTACATGCTGGCTGGATCCTGCATCCTTTGGTTGGGGATACATAACATCCTTACTAGCATCTTCTTCTTCTACCCATAGACATACCACTGAAGCACATATTCACATGATACAAGTTTCACACAATAACAGTTTCAGAAATTACAAACTCTCACATTCAAAATATCACAAATTCAGTAAATCGCTGAATTGCACAATTACAGATTCACATTATGCTGTGCCAGGACCTTGATGGCTGCTGCCTGTACTTCCTCCACTGTACCACTAGCATCTATCTCAATGCAGGCTGGATTCTGCATTCTTCGGTAGGAGGTACATAATCTGTAGAAAACAAAAGTTTGATAAGCTTGGTAAGAGAAAAGAATATCAATGCAACAGTGCTTTTTTTGTCCTTTCAATAATATTGTGAGTCATTTCATTGCATGTGACAAGTCTTATGAAATACTCAATTACTCTCATTGAATTTCATTTCACTTGGCCTGGAATGTTGATAGTAAGTTGTGTGTGAATATAGTAACAACCACAAGCTTCCCTATGATGTGAAACAGTTAACTGCCTTACAATATGATCATTGTGTTGTGGGATCATTTGTGCCCACCAGAAAAATTCTAGTAAAGAATTTAAAATGCCATTTACAGTCAGTGTTCAATGTCCGACATGGTCAATGCAGAATGTACTTCTATATTTCTTAGGTTGGCATCCTGAGATGTTTCAAATGTCTAACAAAGGCTTCTAAACAAATTTCATAAATGCTAATAGAGCTTATAATTTTTTTTATCTAACATTGTTGTTTAACATATAACCATATAGGTACCTTTGTCTGAAGAGCTGGTCCTTGTCGAGTTTTTTCTCCTCAAAAGTTGCCTGTACGCCTCGCCCAACAAGCCTCTGTTTCCGTATCTCCTCGGACACAGTCAAGAACAGCACCAGGGTGGGTTTAAGTAGGTCACTGGGCCACTGGTAGACGGAATGACCTACTTCTGGAAGGTCATCTTCACTAGTCTCATTTGCAATGCCATATGCTGTTGTGCTGTGCCAGAATCTGCAGGTTGTAGTAGGATTAGCAAGATGATTTTTTGTTGCCCATTTTGAAGACTGATATTTGGTCATGTTCCAAATTGAAAAAAGTATGTTCTTTTCCCAATTTCATTGAGAAAATTCCTGATGCAAAGAATGAAAAATCGTGTAATTCTCAGCCCTGGTAAATAAATGACATAATTGACTACTTCAGGCATATTAGAAATAAATATTGCTTTGTAAATGAATGAAATATAAAAGGAGTTTAATAAACCAAATATTTGGTTTTTTGTATTGTCTTATGATATATATATAAATCAGTTTGAGGTTTCCCAATTTTGTCTAAAGTAACGTGAAAAATATCAATTCTTGGGGTCAGGTTATGTTCCCAAAATGGCGAGAAAAAGCCCTGAATAGATTATTTTCTATACTTTTTTCTGTCTATAAGCAGTGAAAGTTATAATTAGCATCATTCCAACAATTTTAAGCTACGGACTTGAGCTTAAAACAAAGCACATCATACCTAATGCTATCTCTATTATATTCAAAACTAACAGCACAATATAATTTAAACACAATAATTTAAATTTCAAATGCTTGTTTAGAAAAATGAATACTGATAATTCCAAATAAACAAAAAAGGGATAATGATTTATCAGAAACTTACATACCATTTCAATGCTACTCTGCTGATATTTTTAAATACATGTTTTACTAACATAATAAGCAAAGGTCCATTTAGAAGCCAAGTGCTTCACTACAACACGTTTGCACCAGTAAGTTTAATCATAAATGGAACTTATCAATGGTTAACAAGAGTTTTTCATATTTTACAAGAGAAGGTTAAAAATCTAATTATTTTTCCAGTAGTCAACTAAAAATATTTTGTTTGACCTTGTATTATAACAAAACAATATTTTCTAGCATTTGTATAAAGTTTTTTAATCTTTGTTGCATATGAGTATTTTTATTGCAATTGTTTGCAGATAGAATAGTTTTCCCTCTGATCCAAGTTAAGATAGTCTTTTGTTGACCTATCTTCATGAGCTTATATCAAGCTATTTATACCAATGCATTATTTCTGAAAATACATACCTATCCATAATAACTGGCCTTTTCTGACATTCCTCTCTGATGCTGTCTGCTACTATATAGTTGCCCATGCAGTAGTAAGCTCTCCGAACAATCTCTGGAAGATTGTCGAAGAATGGTCGCAGGTGTGCGACTGAATGGGGTGGGGTAAAGTAGCGAGCAGCTCCCAGCTTTTTTTCCAATACCTCAGTCAGGGTGGTCTTTCCTTAAGTGTTTTGTATATCATTTGTAAGATTGGAATAATGCTGTGCAAAACTGATACCATCAAGGAGTCATTTTACTCTGCTGTTTTTTTGTTCCCTAAACCAGTATACATTATTGCCATATGAGATACAATGTCATAAAAACGTAGTAATGGAAGTAAGACAAGTGGATAAACAAGCTCCATCTGACCTGAGATATGCCAGTGGTTCTACCCAGACATCATTTACCAAACATAATTGTGTGAATGCATGTGTTTAAAACAAAAAACAATTTTTTAGCAATGAGAAGAAAAAAACGTGGCTTTTTGGACAGATAAAAAGTCAGCCATTCTAAAAAATTAAATGGCAACTTTAAAGGTGGTATCTGTTGGCTTGGTCCAGATTTTTTTCTCTAAAGTGGCCGAATAAATTATTATTACCAGAAAAGATCCCAGAAAATGCTGTTTATTGATGTCTTATACTTATGTGAAAAATGCCGCACATCACTCTACTCATCATCAAAATCGTGTAGTTCCTATCTGAACATCACTGCACAGTAAGCTACTTTTAAACTAAGAAAACCATGTGACCTGACCATTTTCTTTTCAGATCGTTGATATCTATTTTTAGCAGAAAACACCATTGTGCTTATTTTTGTAAATCATGAACCGGTAAAGAATGAACATTCAGAGCAAGTTTTTCACAATTACAAGAGTCTAGTAAGTGAGTTAGTGATCAAAATTGTCATTAGACTAAATCATGAGTGTATGCAAAGATTATGCCCAATTTCCCCAAAACAGAGGTAAGGTTTTGTTAATTGAATTTTGTTAATAGGCAAACTGTCAGTTACTACCTTTAAAAACACTCACATTTAATTAGATGCCTTAAACAGATTAGACATCTAAAGTAGAATTTAATCAGAAAGTCAATATTGTTAGCATTTCTTATATTTTGTCACAAATTTGTGCAGTCAAGTATATTACCAGTCGCATCCATCCCCTCCACAACAACAAATGGCTGAGGCAGATGTTGGTCATTTGACACAAGGTTTTCCTTGGAGACAAGTTTATCTGTTATGTCAAGCAGCTCTTTGACTTCTGGTTGGTGAATCATCTAAAACACACAAAAAAGATACAGGTAAACATAAATATTCAATAATGATAACAGTAAAACTTGATAAACAGCATAGATTTATGTGACAATGACAAGAAAATATGGTGGCCAATACTTATCATAATTTCATCCTTGTCCAATTTAACATTAAGTAAGGAAGACAACAAGAAAGCAGCTGAATATAAATTTTAGCTCTGACAAACAATCCTTGGTTTAAACTCTCCAATTAGTAAATTGCACACCATCTACTCCAATATACATTAAGAAATCAAAGGACATTCACAGTCAGGCTGGTTCTGATATTAACTGGTGTAAAATATGTGTGTACAGTTATTAAATGGTCCTAATATTCAATGGCATTAGTTATTAGATCAATAATGATGGTTAAACTTGTCAGATTATATTAAATTAAATGAACACAAAAACCAACCCTAATAAAATTGCAGACATGCACCCCCTTAAGTACAATCTTGATGAAATCACTACTGCTTGAGGGATATTTTGAATGTACAGATGAAAATAATGCCAAGTCCAGAGAGTGACTTTTATTTTCAGTTATGAAATACCTTAGACAAAACCTGGTATGCATCTTTGTAGGAATGAAACACAGGACGCAAACACGGCACTGTAAATATGGGCGAGGCCATCATAGTCTGACAATTAGTAGCAACCTCTGTACAGCTGACAGGTGTCAGCCAAATTTCTCTGTCTTCAACTGCCAGATTAACACTACCTTCAATGTGTGTTAATTTGTATGATTTATTAGTATGAAAAGTCAGTTTTAAAGCTTGAAGATTGCTGTCAGATTTGATCAAAGCAGCAATCTTGTTTGATGTCTCCTGTGAAACTTCGTCTTCCCGAACTGATGTAGTCTGAACACACACACCCCGTTTCAGACTGACCCATATGTCCTCATTTTCTTCCGCTCCTTTGCTTGCTTGCAGACAATGTGATGCGTTCACCTCCTTCCACGCTGATACTTTTCTGTAAACAACATACGCATTTAGAGCGGATTCGATGTAAGTGTCTTGCTTCCCACCTGCAGCACTCGACTTAGGGAAAATAAGAAAGGTTGTTTCAATGCCTTTGCTGTCTTCGCCCACTCGTTTTCTACTTTCGGTTTCCCTTTCCGCTATCGAGATCTGCTTGAAGTAACGTCCTTTATCGGGCAAAATGATATAAAAATATAACACGCTTTTCAGAGTCATTATGTATTTTTTTCACTGGTTTAAGATGTTTCGAACTGGTTTCATTAATTTGATAAAATAATGGCGCGACTTTCAAATTTCCGAAAACCACAAATTTAGAAACGGTGTCTATGTAACAATGACAGTCTCGTAAAATTACATGGTTCAAACTGAAAGTAGGTTTCCGTGTTCTCTGTGCAAAGTCCATACAGATACTGAGATAGTTATGCAATATTGGACATCAATAATGGGGAACCAGATAGCTAAAGCAGCAGCGGTCGACTTTGGAATACAGTGGTCTTGCTGGGCCGTGGCAGCATTGTTAAAGACAGAAAAGTTTTATGATTTGGCAGGTAATATTGATAGCTCTACTCATATTTGCAATGTTACATAACGCTGTTCTGTAGAGATACTGTGTAGTAAAGTTAAGAACAGACCGCCGCCACCCTAAGTTAGGCATACAAATATTATTATGTTTAACAGTTTACATAGCATTTTTACCTGGACCCCACCCCCTCACTCTTGCATTTAAAGATCATCCGTATTTGCTCAGCTATTAACACTTTGCTGGTAGCAATTTTGGGATGATAATCTTCATCACGACCTGACTATAATCATCATAATTCTGTTGATGGCATCCCCACTTCCAGCACATAAGAGGTCTTTGACTCGTGACTGAGTCTTCACCCTAAGCTACACTTTCATATACAGTGCGACGAAATAAGTATTTGTTAATTGGCCACAATGTTGGATTAGCCGCGGCAGATGTACATGTGTTTCAGATTGATATAACAATGAACTGTAACAATAAACGAACATTTTAAGATGAATTCCTTAAATTAATACTTCATCAGATGACCTTTAAATCTTATCACTTGCATTATTCTTCTCGGAATCGATGTGTAAAGGTTCTGAACATAGGCTGGTGGAATGCTCATCCAGAGTCTCAAAATTTCATCAAACAAATCCTGCTCACTGTTTATAAATGACACCCTACATGAAAGCTTACGTTTAATGTACAACCAGAGGTTTTCAATTAGGTTTAAATCCGGGGATTGTGCAGGCCATGAAATTGATTTAATGTAATTTCTGACTTTGTAAAGAGAGATGGTACCTGCGTGATGCACTGGGGCATTGTCATCCTGGAATAAGTATGAATTATCCGGAAAGTGTCTAGCTTTTACTAACCATAGATGATTGTCAAGAACCTGTTCGTATTTATGTGCATTGGTATTGCCGTCAACTTTCACTAAAGTGCCTACACCATTCCAACAAATATAACCCCATACCATCACTTTTAATACTTTATTCTTACATGATTTCAACAGGCCTGTAGCCTTCACTGCGATTTCTCTTAATCAGTACACGTTTATCAGTACCTATCACATCCTGACTTTCGTCAGAAAAAGTAACTTTATCCCACCTTCCAGAAACAGGCCACCTTCTCTTCTCCCTGCACCACACCAGTCGCTTGGCTCTATTGACTTTAGATACTACAACCTTTTTCTTATTTACTCTTTTTGAAAATCCATGTTTCCATAGATGAATCTGGACAGCTCTTTTACTCACTGGGTTTATTCTTCCTTCATTAAATTTACTGGTAATATCTGATAATGAGTCACTGCAATTGAACTTGACAGTTCTTTCAAGATGGCAATAGTCTCTGTCTGTCTCTAATTGTGGTCTACCATTTTTGTGTAAATTTTCAACTGATCCAGTTTCCCTAAACTTCTTTAAAATTGAGGACACTGTACTATAAGATCTCCGCAATCTCCGCAATCTTCGCAAAATTTCAGCAATAGATAATCCGTCATTTAACATACATACAGCTACATTCTTTAACTTGCTACTCAATTCGGCACATTTTCTACCCATTTCAAAACAAACGCTCGTAAAAACTTAAAAACACACAACTTTTCCGATAATTCAGTGTCATAATATTTTCAAAGAATTTGTCTATAAATAGATTGTCAGAACCCTCATGAAAATTTATTTATAACCCTACAGTCAAAGGGAGAAAAACCCAGAAACCAAAACATTGCGACGTTACTCCCCTTCATAACGAATACTTATTTCATCGTTCTGTACATGTGTATTTTAACAAATTAAATAAATATTTTTATTTGTACAGACTTGTGTTAAAATGCCTCTTATTTCACAAATTTCAAGGTTCCTGCACATACCTATATTTGGCCTACTCAAGCCTAGAATGGAGGAAGACATACCACACACGGCAGAAAGTGCAGACAGGCTTAGTCATGACATGGGCAGCCAGGTATTTCTGTTTCTACCGATATTGCAAACACATCTTATTAGAGTATTACAAGCAGGGGGCATGTATGAGGTGCACCAGGCACTGAACCTGGCCAGTCGCAGTATCCAAATTCCAACAAAACAGTCAAATTGTTAACCTCTCAAATCCTGAGCATCAAGGAGGAAAGCCTTTACTACGAATGTTTAAGTCTGTTACATGACAAGGGATTGAACCTGCAGCTTCCCATTCTACAAGCAGCCACCCTGCTCCTGAGCTGCAGCCACTTAACAAAAAAAGATATTAATGTTGATAAAGAAATAATGACTCAAGATGTTATTACAAATAACCTTTATTTTTTTTAAAGTAAAATGATGAATTATTTCTACCATTTTATGTTGGATATTCATTTAACACACCATTATATACATGGTAAATAAGAGGAGACATGACAACTCATGTAAAACCAACTCGTACCAGGTTAAATTTCTGTCTAGTATTACACAACATCATTTAATAATATTAATATTAAATACATATTAAATAATATTAGATATCAATAACCGTGAGTTTATACTAATTGTTCTTCTTCAACTTTCTTTCATTCATGGATAGTGATACATACATATACGTAGCAATTCATGACAAATTGATAATTAATATAAATATATGCAATTTAGCTTGGAGCATGGACAATGTAAAGAATGATTGCAAAATTTCATTAATCAATTTAAGATTGAATTTCAATTAAATAGTTTCCTTTTAAATTACAATTCAGTAATATTAGGCAATACAGCAACAGGAGTTTAATTACAAACATAACAAAAGTAAAAGAATGGTTAGATTTTAGAATGCCTATACTATGCTAACAAACAATCAACACTCATTATGATATACATAGCAATTGAGGAATTAAGTATATAAAACAACTGAGCATGGTAGTGCAATCAGTAGAGTGTCTGCTCCTGGTACAGAAGGCTTCAGGTTCGATACCAGACTGTGAATGTTAGAAATGGAAAAGGAATATAGCTTGCTTACTTATTCTTAGGCAGATATAAGGGTAGTTCCATGGCTGGTCATCCTGGTTGACATTATAATAATAAGTGTGATTTCATGCCAGTTGTTTATGGCATGCTATACACAGTTATGGCAGCACACTATATCTATTCAAGTAAAAAACAAAAAACTGAAATATTGATTGTGGGACAATAAACGCAACAAACAATGAATATGTATATAAAACAACTATATATAATGCATGTACATAGATGAATTATTTCCCTTATATTATAAAAAATCTAAAGTCTATTCACATGGATTTGTATGTATTGCTCCTTTTCTTGTAGACTTGGCTTATTCCTGTTCACTCGAGTGATGAAAGTTGGGAAGGACAGTAGGTTTGACAAAGTCAAATTACAGCCAGGAACCTTCTGGTTCTATTGGACAGTTCAAGGTAACTTCATTCATAACCTACATTTATTAATAAGCAATAAAAAACTCTTTAGTTATTTTTAGCAATAGATCTCTTTATTTATTTATTAACATATTAAGGTAACAAGACATATTGCTTGAGAGTTAGCAGCAAAAGTGCAGATCCTGCAGGTACTTGCTGAAGTGGATCTACACTTATCACTATTTGCCTTATCTTGGTAATTTCTTGCTAAGCAGGCTAAAGAGTTAGATACTTAATGGAAACCTCTTTTCATATCAAGATAATGCAGGCGGATTTTTTTTTAACAATACGCTGTTATCTATTTGTAAGGTCATAAGTGTGTATAATTCCCTGTTAATCATTATGCATTTTACTGTGAAAAGAACATAGTAATGTGGGCATTGTAACATTTTCCTGCAGGTGTATGGGTGTTCCTGACTCTACTACCCCTTTTTGTACTGAACAACAAGAGGGAAGACAAGCCACTTTGCAAGAAAGACTACATCGGCTGGGCTTTATGGGGCCTGGGATTTGTCTTCGAAGTCGTGGCAGATTACCAGAAAACCGTGTTCAGAGGAAACCCTGAAAATGCTGTAAGAACCTGAATGATGAAAGAATTTTTTTTTATTCAAGAAGATAAGAAATAGACAGTTAACTTTTTTTCTCTTTTATGTATATGTTCCCTAAAGCTCAGGTCATTGTTTAAGTTAATTACGGTACAATTTCACATTGCAGAACTTTTATTAGTTATTTATATGACCAGGGTTGTATATGACCAGGTAGAATCTTATTTAAAGGAACATAACCTCTTGTACAATTTCCAATCTGGCTTTAGAACGGGGTTCTCCACAGACACCTGTCTCATTCATTTATCTGATTTTATTAAATTTCAAATGAACAGTGGCAACTTTGTTGGCATGATTCTTTTAGATTTACAAAAAGCTTTTGATACTGTTGATCATGTTATTCTAATATCAAAGCTTGAAGCCATTGGTCTTGGTCATGATATTGTTTTATGGTTCAAATCTTACCTCTGTGATAGGCAACAACTGGTTGATGTGTCCAGTACTCATTCTTCTTTTAGCAAGGTTACCTGTGGAGTTCCGCAAGGTTCAATCCTTGGCCCCCTATTGTTTTTAATATATGTTAATGACATGTCAGCAGTTGTCAATAATAAACTCCTGTTGTATGCAGATGATTCTGCTTTTATAGTCACTGGCAAAGATAGGTTACAGATAGAACAGGAATTGTCTAAAGAACTTCAGTCTGTCAGTGAGTGGTTAGTAGACAATAAGCTATCACTTCATCTTGGGAAAACTGAGGCTATTCTTTTTGGTTCCAAAATTCGTTTAAAGAAAGGCAGTTCTCTTAATATATCTTGTAATGGTACAGACATTAACTCTACCTCTTCAGTTAAATACCTTGGAGCCTTGTTAGATAATTCCCTGTCTTGTGATGAAATGGTCAATTCCGTTATTCAAAAGGTCAACTCCAGACTCAAGTTTCTATACCGCAAGCGCAATTTTCTAAATGAACATACCAAAAATCTTTTAGTATCCTCGCTCATTCAGTGCCACTTTGACTATGCCTGCTCTTTTTGGTTCCATTGTCTTACAAATAAGCTGAAAAACAAGCTGCAAGTCACTCAAAACAAAATGATAAGGTTTGTGTTGAGCTTAGAACAAAGATCTCACATATCTAAGAATCATTTCAAAGATCTCAATTGGCTACCCGTGCAGAAGAGAGTTGACCAAATAACACTGTGTCATGTTTTTAAAATCAAGCATGGGCTGGCCCCAGATTACATGTCGGAACATTTTGTGTCACAAGACAGTGTCCACTCTCACAATACCCGGTTCAGTAAAAGTGGTTGTTTTTCTGTTCCAAAGGTCAAATCCCATGGCTTGAAGTCTTTTTCGTACAATGGCTGTAAACTCTGGAATCAGCTGCCTTCGGACATAAGGGCTATTACCAACCTTAGTCTTTTTAAAAACAGTATTAAACAGCATTACCTTTCTGTGATATAACTATTCTATTGATCTGTAATTATTTTATACTACATACTGAATATGATCTCAAGTACCAGTTTTCTTTCTTTTTTAATATGTGATTATATTTAACCTGTGATATTTTTATTCAGTTTTACTTCTTACGTATGATAGCAATTTCAATTCATAACCATTGAACTTCCAAACCTGTGATATTTTTTAAGTATCTTAAATTCAAAGTTTTTTAGGTTTTCTTTCAACTTAAGGTAACCTCTCTATGTTAACCACACTTATTGGGACCACAATGGAAATAAGAGTTCGCTCTTTTTTGTGCTATCCTTGAATAATTGTTGCTTGACATGGTATTATATAAAATCAAATACACATATTTCGATAATACATTTTACTGATATATTTTTACTATTTTTAATAACTCAAATTTACCTATCAAATGTGAATTGTTAAAGTGTTATTCATCTTTGCGATATTGTATTCCATGTGCAATGCTCTTTTATTCTGAATAAACTATATATATTTTAAGAGGATGCCTGGGAGTGTTTAATCATTGACAACTTGGTAATATAACTCATTTTGTGTATTTATGTCCCGATCAGATTAAAAAATGGGCCTTCCAGACAATCTGCTGTACTTAAGTGCTTGAATCATCGGCAATTACTAATCATACTTTGAATTAACCATTATGTACAAAATTTTGTAGTTTGATCTATAATTTATAACACATTGATATTTCGTTTTTATCTCAACAGGGCAAGTTCATCACTACTGGATTATGGGGTATATCCCGATACCCCAACTACTTCGGTGAAATATGTATGTGGCTCGGCATCTTCCTCTCGTCCAGTTCTGTGTTTACCAAGCCGGTGGAATACACCTCCGTCATCTCGCCTCTGTTTGTGTCTTTTCTGCTGCTAAAACTCAGCGGAATCCCAATACAGGAGAGACAAGCTCTCAAACGATGGGGAGATAATCCAGCATATAAAGCATATGTTGCAAGCACAGCAAAGTTAATTCCCTTCATTTGGTAGAATATTATAAAAAACTAAGCTGTTTGTAATTTTTTTTTATCTATCCTTCACTTATAAAACAAATGTATCTTAAGTAACTCATTTTAAAATGCATTAATAATTGTGTCCTGTATGTTTAAAGTTGTAAATGCATTTGTATAAAATTGAATTTGATTGTGAAATGAATTTTTTTTTTTTTTTCTTTTTACATTTCATAACATGAATAGAACCAAATACATTTTTACTGTTTAATACATAGAACTTAAAAAGTATATGGTGCTACATTGTTCACAATTTATATGGAACAGATATCATTTAAATAGGACAGCTGGCCAAGAATGACCAAGAGTGTTGATTGAAATTAACTTACTTAAATAGTATTAGTGATTGACACAGTTCCTAAAGTTAAATGCCGTAAATGATAAATTTGTAAAATCGTATGCAATATTGATGCTACTAATTATCCCCCGCCAATGGATTCTGGAGGTGGATGTTGTTTTGGCACCTATCCGTCCTTCTAAATTTCGTTTCCACAATATTTCTCAGCAACTACTGACTGGATTTCAATGAAACTTTGTGGGAACTTCCAATACCAAGTTTCAGTTGGTCCCTTGAACACAGAGTTATGGCCCTTGGTTAGTATGTATACAGAGAAACATTTCTTTCTGTGTTATTTCATGGCAACAGCTTACTGGATTTCAATGATACTAAGGGAGCCGTTAATACAAGGAGATGCATGCACCATGACATATTTTGTCTTACCATTTTACATGGAGTTATGGCCCTTGAATATTGTTTTCATGCTATTTCTTGGCAACTACAGCACATATCATCACTTTTAGAGATTGCACATTAAGATAACCAGTTATTTATTGAAAATTACCGATTTCATCCCATTTTCTTTATGTGCAAATTCTGACTACCCTTTCTTCAAAGAAGCACTGATTGGCAGAGGATATACTGTGTGTGACAAGGGTTGTTACGTCATGATTTTTTATCTGTTAGTGAGCATGAATAAGGAGCTTTGCTCATTATTTTTTGGATCTTGACTGCATTGATAAGGGAATACAATTTTTTGTACATGACATTACTTTATGGGAAATGTATGCTGAATTAAAATTAAGCAGAGGAAATAATACATTGACAAATCATTCATTGGCTGTTGTTGTTTATTTATAAATTTTATAAGTAGTAAATGTATGATTATAATAACAAATAACAATATTTTATTATAACAAATACTACAATAACATATAATACAATAATGGGCTATTTAGCTGGTACACATAATATGATGTGCACTAAACGCATTACTCTTGCAAAGTAAAGAAAATTTTGCAGAAAATAATCTGAAATATATTAAAAAAGTTTGAATATTTTAAAAACTATACTCAACATCATAAAGAAGATACATTTTACATAAGCATACAACTTAATGAGCATATTTTCTTTTCTATTTCTGTATTGCTAGTTCTCATAACTTGTCATAAATTTTCCACAAATAGAGATTTGAGAATTATGTTGGAGGTATACTGCAGTTCCACTCACATTTCTTGTTCTTCGGGAGTCACCATTTTGTAAATCCTCACCATGTGAGTTTAAGTTCCCGTCGGGGCGAGAACTTGCATGTGGGGAGGTTTTCCAGCTAACATGCATTGCGCCGGTGGTTCTACCCAGGCGTAAGTCTGGGGTCTTCCTACATGAATAATTAGCTGGACATTGCCAATAGACCAGAATTGTGTCGGTGCAATGTAACAAAATCAAACAAACCAGAATTCTTTCTCATCTAATATGATTTAGAATACCCTATTAAAAGACTATACATATTCTACTGTCTTTGCGTTAACAGCTAAAAACAATTGCATTGCTGTCTAATGTATTTTACCACTTCAAAATATCTCTAAAAAGATATATTCTGTTTGCACTAGTTTTGAGTTATTTGAAACTTGTATCAAAAAGAAGCATGGCAATACTACAAACATGTCTTTAAAGCATTATTTACACCTTTAATTGCTGAAAACAATTCTGTGGTCGGTATGTTTAATGTTACTGGAGTCTCCATATGTTCCAAATATTTCTGACTTTCATAGTCTTTTTAACTTTTTTAAAGTGTTCAAAAAGTATTTATCCCTTCTGTGGCACTGCTGGCAATGTCAACAATCTGAAGTTTGCAGCACTGTCCATAATCCAGCTAGAAGTTACAGAGCACATGTTCTTTGTTCTGATTGGCTGGAAGAGTGTTGATGTTTCATGTACAATATACACACAACAGTGTGCAAGTTCCCCAGAGGTGTCGGCATGGTATGGTACTGTTTGCGGTAGGCTGTCTATGTGACCAGGTTTTGGTTCCCGCGACAATAGTTTTCCTCCACCACTCTTCACAATGGAGATCAAATCCTCTTTACTGGGAGTGGCAAACTCAAAGTTGCCGTAGAAATAAAAGTGACAGCCATCAAACAGCCCTGGCAACTGTGAGAGCAAAACAAAGGGCATTAAATGTTAGGAAAATGTAATATTTCAGATAAAAAATTGTATTAAGGAAAGATATTCCAGATAAGCATAATAAACAAAATACATGTCACTCAACCTTAATAAATGACCTCTACTGAGGCTTTTGCTAAAAGCCTTTTATTTAAAATCATTTTTAATAAAAATATCCCTCTAATGTAACCTATGCTTAACCACTTTTTTCTGTTAATGAACTTACTTTCTGTAAATGTAATAAAATTCTCCCCACCTTTCACCAATTCACATTATTCTCTGCCTAAATTACCATACCTGTTTCTCCCTGTTCATGCGTCCCTCCTGTGGTGCTCTGGCATCTGGGAAAAGGCTGAGACCCTGTACCTCAAATGCTTCTTCACACACCAGTTGGCCCATCTGCAGGCTTGTCTCAAGCCCTGATATGGTCAAAATAATCCATTATTTTCTACAATTTTTACTACATATACTATTTGTGAGTTAATAATTGCAAACAGAAAAGAGAGAAAATATTGTGTTATAGACTAAGCAACAAAAAGTGTACATCCTAATCACCTTGATGATTTGAATTGCACAATAAATGTCTTAATTTTATCACACTACCTGCATCACTTGATATTTCTGGCTATTCTACCAAGAAACCTTTTCCCCTTCATTACTCCAACATTAGAATTTTGTAAATTGCAAGGCTGTGTAATAAATGTATGTTTTGACAGATTGTTATCATGCTGGCTGATGGGGATCTACACTTATTTGTTTGTACTTAATATTTTATCTTCACTATCAGTATTTCTCTAGGCCGGTTGATAACCAATGCTTGCTAAACATTAATATAACAACTTTTGTTTGAGTTACAAGAGTGGCAATCAATATTTAATGCCATAAATAACATTAAACCATTATTTACGGATTGAGAATACAAAAATGATGAAAACTTGTATTCTGGCAAATTTGGTACATATATTTATGAAAATGTAAAGTTCAATTTTAAATGAGACCCACAAAAGAATTATACTTTGATACATAAAGGCTTAAAGCTTTATTTCTAATACTCTATATACCACGATATGAAAAGGAAGTTTTATGTGGAGATACTTTGCACTTACATTCCATGCTGAGTATCCATCGTCCCATCAGGATAGCCTGTAAAAGCTTCACTGTACGTGGACATAGGCCCTTCTCATTGCATCTTGTCACCAGGTGAGTCACTGAAGGGGAAAGATCAATCATTAAATAGTCTTCTCATTAAATAGTTTTCCTTTAAGTTTAAATTCCAACAAACATTCTAACATTTACCCAGTATGTGTTTTTTCTTGGTAAACAGTAATTTAGATAGCAAACAGGAATTTAAACTATCATTGTATGACTGTACAGTTTTGGAAAAGGTGTCAAAGACAAACAAAATTCTGGTTTTGACAAATCTGCTGAAGATAAAGAAATTACATTTCTTCATTAATGATGGGTTATTATCATGCAAGGACAAGATTGTATTACCTTCAGGTGTGACATCTTCGGCCAATTTGACTTGTAGCTGTGAGGCAGCCTTGTGTAAAGTTACCTTTTCCTCTCTGGTTAGGGCTGTCCCCAGCAGACAAGGGGCTTGGTACTCCATTACATCCACCGGCTGAATGGCGAGACAACATAGGCTAACATTACTTGGGATTGCATTAAGAACTAATGAATAATAAAATGCAATTAACATATCTGTAACATTTAGGTAAAACATTGTGATTCACAAAAAAGAGAATATGATGTAACTTTAATGAGCAAACATTTTGTACATACTGAAACAGTGAAAAGGAAACAGAAAAGCAGACGCTCTACCGCTTGAGCAATTGCAGCAGGTCATTTGTTTTACATACCTATATGATGTAATGTGGACTTATCTAAAATACTTAGTAACATTATCTTTTTGAGTAAAGGTCCTTTAGAAAATATGATGTAATATTTTTGCAATTATATGTTTATGTTTACTGGGTTTATCTTCCGACCAAGTGTAATTCAGTTATCTGGAGAAGGTGTCCACTTGAAGCAGAAATAATTATACTGCCTTCACTGTGGATAGCATGCTTTGAACACCTGGTATGATACCACACCCAGTCACATTATCCTGACACCGGGCTAACCAGTAACCACTACCATTTTTTACAACTTTGGTATGTCGCAGCCCGGGAATGAACCCGGGGCCTCTCATACCTGGAACCGACGCTCTACCGATTGCACTACGCGGTTCGGTCATTTGGCAATTATACTGAACAACAAGAAATATTGATCAACATGATAAATACCCACAGTTACTGCTTTGCTGCAGTTGCTGTATTCAACATATAAAACAAAGGGCCATGAGTCAGTAAAAATCATACTGGTCATGACATGCCAACGTGTGCGCAACTAAGATTGGTATTTACCAGTCCTGTAAGTTTTACCATAATACGACTAGATTAGCTGTGAAATAGTTCCTTTTTGGCTCCCATATACTTTGTATCTTTGGATATAATACATTATATAAGAAACATGTATAGCAGAGTCTAGAAACCATGTAAGCTATTCTTAATTTTACATTTTCATAACTTATTAAAATGCAATGTATCGTAAAAGATTATATAGAGCACATTAGGCAATGTATTACCCGAGTCTGTACCACATCAGCAGCCTCTGATAGCAATGGAGTATTAAGGGCTTCCTTCATGGCATCAGTCACTGCCAGATCAGTGGGTGTCAAGCCCTGCATATTTCTACAGGCAAAACAATTTGTAGAATTATATACTGAATCATATCAAATCATACATCTTATTATTTACACAAAGATTGTCGTATGAATAATCAGAAGTATCTATTAGAGGAAAATTCAGCAGAATTTTAAATGCATTGTTTTACAAATGGACACAATATGACAGTGCATAATAGTTTGTTACTCAATAAAAGGTTTAAAAATATACGAGTTTGGATTCATAATGTATTAACAACCGGTATACATCTTTGATGTGTTGCCTTCTCTCTCTTTTATATATATGTGTAAATTTTATTTATTATTAAACTGACAGATTTATGCAGATTATACTGCAGCCAGCGAAAAGTCAAGAGATACCATGAGATTATCCAAGAAAAAACCACCAAGACAACACAGGTAAATTAGAACTATTACATCGCTCTTCAACATCCTAGAAGACAATCTCAAAAATAATGTTTGCCCCAACCCAACCTTCGATTAGTTAACTTCATTTCGGAAGATTCCACACCTGGCAGAGAGACAGGCTCCCCGAGATACTAGCAGCCGGACACAATCTAGTCGATTGTTGGACACTGCATCATGAAGGGGCGTGTCATTATCTAGACCTGGGACATTCATCATAGCACCATGGTCCAGTAAGAGCTCAGCAACCTCTAAATAACCATGGTTACATGCTTCATGCTGCAAAGAGACATGTGCACATTTTACCCTCTATTTTCATGAAATTTATGAGTCAATGTTTAAGAGAAGGACTATTAGAAGCAACTGGCAGAAAAAGATTATGTTCACCAAGATAATCTTTGACACAAGAATATAAGAAAGTAAAAAACTGAGTTGGTTTTTTTTGTGCAAATGCACAAAAACAAGAAAAGATGAAAAAAAAATCAGAAATTCACAAAGGTGGAATTGTTTCTTGTGCATTGCACTTAAATGCATAAAGGAAAATCAACCTCCATACTTGTCAGTTTTGGATAGTAAAATTTTAGCTGTCATTGACAGTAACAAATTTCACCAACAGAATATTCAAAATAAAAAAAGGGGCATAACTGCCAAAATAATTTTTGGTTCCACTTAAGAACAAGTTTTCTAAGTCAGAAGTGAATATTTTGGTTTTAGAGAAATGGACCTTAATGAAAATGCTAGCCAATGCCAATGAGAGGGTCATGACAATAGTTTCATTGGTTAAAAAAAAAGTTTAAAAATACGTTCTCTTATTATTTGATTTCCAATTTAAAATAGACATAGGTTGTTATTTAATTTAATGTTAAATCTCAAATGCAGATAAAACCCAACCTAACAATAAGTTAAAATTTGTAAATAGTTCCAGTTTACCATACCAGGGGTGTCCATCCTGCATTGTCCCTCACATTGGGGTTGGCTCCGGCATTCAGCAGGTCTCTCACTCTCGCAACATCATTCTGAAAGACACAGTTTGTTGAGTCAATTGGCAAGTCTTTCAGTTATGGAATCACCTAAAAAAGACACAGTGCTGTCCTCATTGTGATTGTATGTCATGAACATGCGACACAATAAAAACACCCAGTCAAAATATCTTAACACTATTGTATATCTAAGCCATCCAGATACTCCTGGAATCAAGTCAGCTTAAAACAGTTAATATATTGCTCTTTTAGATAATGACTTTGCAAACATCTTAATTAAACAATCAAAAGGATCGACTGATTGAGAAATGAGATTCATAGCAATTTTGAGCATAATGAAATCATTTTCTTTTAATGTATGATATTACTTGAGAGAAAAGATCAAAATTCCAGATAAAGAGGAGGGAGTAGTTCAAAGATGGACCAGGAATTATCTTTATTCATACAAATTTTCATATGCTTTAGTGTGTAGACAAAATGAAATATCTATTTTCAAATTCCTAACCAATGTTCCACCTGACATCATACTGAGACACATGGCAGCAAGAAGTCTGAACCTGTGACAGAGGTTAATCAATAATTAAAGAACCAACAGTGACAGGGAGAACATGCATGCATTCTTTAATATTACCTTGATGGCAGCTACTTGTAAAGGTGTTTCTCCCCTAGCATTCCTCTTGTTAAGGGCTGATGGAGTCACAGGGGAACTCTGGGCTGAAGTTAGACATGATAAATAAAGAACACATTACCACACAAGGCTGGAACAAATCTAAGAAGTAAGCTTACATAGATCAGTAACATTGCATGTCAGATGTAAGACAAAGCAACCCACACACACCTTTCAAAAGAATAAAATAAAATTTTAATTTTAAGAGATTGTTTCAACTTTAACTAAGATAAGTTCTGAAATAAGACATTTCTACCTGGTCTGTTGGATCTTGCCACAGGGGTAATAGCACTGGGCTGTTTTGGTATTTTTTCTTTTGCCTGTTTGCATCTGTCAGGAGTCATTACACTGGCTTCATTAACGGTTTCATTAACTGCTGTTTTATTACGAGACGCTCTTTGAGATCTATTGCCAACCCCTGTGGTGGGACTTGGCAGTACAGTGTTATCATTAACGACTGATTTGTCACACTTCTTATCTGAGAGGGAGGTATGGTCAACATCAGATTTTCTCCTTTTACTTCGCTTATCGTTATTCAGAACATCACTATCTTTTTCTTCAGCCTTTGCACAGATGGCACCTGCATCTATGTTTCGTCTATTTCTAATGCGAGTTGTCTTTTTGGAAACCTTTTGAGGGTCTTTACCTACCTTATCCACCTTTCTCTTACAATTATTCTCTTTACACATTTCACTATCAGTTTCTGTATTTAATTCAGTCTCAAATTCATTACAATCTTCAAATTCAAAAAACTGTGTCATGGTTTTCTGATCAGCAGGGAGTTTCTGCCTATGTGGTTTAACATCCTGAATGGCAACTTCTGGGTATTTTATAGCTTTAACAGAACTTTTTGCAGGCTTTTTTCTTTGCTTTCTAGCAGGATTATCTTCAACTCCTGTTTCTACTGTCATGCTTTTAGAATCTGATCTTGATTTTGAATGATCATTTTCTGCATCCTTTGTCTTGGCAATACTTCCAATTACGTCATTTTTGTCTCGCATCAAACTTCTTCTTTTTTGAAGATTGTCTTTTGGACTGGGTTTAGTGACATCACTTGTATTATCACAGCTAATTGTTGAATCATCTCTAGGATTTTCCACTGTGGAAAGAAAAAAAGAAAAATGATCAAATTATAATGCCAATCACTGTCAATTGTTAAATGACTCTGCAATTGTATATACTGAATACATTCTTCACTAGGTGTTATGGTCACGCACAAGTAAGTATTTTGTCAAGATGGTATGTTTAAAATGACAACCACTTTACTGTTATTGTTCAGTTGATTCTGTTAATAGTTAATGTAGTGGGAATATAAAGAGTAAACTTATGCATGGTTGTTATATTAACCTCATTTATTTACAATAGGAATAAAATTAATTTCTAATGCATGGACAGATGATGTACCCCATACCATAACACTTCAAGCATAAAAAAAGCACCACTCACACTTACCTTCAACTAAAGGCTGGGCATCCGCTGATGTACCCGATGCCTCAAGTGTATCTCGAAGTCGCCTGCACAAGGTGGCGATGTTGAAAAGTAGCCTGTCCACATCAGCATCTTTTGAATGGCCAGGAATATCACACACGGGACATGAACCTCCCAGATATGCCTTGCAACAGTTGCTGAAAACATTTACAAGAAGTGTCAAAATTCAACTTTAAATAATGTTTAATATTGAGAGAGCAGCCAGTGGCCTTATGGTTAAGTTGATAACCTGTAACTCCCATGATTGCCAAGCACCTCACCCCATGGGTTCCAGTCCTGCTCAAGGCGAAGAGCTTGATGTCAGAAGGTCTTCCAGCTGACCTGTAGTGGTTCTACCCTGAAATAAGTTGGGATCTTCCTTCACCAAAATAGCTGGACGTAGCTATACTGACCTTAATTTGTCGCTGAAACATATTTTAATAAGAACAAAAAAAATAACAGTACTTAACCCCTTTAATGCCAGCTTCCTATGTGCTGTGGAAGAATATAAGCTGTCAGCTTACTGCTTTGGTACTATACTCATTAATATTTCTTTTCTCTGGGTCTGTTTGCAGTAGATCAAATAATGTTCACAGGTTCGTTATAATACTTATATCAATCCAATCTATCCAGAAGGTATTTTAAAAATTAACTTTTTCAAAAAAATAAAATAATAAAGAACTGTAAAATTGTCAATTGTCTACATTTTATTAAAGGGAAAGGGTTTATCTTTTAATTTAATTTTACAACAAATAAAAGCTTAAAATTTTCACTCATAAAATATATACAAAATTTGGTTATTAACTATCACCATAAAATCAAAATACAAAATAAACAGATTTTTAAAAGCTATTTAAAATTTAATTTCTAAACAATTAATGTAAATAAGACAAGTTATTGATTTCCTTCACAAATTTCTGTAGTAACTGGACCTGATAGCGTAATTGCTGGAGCGTTGGCTCAAGGTTAAGGTTTCAATCCTGGGCCGCGACACACCGGTCATTAAAAATGGTAGTAATGTATTTCCCTTGCAAACACTCAAGCAAATATATGGGAAATTCTATGACTCTGAGGCCTGGTGTCAGGATAATTTGTCTGGGTGTAGTATCATGCCAGGTGTTCACGGAAGGCTATGCAGAGTGAAGGCAGTACTATATCGGCATCGAGTGGACACTGTCTCTAAACAACTCAATCACTGTTTGTTTGATCCCAAGAACACAATTCCTCTTTTCATATGAATTAATATGTTAATGTTTACTGAGTTTATCAATTAACCACCTGTATTTCAGTTATCTGGAGACAGTGTCCTCCTGAAGAAGATATAGTGCTGCATTCACTGTGTATAGCATGCTGTTGACACCTGGCATGATATTTGCTTGAGTGTAAGCAACAGAGCTATACTACTACCATTTTTGACAACTTTGGTATGTTGCGGCCCGGCATCCAACCCGGGGCCTCCGGTACCTGAAGCCAGCGCACTACCGATTGCGCTATCAAGTCCGGTGAATGAATACGAGTCAATACAGATAGTCAGATAAACAGAAAACAAACTTTGTAAACATTTTGCGTATGGATATAAATTAGTGTCTAGGTATTTAAGAGCTGCCATTCTTTGACAGAAGATAACCTTGAACTGTTCCATTAATTTTTTTTATTATTATTATAAGAATGAGAATTGTGAAAATCATGTAACAGATGTGAAGGAACTGGTTATAATTAAAGAGATGCTGACATTTAGGGATATCAGTACCCAGATACAATATATCTTACCTACAAAAGATGTGTTCACAACCTCCCAAAGTAACTGGGCTTGTAGCAAACACTTTGCTGAAAACCAAACAAAAACAAACTTTTATATACAATGTAACTGATACCACATCTAGTCAATAATCTACATGTATATGCCAAAATAAAAATAAAAATAAGTTGGTTGGTCATTATTAAATACATGGAATCCATCCTGACGTCCCAATACATCTCTAGGACCAAGTGAAGATGAGTATAGGACCACTGCATGAGTATCACATTCTGTACCACCTATTAATATGTATACAGTAAAGGGATGGTGGCATTATGGGGTTCATAAGACTGTTGTATTATTATATTTAGGCCAAAAGTAATAATATTAACAATTTATAGGTAATCATCTACACTTTCTGAAAATGTAAAACTAAGTGCATTTTATACAGTTAAGTTAAGTGTAAACATGGATTTAAAATGGCTGTCACACACAGAAAAACATTAAGGTGACTGGTCTAATGGCCGTACCTAGGTTCGTTTGTTAAATTACAGTCTATACATTAAGATAAAATGGCTGAATTTAACAATTTATAAACATACATATATATAGGTGGTAAACATGGATTTAAAACATAAAGGTGACTGGTCTGATGGCTGTACCCAGTTTTGTTGGTTAAATTACAGTCTACACAATAAGATAAAATGGCTGAATTTAACAATTAATAAACATAACTTTGTCCTACAATGTGGTACACTAAGCCCTTGTATGCTAAGGCAGTGGTACGCTTAGTCTGATATTCATGAAGATCAAGTGTCTTCTCAAATTCTCTACATATTGATAGTAATGTAATCTGCATTGGTACAGTCAATAAAACTGAAATATTTACAGACGCCAAATCCTCATAAACTTACTACACCAATGACCGTATACTGTCCTGGGTTGTTTGTGAATGCTGACAGTAGATATATTGCAAATATGGGCAGCCTTCTCTGTAAGTGTAATAGCAGGTAATGGGCACCAGATGCCTCAGCCTAGGATGGGTGGGTGCTGTCGCCCTACATTGCTAACAAGGCTGTTAAAACTTTGCCTTTGTTATGCCTTGTTAAGTAAAGAGTCTAGTCTGCTTGTATACAATTATCTCAGTTTTGTTTCAAGAGTTGCTTTATAAATTATTGGAGACATGAATGAGCCCAGCTTTATGGGTTTATGTATAAAGATAATGACAATTTTACACAAAGAATGGGGTAGACGCCAACGATTTCTTACCAAATGTTGCATTTTAATTTATTTTCTAATAATGCCAACGTGTTCGAAGTCAATGGAAACATTTTGTGTGTTGTTTCAGAATGTAAACAAACTTCCCGCCATGTGTTTTGACCGGAAGTTCATTCATTACCCAGCGTTCCACTAATCAATGGACGTCGATGGAAAATCGGTTAGTAATCGGAAAGAATCATAATATTTTTCGGTAATTGCAATTGTGTACTCTGTATTTGATGAGGTTTCTGGCTTTGTTTCTAAAGGAACTACTCGGTCTGTTTAAAAGGAAGGATTATCTTCATATATCGACTATAATTCGGGGACGAAGTGACCCAAATTTCAGGTAAACAGTTACTGTAAACCAGAGTGGGTGGGGTAATGTTTTGGACAAATTTATGCAACATTTTGTCCAATCTGTAATGCACAGTTTTAATTGACAGCAATCATAGGAAATGGGTGACAATGCACCTTTCCATTTTGTTCTTATATTTATGTGAATTAATGTCTTACTAGTGACAAATGTCAAATAATTTGGAGTTGTGTCAGTTCTGCAATGTGAGAGGCAAGATGCAGGAAAGCTTGGGTGGGTATGTTCATTGGAATTTGATAAAGCAAAGAAGAAGACAGCAATGCACACACAAGACATGCATGTTAATTTATTAAATATATGAATATCACAAAGAAAAGGGGCCAACTTAATTGTAACCAGATGACTTGGTAGTTCTTGCTATCACTGTGTAGTCAGTAAGACCTAGTATCATCATCTAACCTTGATTCTCAGTATTAATTGTTTTACATAAAAAAAACTCCAGACAAATCAGGGATTTTTTAAACTTACAACATTTACAAATAAATCAGCTTTCTTTGATAACCAAAAAAATAAATAAATGTGATCATCACAATTTCAGTTGATGAACATGAAAATGAATAAAAACCTAAGTAGCTTTGTGATGAGTAGTTCCTTTGATTCGGGGGACCCCCACCCTCTTGATTTATAGCAACGATGCTTCAGTAACACAAGTCTTTACAGTTCATTGGTCACATGTTTTTTTCTTCATACATAAGTAAACTAAATGCAGCAAACTAAATTTTGTGCAAAAATTAATGATATCTGGAGCAATTATTTTTGTTGTAGAAATCTATGTAAGAAACATGTGAAACAAGTATCTTTTATCGATGGCAATGAAAGGAGTACTTTTATCAATTACTATTATATCGTCTGCATTAGCTAAATATGTTTTATTCATGTTGAATAAATTTTGCAATTTAATTGTTGGAGTAATTTCTAATGCAAAAATATGTTTCGAACTTTGTGATCTATATACCTACAGAGCAGTATTGAAGGCTGGTGACATTGCAAAGTGAATTATGTTGCATTTGCATTCAGAAAACTGTACTATATACTAAATAGACCAATGATTTTAAATATGCATAAAATGCAGAGAGGACAGGAAAGCCCGCAAACAGACCTAATACCTGAAGAAGAGAAGAAGAATAAAATGCAAAAAATAATTAAGTAATTGTTGTCATATAAATATTGTTGGAAGTGCATTTGAAAAATTTAATATTTGTTTAGGATACATGTTAAAATGTTAACATATATATATGTATATATATATATATAAATCAACTAACGTTCAGTTGATTGCTGACTTTGGTTTTTAAGTGATAAAAATTTGGATAGTTTGAATGTATTAGTGGTTCAGTTTGGAGCGGCTGTTATCGAAGTATAGAAGAAATAGAAGAAGTGGTCAAAGAAAAAAACAACTAAATTTCATTTTTTATGTAAATAGTTGAAGAAAGGGATGGTATTACACTTATTACTAAACAAGAAGATTCTTAAGCATGATAGGTGTCCATTGTAGGTTAGTATTGACCCACATGGTTTACATTTCACAGATTTTTTCTTAAAAGAGTTTGAAATGCTTCCAAGCAATTGAATTAAATTGTTGCATTGTTTTCATATTAGACAGATCCAGATTAATGTTACATTGTGTAGCTTAAAGTCTACAATAAAAAAAACAGTTGCCATATTCATGTTGCATAAAGCTTAATGTAATGACCAATGAACAGTTAATGTGCCATCAATGATGCAATCAGAGCAATTTGGGGGTGGTGCTGAGACATGCCAATCAACATGAAATTTACATATCACATACTTTGAATAAGAATGATGGGCACCAAATTAGCAGGGATTAATAAGTGAAGCAGTGACCATACCTGGGGTTTATTAACTGAAAGACTATGGGGTACCAGCTTGGATGGGCTCCAAGTTTGATAAGGCCTCCATGTGTTATGAAGGAACCGGGTCATGCAATTGGCTAGGGTCCAATTTAATAGGAAGACTGGTTTTGGTTTTAATTGTTTTTATTGTTTCATGCTATTTTTTGTCAATTTAAATATACTTCCTCATTGTACTGAGTACTCAAATAGTGATTTTAAAACCATTTTAATCTTATTGGGTGCTCAAGTAGTCAGATAATTGTTGACATTCCTAATATTTTTATCCCATATGACAACAACATAGGTTTACAATGTAGTAAATAAAGTGTTATAGGCAAATGCTATTTGGAAAACCTCTCAAGAGGTCAATAAAATGTATTGGTAAGTTTGTAAAGTAAAAAAATAATAATTTTAAACTAGAGTAACTACTTTAAATAAACTGGTAATATAAAAATATAAAAGACTTTATTTTCAAGATTGCATAATCAATGACACCTAAATTGTTTCAACCCATAGTTTTTTTTATGCAATATTAAGCTGCTGTTATTTTTTATTTTTGATAAAATTTTTTTAGTTAAACTGGATGGATACATGTTTCAAAAAAATGTTTAAAAAACTTGCATAAAATATAGAAAATCTGAAAACCATTTAATTTTTAAAAAATATTAACGATCAGAACATTTTGAGCAAAAAAAGAAAAGAAATAGTAATTGTTCTGTATGACCTTGAAAAAAAACTTAAGAACTATATTTCTATATTATTGTCTATGTAAGTTTCAATCATTATCTATGTAAGTTTAAACAGCTTCTTTTTTAAAAACTTAGCTGTTTATAGTAAATAGAGAACAAAATTTGGTCAACATGTCTTTGTTGACTTCATTGATACATGTACTATGATACATTGTAATGAACTGCACATTTTTGCACCAGGGTATACAATATCACTTTCGGTGGGAAAATCAGTCTCCCTAGGGCTGTATCATCATTGCAATTTATATGCAAATGACTATTTGGGTTTATTGACTCCTCCACCTAGGTTGTTGACACAGCGGATCAGATGACAGCTGGGTTTATATCCAGCATGCAGTTGTGTGCACGTTCTCTGCATTTCGAGCTTGAATATTCAGAAAGTATGGGGGCCCTAGAAATCAATGGTCCATTTTGTCCAATCAATCTTTGAAGTTGGAGTGTGGTGAATAAAATATGGATTGTGGTGACTTTAAGAGACAATGCCATGAAGTTTTTTTTTGTTCATATTAAATTTGCAAGAGATTCTAGTATCACTTATAAGAAAGCGAAAAGTTGATAGTAATAAAATTAATATGGTATGTTTATATAGAAATTTATGTTCTCATTTATTAATTGCACAATTTAAGTTTCATTAGGTAAATAATGATTTTTAATATGCTTCTCTGCAAATAGTATTTTGATTTATTATAATTGTCTAAATTTAAATACCAAAGATAAATGACATTTGTTTTTTAAAATTTTACCAGAGGGTTTTTAAAAAAAAGAAAAAAAAAGTGAACTATATAATAGCACTGTACCAATGTTCCATATTGTTTTTGTCATGTTCATTTATACAGTGCACATTATTTTGATAAAGTCTCGGAAAAAATTAAAAAAACAAACAAACCTAAGTTACTTATCTCTGGTAACATCATTGCTCCCTAAATGGGGCTTTTATTTGTATGGTGATACATTTGCATACATGTAGAATTTAAAGGAAAAAAAGGAGTGAACATTTTCCTGTAGTTAATCAGAATAACTTATTTGTGCAGCTCAGATATCTTATAAACACGACAAATTTGATAGCAGCACTGATTCAAATGGGAAGAAACTACGTCACTCCATTTCCTACTTGTGTTGAGTAAGGCAAAGTAAAGTGTTACACTCAGTTGATTATTTTTTGTGGAACTTCCTGTGGTTAATGTGTCAATCGTTTGTGACTGACATAGAGTTTGGGACTGACATAGAGTGCGTCTCATGAATGGCTGTGGTTGGAAGCTCTCAGATACTTTCCCTTATGTTTCTAAAGTATGTGGGCTGTGGTTGATCTGATGTGCCAACTGGACTTGGAATCTGGGTCAATAGTGGCTGACTGGCACACTTTTGAAGTAGTATTATTACATCACCAGGGCTCAGAATAAAGTGAGTTATATACAATTATTTACTTATTAGCTGGGAAATATGCTGTGATATTGACCAAAAAATCGTTATTCACCGAGGCAATAGCCACGGTCAATATCATCACCATATTTCCCAGCTAATAAGTAAATAACTGTTTTATTACATGAACTATAAATAGTTAATAATAAAATGTTTTTATTTCTTTAATTATTATCTAAACTTAAATGCAAGAAAATAGTTTACATTGTTTACTTAGTCAAGATTTTCTTCTGGGACGAGTATCCCACAATGTGTACAATTCTAAGGAAGTTTTGTAGATGTGCCCGCATAATATTGATGGAAATTTCGCATTCTAATAATAGACCGGTTAATATCAGTGAAAGCGGGTCAATATCTGTATTTATTGACTATTTTGGGGGTGTGACCAATCGTGTTGAGTCTATTTATAGTTCATGTAATAAAAAAAAGTTATTATAGCATTGAATACATCATATAATTCTATATTTCTTATATAATATTATTTTTAACAGTAATGCCAGTGTTGTTAGTACTAATGGAAATTTGTCACATTGAGTCAATTAAAATAGGTACCAACAATATGAGGTATTAAAGAGAGGTAAGGAATATAAAAAAATACCACTGATCCCATATCTGGACCACTTCATTACCATTTTACCAGTGGTAATAGCAAGAGCTGAATTAATGACAAAAGCAACAACTACAGCAACAACCCACAGAAAATGCTCAAACAGTATCCTTCCCCAGGCAATGAAAAAAAAACCTTGATAGAGGAAATGGTAAAAAGTGTCTAATTTGCTATCCTGATGTTGACCATGTAGGGGTCAAAATGTAGAGCCAAGACAGTTGACCATATGGCAGTAATATGAACATTATTACCACAAAATTTATTACATTTCAAGTACATTCCGTAGTGTTTGGGCATAGTTGTTGTTTGTGCTTCTATCTTTTGACTTTTTTTACTTAAAAAATGTTGAAGTAATATGGATATGAATAAATGTTTAAAAAGATACATTTTTTTTGGATACATTTAGTTCTATGCCATGTTCAACATGGTAACAGAAGTTACTGATAATTGTATGGTGAAATAATTTTTACTCAGTATTAGTAAGGTCTTTGTGTATATATTAGGGGCTGTTAATTAAGACTTTTCTACTTTTAAGAAATATTGTAAAGTTGATAGTTTTATGAGACATTAGCTTTTCCCCTAGCCAGGGGTGAAAAATTCCTCTCACCCGCTGGCATTGGCGAGTGGAAGTTGAGGTCGGGTGAGTAAGAATTTGTTGTAGCTACATGTAGTCCTACCGGGCGAGTGAAAATTTCAGTTGAGATCGTTGATATTTGTTGTATATTTGTAATTTTTCTACACAAAGGATAAGACCCGCTTATAAAAATTCCAAGCAGAGTTTCCCATTTGCGGCTAAATGTCTATGAATCCAGGAATTACTACAAAGAGAAGTACATTAAAATTTAGTGGGTCAGTTTTTTGTATTCATCATTTGGTGTAGGCTACATATTGTAGATTTCCTTCACATTTACTTAGTCAAATAGTTTTGTGATATTGCTCTCAGCACATCGATTTCAGCCACTCAAATTAACCATAACATCAAACCTGTCAAAGTCAGTTTACTAATCACAGGATTGTTAATAAATAAAATTTAAGACTTTTTCATTAAGATTTTAGCTGGATGCTTTTACCGCCGCTTAGACATCATGGAGTTTCTCTTGTCGTTTGCGTTTTAATAAGCTGCTGGCTGAAAATAAGGATTTTCGCGAATACAATCTGAGGCTTACTCATTGACAAATACAGCGCACCACATCATACTTCCATTGCAAATTTTGTATGTTCAGCAAGTGTGCAACATTATTTTGAATATTTACAACTGCCTTGAGATAATTTTTATTTTAAGAAATTACCGAAAGTTAAGGTTGCTGACAGTTTTTGTTTTGTTTGTTTTTTAATGTGCATTGCCAATCAACAAATCATTAGATTAAAACAGTGATAGAATCAGTCATATAACATCAACCCATTGTGGTTGACACTATGAGGCAACTTGAGATTCGAATTTAGAAACAATATCAACTATTCTTAACTCCAAGCATTGAATTGATTTTAAACAAAAGATATGATTTTAATGTTATTACTTTGAATTTGAAGATCAATGTAGATTTATTTTTATTGAGCACATACAGGCAATTACAAAATAATTTAATAAAATGGTATAGACATCTGCATATTTCTTACGCATTGTGAGACAGTTAGACAGCTTGTCTTCAGTTCAAATGGAACATCTCTATTTCTATTTAATATTATTTTAACAAAAAAAAAGAAAAGAAAATGGTGTCAAATCATGAATTCTTATTTAGATAAAAATTGCAGATTGAGCCTACCTTATTCTTAACAATTGATGGTGAACAATCTACCAGTATGTTTAAGCTTAGATATTTGAATCTTTTCTTGGGTACATGGACTTTAACAGCTGGAAAAACTATCTATATTCCAACAATTCTGCAGATGGTTCATAAAAAATGTTTGAAGAGGCCTGTTAATACATGCATACGTTCAGACATTTATATATGCCCTTTAAAGTAGAAACTGTCTCACTTTGATTGCCCTATTCTGGAAAAAATACCACACCCTTTTAGACATCTGGGGAGAAACATTAGACATGCTTCATAAAAATTAGATAAGACTCCTGTTCCCTAAAAAACTACCAGGGTTTGTATGACTCCTAAACTAAAACCAAGTCATCATCGGCAACTTGAACTCTGGGTTTGTATGACTCCTAAACTAAAACCAAGTCATCATCGGCAACTTGATCTCGTAATCATTTACTTAAGATCTTTTCTGGTAGTGTAAGGGCTAAGGGCACTAGAGGAAGTGTCCTTATATTTCAGTAGGCTAGTGCCAGTAATTGGTGTACACTCACTTCCATTGTGGCGTCAGTGAGGTTACAGTCCCTCGTCTCTCTCACCAGACTTGACCTTACCACTTACCCTGCCATATTGGGTAATCATTCACTATAAATGTGTGCTACATTATTTGCTAACAAATGCATAGCTAGGTTACAAAAATGTATTTAAAAAGGCAGCACAGATCCTGGTCAGACAACTTCAAGCAGGAGCAGGCTGATCTGGAACTATACTATTTACCTAAGCCTGATCCATTCAATAAAGCTTAGCAGGCTTAGAGTTAAGTTGAGCGAAAGCTGAACTGGTCCAACATGTACTTTTGTACACACTGTTGCATCATAATGTATCGAATCATTCTACTCTCTTTAGTTATATATTGCAGCATATGTTTGAAATATCCATCTGTTTTACAAGGATTATTTACTGTTGTTATACAATGGATTTAGGTTATGATGTGCAATTGTCATACAACTGTATAGACTCATTCGACCAGCTCTCTTGCCTCTTTTGGCTGAAATTCATCTTAGTTTGTACAAGGATTAAATCTTACTGTTGGTATGCAGTATGACTGTGAAAATTCTGGCAAAGTGATTTGTGACTTCGTTTTGTTGCCATGAATGGTCTGCTGACCAGTATGCTGTACATGCCCCCAAAACCACATATACAGTTGTACACTTTAAGACATAATATTGACTTGATTCTTTTCCTTGTGAATCTCAGGCCTGCCATTTTCTGATTAGTGTGATTATGTTACACTTTTTTGCTGAATATATCATGGTTTGCTGTATATCTTGTACTGTTTTCATCTATATATGGATAAAACAAGGATAACTATTAGTATTGACATACGTGGATGGTGTGCATTACATGTTTTGGTTTGTAAGTCGAGAAATGTTTTTTTCTTCATGGTAACTCCATCATAAATATGGACTAATTCTGGTGAATTTTCAGTCTGATGTCTAGTGAACCTCTGTTTTTTTTAAAAATAATTTTGTATCCATCTTGCTTTTTATATTTATTGACCAAATGAGGACAACATTTGTTCTCTTCTGGATGATTCTGGACTAAATACGAACAGTATATTCTATGTTGACCAATTGTTGTCTGTCTTCAGACTAGTAAAACTAACCATGCCCACAGTAGGTCCAGGGTCATTTTACTTTCTTTTTTAAACAGTTTATTACATAGAAAATACCAGTCAATAAGGGTTTAGCAAGACAGCTCATTTCTTCCTCCCAAAATCTCATTTTTAGGCATGATAATAATAAAACTGAGCTGTAATAGGCTAAAACAAATATAGTTGCAAAATGAAGTTTTAATGTAAAAAGATAGAGATCTATGCAAAGTATATTTTTTTGCTTCTCTTTTAAAATTTACCAAAACTGAGTTACAACCATATTGCACTGTATCTTTAAACTGTCAAAGGCTTGAAATTTGATACTATCCATAATTGCATGCTGTTTTTTTGTGTGATGCAACTTGTATTGTTAGGGCAAGAGTATTATAATGCAGTAGAAAATGACATACAGAATGCTCAGATTTCATGAAACCCACTTTGCAATGCTTGTTTCTTCATCTTAATGGCCTTTTTACTGAAACATTGTTTTGATCTACAGATGAACCAAATTCTGGATCTAACCTGTACTTTTCGTCAAAGAAGTCAAACTGATATCAATAAAAAAAATTCCTAAGCAAAAATATCATTGAACCATGTGAAACTGATAAAAAATTATCTGTATCATTTCCCCATTTTGGCATTATTAAATGTAATCACGTGACCCCAAGAATCATGCTCTCTGATTGGTTGGTTCCCAGAAAATAGTTTACTTAGTAGCTGTCAGTTGCTCATGGCTTACACAAGGACAACTTTTAGTTTTGTTATACATGTGTGATTCTGCTCAGCATAAACCCCAAACATTTAAAATATAAACATCATCATAATAGACCATTTCAAACCAAGCGTCTGGCCAATCCTATTCCGCTGATCAAGTAGACGCTTAGTTAGAAAACTCGGCGTGTTTTGCAAAACTGGGGGCTCTTCACTTCCGGATTTTGTATTATCTAATTGAACGTAATACAGTACTGAAAATCATGAAATTGACAAAAGTTCAGCGTCTGAATAACCATAAGTTGCCAAATAGTGCACGTATACAATCATCAATTAACAGATAAATAAAACAATCGTAATAAAAACGAACTTATATCACGTTCATTTACATGTTAAATATTAAAGAAATTATAATCATTACCGCCATTAAATTTACCTGGCCACACATGATCATCATCATGATCCCATATTACTTTGACTTTACTTGATATGCAACTATTTGAATGAGGGTCTACACGCCTGGCTACAGCTTATTTTCCCATTCATGGCTCGAATGTTCTATGGCAAAATGTGGTCTAAAGTGGGCCCTACCGGGTACTTAATTTTTGTACCCGTTTTGTAAATTCATATTATGTTTCTCTTTGCGCGTGGGTCCCTTTCATACCATCATAAAGTTCTACTCTAATTGACATGAGCGGACACCCCAACTAATTAAGCTAATTGGCAGTTTTATGACACCTTGTTTGTCTAGTGGACAGGAAGTGTGACCGTGTTTTGGCGTCTTTTCCCCTTCGCAAGAACACATGCATCCGCTATGCAGCTGTGTTTGAAACTGTCTCCATATGGCAGTCGTGTGGTTTATGACATTCACCATTTAAAGAGCAATATGCATTGACTTACGCGAGGACAACAAAAAGGACAAAACACTAAGGTCTACAATATCTTTTTTGGCTCATAAAAGGACCTAACGCTATTTTTAGCAGTACCAACAATGGTGCACCCTTTCCCAACCCCACTATTTTTTTCGTTAAGGACATAGAAACGTGGATGTGGGGATTTCAAGGAACACAATCTAATGTATTTTTTCATCTCGTGTTTATTGCAAATGTATTATTTCAATACCTCGCCTATTCTTTTGTAGCTAATCCGTTTATGATCATTCAATGGACTAAAGAAGTATGTAAGGATATTTATATAAGTAAAAACATGCGCAGTCTGAAATATTACTACAAAGTACAGTTTCCCCCCTCCACTCTCACTCCTTTAGAAAGTATACTTGTGCCGCGAAGGTAAATCGTCAATAACGTTGCATATTTTTTCATAGCACACGCCGTTCAGGTGTACTTATCATTTTTAATCTCTCAACAGTACTCAACGTTCACACCCTCTCTATCTTCTAAATGGCAGCTTGAAGACAATTATCGATCGATATCATGTTACACAAAATTAGAGAAATAATGGGTCGGTCAATTTGAAACAAAAATATTTCTTTTCGGCGACTTCAAAAGATAGTGACCGTCGATTGTTTCCCAGAATTTTCTTTGATGTTTCAGTGTTAGCCAGAGAGCCCAGAGAAAGAAATAACACCGCATTTATTTTTTACAACCTTGAAGAAATTAAAATCACAGTGATGTAATTAGCGACTCCATGTTATAAGTGCGTGAACAATGTACACGTTACTGTCAGACAAGAATACCTCTTTGAAAATGTTCAGGTACAGTTAAAATTGATGTGTATATAGCTGACTAGTTAACAGAACAGTAGTTTGTGTTTCTTGTATCTTTATTTGGTTAGATAATATATGAGGTCAGAACTTCCTTGAAATTAAAAACTGACCTTTTTTCGAAGGTTGATATTTTTTTTTGTATTTTCTGGTCCATCCGAACAATTATGTTATACATCTACATGATAAACCTATATATTTCTTTAATTGGCATGAGCAGCACTTTCAGAAAATGAATAGTTTTATCATATTTTGTCATTTATACAAATTATAGAAATGGGTGGTTTTTGCTATCATCAATGTCAAACGAACGGCGTTGTTTACCATCACCTTTTATGGTTAAAGTACATCCGCCAGTTTCTGTAACGCACTGTTCGATTGGTTTACGTCGTATGACGTCAAACAAAACATGCAAGCGTCTTATCAACAAAACGACCTACAAATCACAATAAACTATTTTGGTACGGACACAAATGATTAAATCCTTTGCGCAAGAGCCCCCAGTTTTGGAAAATCTCGAGAAAACGGGCCAAGTCCCGTAGCGCGAGATATAAATCGGCGCATGCGCACTAGACGTTTGAAATGGTCTATTTTCTATTCTAATTTACAACATTGCAGTGTTCCTCTTAATGCCTTTTTTATGAATTCAGATTATTTCTGTTCTTCAGGGACGACTGTCTCCATGTTTGTTTAACTCAATCTGTGGAGCTAAAGGTTCAGAGTCTGAGCACTGTCAGGGCTTTTATTTTTGCTATGTAATAACTGTAGCTGTTTTACGGCTATTTCTCCACCTGAAATAAATTTCTATCAAGCTGACAAATTCCCCTCCATCTGACCCCCCCCCCAATTATTATGGCTTGTTTGCCTTTGAAGAATAACCTCTTTTTTTTTCCGAATCATCAATGTTTAGAACACACAGATCCATTTCCATTTATGGAGAATGTCCAAACCTGGGCCTGGTTTAAACTGCAGGTCCAGAATCTGCCATCAGTAGAATTTTTGGCCGTTTTTTTTTTTCTGAAACTAAAGGTTTGATTTTTCTCTCGAGCTCGCTACAAAATTTGCATTTTTATATAACCAATAGACAATATTGATGACTGAATAATGATGTCACTATCAAGGGTGTGATAGATGATCACAGAAAGTAACTGCAGGCCGGCCCTGTCTGGATGCTATGTAAATTCTTTTTTCCCCTACTGAAAGGCCAGGCCTTTCCCCCAAATCCCCCCCCCCCCCCCCATCATTAATGACCTGCAGTTATTTGGATATATGAGGATTGGTCAGTTGTGTTTCCGATGTACTTAAAAAAACAAAATGCAGGGCTAGAATTACAATTTTTTTAGGGCAAGGCAAGTATTGCCTTGGACAGGGCTAATATTTTTTGGGCACTAAGGCAAGTTGCAGGGGCACCAAGGCAAGTATTTCCCTCTGAAAAGGGGCACCAACGCTACTTCAGTTTTGACATTATAAACATATATATCTTCATGAATTCTTATCATAAATAATAAAAATTACAAGAATCAAAACACGTGCGTGGACTGGCTTACACACCTCCTGAGAGAACCAATCAGCTGTGCAGAAGAATGACACACCTCCATCTCGATCTTCTCTCATTATAATATTCTGATGGACAACACACGTGCACACTATGTTATAATTTATGTCTACATTGCAGCCATTCACATTCAAGGTACATGCACGTTGAGCGATGCCACCTTTTTATGGCATTTTTATACAGTGATTATGTATTAAGTTCGTCAAAATTGCGGCGACATTGTCACATAGTTATATTCGAGTCAATTTCGTAGACGAGGTGATCCGAGTGTTGCTTTATATTACTGAACAACGGTGAAAAAAGTCAACAATAGGAACTTGTGTTCGTTGTTTACATGTAATTTTATTTCATAATAAATGAGGGCACTGGTGCAAAGAGGGAGGGCATCCACGGCAACAATGTTGCCGTGGATATTGGCATTATTCTGAGGGCATTACGGCAAGTAAGGAGGGCAACCACGGCACGTGCCGTGATTGCCGTGGTGTAATTCGAACCCTGAAAATGTTTTTGTTGGAATTTCATCTGAGCCTTGTACCGATGTTAAATGTTAGTCTCCAAATCAATAACGGACATGGAAGGAACAAGAAAATTAATTGTTAATACAGGTGTCAAAGCAGGCTGATGAGTCTTGGCACCATATTAGTCAGATTAGGCACATGAATATATCTCTCTCTTGCTCTCTTTGGAACTAATCTTTAACTGTTTCAGTAAGTTTTCACTGGCCATATAATTAAGTTGTTGTGTTAGGCTTTTAGTTAACAAATGATTTTTTTGTTTTAATAGTAAATACCCTCCAACAATTTTGTCTTAATTTCAGTAGAATTGATAATGCATAAAACTTAAATATGAGTTTTATATTATCAGCATTTTTTAGCATTGTGAAAAAATGTGAAACAATTGTCATGGCCTTTGCCCTTGTCCACATCAGCTTTGGTTATCCCTTTTTGTTAAAAGTCAACTTCTTGAAAACCATCAAAGATGTTCACTTTAAACTTAGAATACTTATTCATTATTGAAAGGGGACCTCATTTCAAAAGGTCTGGTAGGTATAAAGTTAAGTTTAGCATGTCATGCCCCTGTTTCAATAAATTTTATTATACTATCAAGTCCTAAGAAAGGCGAGTATGTTGTCAACAAACAGCTCCTTTTTTTCTTTTTTTTCTTTGCGGAGAGGCTGCTGTCACTTTTTGTCAAATTCATTAACTTTTGACACTTTGAGCCAGTTATGTCATACATTTTTCTCCTCGATTTGTTTAAGAATAAAGCCACAATTTGCTCCCTACGTAATGGTAAGTGTGGGAGGAATATATACAGTTTTAGCTCTAGAGGATTTCCCTAGCTCAGTATGCATATTGATTTTGAGATGATGCTACGATCGTTAAGAACTGTAGACAATTTGTATATATACATTGGTATATTGGGTTGCTTTAACCGTTGTACCCCAATGTATGCCATACAAACTAGCCAGACAAGATTTTCTGCTTATACCACAGTGACTTCTTAAACTGTTCTTCTTGCATAAAATGTCTGAAATATATTGTGAGATAATAACTTAATAATGATCCAGAATTATTGGAAAGCAATATACATTTTCCACGAGACTGAATTCGTAGATGGCTTCCTTCTGTTGGTTTCTTGTGCTAAGTCTCCAGTAACATAGCATAATAGTTGCAATACACATATAAAAAAGCCCCCATAAAACCCCCATACCCCCCCCCCCCCCAAAAAAAAGACAACATAAACATAATAAAACAACAACAACAACAAAAAAACAAATAACAAAACAAAGGAATAACATAGGGATTCATCTGTACCCATGAACAAACTTCCCCAAAATTGATTATCCACAAACGCCATCCTCCTACCACGTTAGTCTATAAACCCTTACCACACTAAATTCATTTAAAATCAAGACAAAAGAGTTTTTTGCTGAAAAATACATTGTTTAGATGAACACAAAATGCTCCTAGAGGCTCAGCAGCAAGTAGTGCAGGTTCAGGTTAGCTAGCTTCCAGCTCAGGATCTGCTCCATTTGCCTAAGCGGATCAGTACGTGCTTAGCAGACTAGGAGTTGGTGGACGTCTGAGAGTTGTAGTGCTGTAACTTCACCAACACATTGATTTCGGTGTATTTATGAATGAAATGTTAAGCGAGTGGGCTGAGTCATGTGATTGCTTGTCTCGTTCAGTCACTGCATCATGCTGCAGGGGTCTCTTTTGTCTTAACCTTATCATATTACATTAAACTGTTGCATTAGTCATTGAATGTCTTTGCAAAGCTTTAAATGACAATTGCGTCTGTACAATTTTAGTACATTTGTGTGGAAATGTCAGAAAAGATTCCCTTAAATAAAATGTTTTGTCACTGTTCATGCAAACTGTTGATTTTACAGTGAAGTTATACACAATGTCTAATTGATTGTGTATATTTTTCAATTGTTAAAACATGCATATAATCTAACCTTTACCTTAGATGGTCATTTGGATGTTAAAAAGTTATAGTTTTGTTTTTGCTACTTTGTGGGTGCAATGCAATTATTATCAGTTTGACATATAAATAAAAAATAACATTTATTTATTGTCCTTTGCTTTTTCGAAAATGCAAGGAGAGTATTAGAATATTAAAAGAATCCTATCTGAAGTAAGAATTTATGAACGAACCCCTGAATGCCACTGTCCAGAATCTCTTGACTCTTGCTGAAGGGCATTTACTCGTTTTCTCCTTTTTTTCTCAACATTTTTACGACATGACCTGACCTCCTGAATTGGGAATTTTTAGCATCGTTTTAGATGTAATTGGTAAAAAGTCAAATGTTATTATATATATATGTATATCAAATAAAACAAATCAAAAATCAAGTATTTATATTCAGCTCCTCAATCTGTCTAATGCACACGATCCTCTACATTAGGATCTGATACCGAAGCATTATGGGTCATTTTCTGGTTACCTTTCATTCATCCAATCGGAGCATTGCTTACTAGATTCTGAAAGCCCTTGCTAAACACAGGGAACCCAGTTGCGATTGTTACATTTGGTAAATATAATATGCCTACAGTAGAATGAAACAGGCTTTCTGATTGGCCAGTCTAAAGAATCACTGCACTTAATCTATAAATAGCAACTGGACAAATCAGAGCAGTTTATAATGGGTGGGTTTCAGATCTGCCTGATGAGAAGATTGTGTGCTTTTGCCAGATTGTTCAACTCTTTATATTTCCCTTATTTACAAAGCAATATCTCTATCCTATGGTGACTGTATAGTCAGATATGGCATTTATTTGACCAGGGGTGAGAAAAACATTTTTATTTTTTTCATTGGATTGGGAATTTTCTCCATGAAATTAGGGAAACAACATACATTTTGCGATTGGGAACACGCCGCCCAATATCTGTCTTCAAAATGGGCAAAAATACCCACCTGGCTCTTGTTACTTCTAACCCGCTGTTTAAAATAGTCATTACCTACAATGTCGTGTCACTGGAAGTTGAGCTGTCATTAAATATCAACAAATTGTCTAGCTTTATTACCACTGATTGTCACTTATTTTTCCTGTAAGTATATGAAAAGAAATATAAAACTGACCTTAAGGTCATATACATCGCACTATTAACACTTTGATTAATGCTGAAAGGTGTGAATACTAATTTTGTGTGTGGCCAGACCTTACAGAACTGACACATATTCTCTTGTAAGCAAAGTTTTAAGAACATTAAAAATCAGATGTTTCCTTGCATAGTCAGTGGTTTGCTGAGAATAATTCACTTGTTTTTGCTTTTCAACTGTTGCTATAATAGATGTTAAACATTTTTTTTGAACACCAAAACATGCACCGAAAATGAAAGTAAATTTATACATAACTTTCTCCATGTACAATATGTTACAAACAGTAATATTTTAAGAAATAATTATAAAAACATTAATAATTTATTAATGGGGGAAAATTTTTCATGTTTTAAATAGATTGACATTTTCTGAATTGGGATCACCAAAATAGACTACCAGATTACCTTTCCCAAAATTTCGTAATTAAGGTGTAGCCTTCTAGTGTGTTGTCAGTAAGTTATACAGAAACAAAATTACTTCCTTACAACTGTCAACAAAGGTTAGCAGAGCCAATGTATTGCTGGAGTGTCAACAGCAAATTGTGTCGATCCTGATCAGACAGCTCATAGCTGAATTGCTGCTGCATTCCACTGGCTTTCTTCTGATAGAGGTTTTTTGATGAGTATTAACAGGATGTAGCATAATAGACATTTTTATGCAGTGAACTATATTTTTTTTATATCAAATGTTGTAGCATGTAGTAAAAGCAATAGTGGACAACATATGTGAAGTATTCCATTGAGTCACATGTTGTTTTTTTTTCATTTCAGATATGGCTTACAGTTGTCAGCACTCTGAATGACCTTTACCTTCATACCATGGGTTAGCTTTATTAAGTCATCAGTAAGTCAATGGGATTCGTGAAAAAATACTTATTTTTCAAATTACTTTTTTCACTGAAGCATGAAGAAGAAAGATATAATATGGGATGAGTTTTAATAGCATCATCAGCATTGTGATAGATAAAACCTGGAGATGTAGTCCTTTTTGTCTCCATATGTTCTCCATATGACAATGTGACTGGAAACAACTCATAGTTACACTATGTATGAAATAAAACACCCTTAACCATGGTGAGTACTATGCCAGCTGTTGACAACGTGTACCATGGCTGAGCATGGAGGAATGAAACGTCGACCGAGCCCAAAGTCAATCCAGGTCACTGCCGCTGATGACCTCTCTATCCCCTCACCACGGACACCAATCTTTAGTGGTGATCAGACGTTCGAGATCCCTGAGCGCAGCAACAGCGAATCAGATGTGGCAACATTGGCCCAAAATGTAGACTCATGCCTGAAAGTGTGTGGATGTTTCTTCACTCTGGGCAGCCATGACAAGGTGAAGGTCAGTTGGGACCTGACGGAGGATGTTGGAGCTGAAGACTGGATAGGGCTGTACCACTCAGGTATGTACTACAACCTTGCCATGCTTAATTTATGTAATTGTTATGTTTGTATCATAAAAGTCTTTTTGTTGTTAGCTCACCTATTGTTATGCTCAGGGTGAGCTGTTGTGATCGCCAACCGTCCTTGTCCTTTGGCTGTCAACATTTTCAAACAACGTCTCCTGAAACTGCTGGTCAAAAATAAGCCAGACTTTCTTTGAAGCTTAAGTAGGCTGGGGAAATTTATTTAATCTTAAATTATTGAAATTATTCCGATCTGTTAAAAAACATGGCCACAAGGGGTGTGGTCATTTTCAATATAAGTCTATATAGCAAAACTTAGAAAATCTCCTTGGCTGAAACTGCAAGAGCTAGAGCCTTTATGTTTGGTAGACATGTTCTTCGGGTGTCCCTGTATGAAAATTGTTCAGAGAATTCTGATCCTACAAATAACATGGCCGCCAAGGGTCTAGCCATTTTCCCTATAAGGCTATATAGGAAAACTTTGAAAATCTTCTAGTCAGAAACCACAAGAGCTAGGGTTTTGATATTTGGTTTATGTATTTCCTTGTATAAGATTATTAAACGAATTTTAATCTGTTAAAAAGCATAACCACAAGCGCTAAATGTCTACTGTACTCAGGTGAGCAATATAGGGCCATTATGGCCCTCTTGTTAATTTAAGTGTTAAGAATGATCAAATGACTGGAGGAGAGGTGTGTACATGTGAGAGGTCCAGACCCTCATAATGGCCTCATCTCTGTTTAATGATGGCCAATGCTGCTTAATTTCTTAGCCTCTTTCACAGTCCATCATGTCCAATCCTGAGCTTGGAAACGACATAATCAATTGTATCAGTGTTTTTTCAATTTCACTTTCTCAGATGCTATGTATATAAAAAATACTTTCTTTACAAATTGAGAAAAGTCTTAACTACCGTAAAGTCTTATTGATAAGATGCACACAAAGATAAGACACACCCCATCTTTGAGGTCTAGAGTCAAGGAAAAAAGCAAATTCTCAAAGACAAGATGCATCTCCTATTTACTAATCCAGCCAGCCGCCATTGAAGCAATTCCCCCGTCTCCAAATCGCTTGATTTGACTCGGAGGTACATGTTCCAATAGTTCCGTAAATTTGTTTTTGCACCGAGTTCTTATTATTCTCTAAGAGGCTTAAGGTAGAATACCTGTAATGGGCACTTTTCAGAATCAAAAATATATTTATACCATGATGAAGTATACCTTTTGATTGACTTATGTGCACATTTTCATTAAGTTTTGCTGTAAAAAAATCACAGTTTTCAGCAATTTTGCATTTTTACCCCTCTAGGCCAAATCCGTCTTGGTAAAACCTGGGAACAATAAATACAAGTGAAATTTTGATTTCTTGATTTTTCATCATATAATTTAGGTTTATTTGATTCAGAGATGATCATATATGGAAAAAAAAATAAAGACAATGAAAGTTGTGCAAGCAAATGGTATTTTTTGACCATAAATTATGACACAATGCCATGGAAAATAAACAATTTTGTACAAAATGAATTTCTATCACACAAAAATAATGAAAACTTTGACCACTGGACATGTTTTGGCATCAAAATTTTGCTTTTAGAAATTGTTTTTGTTATGTTCTTAATAAACTGGGTAAATTTCATGACATGTATCCATGTGACTTTTTGAAAATAGCCATCAAACTGTTATGGCGTCCACAATTGCTAAGAAAAAATATATTTAAAAAGATGTCTATTTCACATTCCTAATCATTACAACACATAAATAGGTTAAAAAATCAAATCACACAAACTAATGGTTAAATCTTCACATGTATCTTTCCAACAATAAGAATAAACATGTATTCATCTATACAGGATAATGAAAAAACTTCAATGGACACTATTTGAACAATGTGTATCAAACCTGTTGTTAGAGCTAGAAAATGCTTCTGTGAAAAGATACTTTTATTATACTCTGAATAATTAAGAGTTTTAACTTATCAATACAATAAATCATACCGTATTCACTCGTGTAATAGTCGCACCCGTGTAATGGCCGCACCCCCAAAATGACCGCAAAAATTGAAGAGAAAATATAAAGGCCGCGGAGCTCCGCTATATCATCAATACCGCGCATATCGATAAAGACAATGACGGTCGTTCAGTAACGTACCGAGAATCATTGAAAAAAAATGATTAGCGTATTAAACTATTTATTTATAACGGCTCCGCTATATCGTCAATACCGCGTATATCGATAAAGACAATGACGGTCGTTCAGTAACGTACCGAGAATCGTTGAAAGTTTAGATTAGCGTATTATCAAAACTTTATTTATTTAGTAAAGGCGTGGATTGATTGGGACAGTTTTTAGACAATTTGAAAGGTTAATTCTTTCTGGAATATTTGTTGTGGCCCCAAGGGGCCTTGTTGCCCTTAAAAGGGCAGTTAAACAACTCAAGTCTTCGAGTCAAGTCTCATGACTTTCTGATGTCGGATTCAGAGAAACCCTCAAATTCGGTGTCATCGCCGTCGCTGTCGAAGAAGCTGTCAATTTGCTGCTGAGTCATGCCAGGAACTACCAGGTCTGTATAAAAGTTACCGGTATCATCATCGTCGTCGGCTCCGTTGTTGTTGGTGACCAACTCGGTGGCTGTGGGCGGGCGAACAAACTCATCCCACAGGACGTCGTCTTCTGTCCCATCCAAATTGTTTGAAATGCAGCATTTCTTGAACGCCCGCACAATTATGGCTGGGTCTAGCTCGTTCCACGCTTCGACGATCCACTGGCATATCTCCTCCAACTCTAGCTTCCTCATCTTTCCTCCGGCCGTGTAACTATGGTTGCCAGTAGCATACCATGCGGTCCACTTTGCCTGTAATAAGGACTTCATGGGCTTGTTTATTGAAACGTCAAGCGGCTGGAGAACGGATGTCATGCCTCCCGGGATGATGGCCAGATTTGTTCTGTAGTCTTCCATCAGACTGTCCTTTATCTCTGGCGAGGTGTGTGCCCTGAAGGCATCTAGAACTAGCAGTGATTTCGACATCAAAGCGCCCGGTCTACGACCCCAAACTGTCTTCACCCAGTCGGCAACAAGCTCCTGCGTCATCCAGCCCTTTTCCTGCACGCGAACTTGAATCCCCCTGGGCCACGTAACTTTCGGCATTGTCTTCCGCTTGAAAACAACATAGGGAGGCAGCTTTCCACCGTCAGCTGTGCAGGCCAGCATTACAGTAAACCTGTTCTTTTCGTTGCCGGTGGTCATTATGCTCACCGACTTTGCTCCTTTATCGTTTATGGTCGTTGCGTAGGGAAGATCAAAAGTCAAAGGAGTCTGGTCGGCGTTCCCTATCTGCGAAAGGTCGTAGTTGTTTTTGGTACGGAGCTTGATAATGTAGCGTTGGAATTCTAGAAGCTTGTGGTCAGTGTCTTCTGGAAGACGTTGTGCTATGTGTGTTCGCCGCCTAATGGACAGATGATTCCTACGCAGAAACGAGTAAACCCAATTCTGCGATGCCTTGAAGCCAGATGACCCTGCATCTTTCTTGGAAATGACGAGAGCCTTTAAGCGGAGTTCTGCTGTCGACACGCCTATACCCTGACTGCGTCGTTCAGTTACAAACTGAAGCAGCGATTCTTCAATCTTAGGATACGTTGCCTGTTTGCCCCTGTTCGCCCGTTGAGACTTCTTCTGACGTAGAAGATCTTTTTTCTGATCTCGCCATCTGCGGATATTCTTCTCATTAATGCTGAATTCACGCTGAGCAGCTCTATTTCCATGGACTTCAGCATACGCTATTACGGCTAACTTCTCCTTTACTGTGTACGACTTGTAGACAGGACCCATGATTTGAAGGTAAGATCGGAGTGATAATATGAGAGATGCGCTTTGTTTGACAATTTGTGAGAATTGATTGTTAAAGATTGGTAGTAAGGCTTTTAAAGGCAGATTGAGCTACTCATGTCAATTATCAGTAACATATTTCGCACCTTCTCAACATGTCACCGTCTTCTCTGGGGTCCAGCAGACAGGTGAGAATAACTTGTCAATTAGTGGCTCTGAGAGATGAGAATAACGTGTCAATAAGTGGCAATTAACAGTAACAGGTGATATACAAGCTTGTACCAATGATTGTGATTCTTACATACGTATGAATGGACCTTGAACTTTAAATCATTTTATTTTCAAAGAAATATAATACGTAAAAACAAAGTCCCTTTCAAATTTCACAAACTTGTTTTAAAAAACCCTTAGTTCATATATTTGCTTTGATCAACCGTCCAATTTTTTTTTTATATGAAGGTTTCTTTTTATTGACAGGCTGTATGGAGTTTAACATCGAAATTTCCTGTCTATTTACTGCAACTTCAAAGAGATTGTCGGCTCGTATCAAAGCTGTGTTATTTTATCGGCTCTACTAAGATATCTTTTGATCTGCATAGTAGAGTGCACTTGACAGCTGGGTGAAATTGTTTGATGATGCAAACATTCAAAAATATGATACAAGAGATAAAACTAGGAAGTACTTTATAAATTATGGGATACGTTCACGTTGGTTAGACAATAGCATAGAACGGAGCTATCTCGTTCATATCGTCCGTCAACCTCCTACTTAGAGAGCTCATCTAGACGCATGGCGTCCCAAAAATCGGCAGAATCGTCCTAGAAAAAATTTCCCAAGGCCTTACACCTATATAATGGCCGCACCCCCAACTCCTTAACTATAAAATCGGGTAAAAAAGTGCGGCTATTACATGAGTGAATACGGTAATTAACATATTAAAAGTGTCAGTTATATGTAGTTTACATAAAAGAATGGCAAAATTTTAACCCATGGTTCATATTATAACATATTCGATAACTTCAAAAACGAAGCTAGTGTTCATCACCAACCACTACCCATCAATCTGTGAAATAAGCTGCCATTTTTGAAATGAGTTCATCCAAAACTTTTTTGACATTTGTCACCCTGGGTGCATCATCTGAATTCTTATTGGTGAATATATCCCTTAGACCATCTTCGCCAGATCTCCTATAAATGGTATTCAGATGGTGAATGTTCAGTCCTGAGTCAGCAATATTTTCATCTGTTGTGTTCTTAAACACACCTGATGATACAAGGCAATTTAAAGATGGGAGGTTCTTGTTCTTTTTTGATTGAACAACATGGAGTTGTAGACATCTAAAGCTGGATAGCTATAACCAAGTAGTTCTTTTGATGACAACTGAGTGTGTAGAACCTGATCCTTCAAGGATGTGACATTCTGCTATGGCATTATGTGCTTCATTGGTGATTCCAAGGAGATTTGACACAAAGTCTTCTTGCTTATGAGAACCCTTGGGGCAAAGAACTGTAGAATTTTCAGCAGAACATCAAGCTCGCTCACTATGCCAGCTTTCTAACCGGCCATTTGTCTGCTTTCGGTGCGAAAATACTGGACAGTTCTGTGTTCTACAATTGCAAATACTTAGTATGTCTGCATAGTTGTGCTCTACAATTATGTTGGGCGATTTCTTTCCAATCTTTCCTCTTGTTTTTGCTTTAAAACGACCTTTTTTTGTCGACTTTCATGACTGTCAAGTTTTCAAAATTGTATTACCGGACGTTTGATCAAAGTGATTTCCCTTGATTTTTATAAAAATTTTTTTTTGTTCTTTTGAGTTTTTTTATATCAAAATTGTGACAAGTCTGTATTATATATTATAAACATTTCTTCTGTAAAGGTCAGAACAAAGAGAACACAAGGTTACTTAAAAAGTTTGTAACCAATCGACATTTTACGTATGATAACGTATTCAACCTGAAGCTAGCGCATTCGGCCGAATTAGCACGAATTCGCCTGAAGTCAATACGGGTATTCTACCTTAAATACGTCTCGACTGATCGCCTAATAAGACCATGTTTATTGTGTTGCATTATGACACTATGCTCCAGTATATCGTTCACATGCCAGCAGGATGTTCTCGCGGCTTTCCCAGCCCTACACAATTGAGAGATGAGAAAACATCCTGTTTCACGCGGCAGCATGTCAAAAAACAGTTAAGCTCTCGGCCTATAATTAAGTTCTTGACACATGGGACAAACACACAAATGACAATTAAAATAACAACTAAAGGCTTTATAATGTAGTATCTTCACACCAGGGAATTGAAGTGACCGCTTACAAACAATTAATTCTATGCATCTGTGTAGTTACGTACTGGTTGATCGACGATCTATTAACATCAAAAGAGGTGTGAAAACTCGTCTGCACAAATAGCCAATCCACATTTTATTGTTGTTGGTTTCTAATTTCAACTTAAAATAAATTCGTAGTTAACATTCAAAATAAAACAAATTTTAAATCAAAATTGATCAATTGAATGATACAATGTTACTTTGACGATGATAATAACAGCGTTGTCAATGAATATGTCAGCTTCACTAAAAATCAATAACCGTTTCCAGATTATGAAACGTTGCCGATTTTGTTGGAATAAAGTGATATTTATGTAAAAATGTGTTGCATATTGTTGTGTATTTTTCTAAAGAAATCAATTTAAATATCTCTTTTTACGTTAAATATCAAATTTTAGGTACAAACAATGTAAGTTTTCCCTGAAAATAGCACAATACAGTTGTCTATGGCAGATGCCATCGGCGATAGTCTCTGCGGTCGGTTCAGTCTAAGGGTCAATTTTGGTCTGGTAAAAAAGTGGAAAACTTTACTTCACATGGATAAGATGCACCCTCCACTTTTTTATCATAATTTGGGTAAAAAAAACGTGTCTTATCAATAAAACTTTACGGTATCATTGCAAGTAGAAAATCTAACCTCAGTTTAAATGAAATTTTACCAGGTTCAGAAGCATTAAAGTAAAACATAAATGATTTTTTTAATGAATAGCTATCCTCTTAAAATATTAGTTTTAGTCTTATTAGTCTATCAAAAGAAATAAACAAAAAATAAACTCAAATTTAATTTCTTATTGAAACATAATTATGCCACTAGGACAAAAACCATCTTTTTAAATCTTGCATTAGTAGATAACTGGATTTTAGTTAAGATTATAAAGCTCTATTTTATTGTTCTTAATGTTTTCTCTGCAGGTGAAAAAACAACTGTCATTAATTTGTAGAGATTGAATAAATAATAAATGGTTAAATGGATTAATGTAGTTATTGTAAAGATGTCAAGGTAGTTGTAGTACTTGTATAGCTCTTGTCCTGAGCTTACATGGATGGTTCCAATTTGTGATTTTCTGATTGCTGATACATGATCAATTCTGTACTTGGGATGATTTTTTAAGATGTTCCTTTATAACCTGTTTGTGTTGTTTAAACATTCTTTTCTGTATAATTTCAGGGGAGACAAATGTTTCCAAGTTCTGGGACAGCAAAACCAGGGGTGCCAATGGTGGTCAGAAAGGGGAACTGGTCTGGGATTTAGATACTGTCAGCCACCTTTTTACAGACAGTAAGTTGTAATTTATAATGAATGATTTATAATAATGGTTGAACCTGTAACATTGTCACTTTAAGAGAGGATTTTTAGTATTCTTGGTATCCTGTTAGGAAATATGTTTACATTCTTTGCATGTTTTTTGTCTAATACTCAGCAGATACAGAATTTACTGATATTTTTTTCTTTTACCTGTGTGGATCATGCTTTTAAACAAAAAGCTTACACTGTATAACTTGTATAATGCCCAATAAAACAAAGTATTTAATGAAGTGCTTTTTTAAAAAAAAATAATGGCTATGATAAAGATTTTCATCGACTTAGTGATACTCTACATTTTAAAAATCTTATCTAATGCTGAGGAAACCTGACTGTAAATTATGTCTATGAGACCATATATACAGGGCTGGAACAATTTTTAATGGAAGTCTATGTGCAGCTACAAGGGAGATAACTACCATTCATTTATTTGTCTAAGTATTGAAGTTGTCTACCTTTTGGTGTTAAATTCCAGGCAAGACCAGTGTATGTTTCAAGTACTTTAATGGAAATACAGGCGAACTGATAGCAACAAGTCCTATCATCATCATCAACAATCCAGCAGTAGCAGCAGCAACATCAGCAACTGGAAAGTCAGAGGTAAGTGTTAGCATTGAAATATCAACCGTGTACATCATCAAATATCAATGAATATGTATGTTTATGTCAGTAATAAATATTTTTAAATTTGCATAGTGTGACTTAGTTTAAGAATAAGATATTAAGTATATTTCTCTTGACACTAAGTGTAATGTATGGGGGCTAACCTGTTTCCAGGCTTCATAAATTGATTTGTTCATTCTCACTCAGTGTCAAACATGAAGAATTGTCATTTATGTCAATTTATGTTTATATAAAATGATGAGTGATCAGATGTTGACAACACTCAACCCTGAGTTGAGGAGTAATTTATGATACACTTGCTGCATTGGTTGTTGATAAATGATGAAGTGGGTTTGACTGTGCAATTTAAATGTGATTGAAGCGCTTTGTTGATAACTTAGTGTTTTGAATAGTTTTGGAAGGTCAATGAAAAGTAAAAGAAGAAAACAAATGTGGCAATGAAGAAGTTTGAATGTGTATGTTTGTATTAAAAAACACTAACTTTGTATAGTTAACATATAGTTTGTATAATTTTACATTTATTTGCATTTAAGTCCTAAGAAAATCTACCAGTAGAACAATAAAATTTAATGATAAATAATCAAAAGCACAGAAGTAAAAGTTAATATATCCTAATTTATAAAAAAAACAAATAATTCTGTTTATATCCCCTTTTAATAAGTAATAAGTTTATTATATATAACTCCTTAAATTTTCTTTCTGGGCAGTTCCATAGCAAAGCAGGTTGTACAGTAATATTTACAGATTTTATTTATATATATTTTTTCTATCATTTTATTTATCTCAATGAGATGTTGACATTTATCCCTTGGTCAAGCTATGAATTGTGTGTTTTCAAAGTAAAATTTAATTTAAGGTCATATTTCAGAATTGTGTTTCAGTATTTAAACTTTCAATGACCTCTGGATGTTTCTTTGTCAGATTTGTTGATCTCCCAAGTCCTCTTTGTTTGGTATATTAACCATCTATGTTTCGGCCATATCCATCTCTTGTGTGCTCAGTCTAGTGACCTTTATGTTAATCGACCAGGATCATGCGGTCCCATAATATAGGGTTGCAATTTAACTCAAAGCCTGCTTAGCACAAAATGATCATGCCTAGTTAAATAGTGTACATCCATATCGGACAGATCACTAGGTGAATTGTCTGATCAGGATCTGCAATATTTGATCTGAGTCCAGCATCATCATCTATTCAGATCTGCTTTATGTTATAAGCCAAAGTGTTAGTGTTAGCAACAAATGTGGTAGGCAATGACTGAACCAGGGCAAGAGGGATACATGTTTCTATGGATAGCTTTATATTAGCAGTTATACAAATTTACCATCCTGTTGCCCTAGGCAGCTAAAGCAATTTAACTGATCAAATGATGCTGTCAGTGAGACCACTGCCCCTTATACTGACAAGTTTTGCAACATTTTTGTTAGGGTGAAGAACTTCCACTGTTCTGTGTTAGCTACACATATTATTTCATGCCATTTAAACACTGCTCTTTAGGGCAGTAATTTCTTTTTCTTGTACTTTTTTTATAAGTATCTGGGCAGGAGCAGATTGTTTTGCAGTGTTAAACACTGTTTAAAATAGCAAACAAGGAACTATTATTGGTTATTTCAACATTCAGTAGGATAGGACTTTTTTGGTTAAACTGCTACAAGACGATGAATCTAAGTCTATTCGCCTCTCGCTTTGGTCACATGATCTAGTATCATCAGTTCTGTAGATCTATAATTTTGGACAATTTAACACTTAGACCATGCTAGTGTGTACAATTACTGAAGTGTATTCTAAAGGGTTTTATGACGGGTCTTCATTGCCCAGGAAACAGCTGAAGGTATTTGTTGACACTTGTACAGGACCATTCTGTCCAAGTTTATGATGGCTTTTTGTGGAAAATTGCTTACTGCACACAATTAAATAGGGAAATATGTGTTTTATAGATAGGGAACGATGATTTTTGTTTACTTTTCGTAATGTACTGATCATCATGAGGGTTGTGAAAATTCATTTCTTTAGAGAACTTATATTTAAAACCTATGTATATTAAGATATTTCATTAAACTTGATTGCTCACAAATTTCGACTCAGAACCGACACATTTCATGAGGGGCTTTATGAATTTTAAGTTGGTATCATGTTATCAAGTTATATACTGTATGATACCTATATATGTAAACCAACAGAATACAATTAAATCAAAGGTTCAGGAAGTTCTGTAGAAACCCTGACCAGCTGTCATATATGATCCATGAGGGACTGCGATTGTGGTCAGAAGAAAAAAACATTTGTCACCACACTTAGACCTGTCAGGCCTCTGGCCATCTTTGTGTGTGTTGGGGGTGGGGGTGGGGGATTAATTAGTACACTTTGAATAGAGACTTAACATCAAATAGTGTAGACCCTGATCAGACATATCTTAGCAGGATACTGGCTGATCTAGATCTACACTATTTGCCTAAGTTCAAGATGAAACACAATGATGGGAAACAATGCCAAGATGACTTAAATAGTGTGTGCAGGAACTTAAATAAGGATAAAAAGCATCACTAATTGACACACATATAACAACTCACTCTCTGTGTTGGTTCATGTCCCAGTTAGGACATTCTCTTTATGTTGGACAGTCCTCCAGCTAAGTTAAGTGCATCATTGGTTCTACTCACACATTTGTGTGGCCTTCTCAGACATTTCTGTGGGGTCTTTCTCCCCCAATGAATACTTGAATTTGTAGTACTGACCATACTTATTTAAGTGCAATACATATAAATCAAACAAACCTAACAGTGAGCACTTCAGTTAAGCTCTTTCCAGTGTGTCAAATGTCCCCTATCATCTGTATATCGTTCCCCACCTGGTGTTGTGATTATCTCTGGACCGCAGTCTATATTTATGTTATTGTACCAAATGTGCACACCTGTTCATCAATTATCTAGATTTTTGTGGAAAGAAAATAAATTAACTGCATTCATCTTCGGAGCTTAAAGGGGTTTTGTCCTTCTGTATGTGCTGTTAATATTTTGCGTCAGTAAATATTTATTCACCCCTCCTTCCCTTCCTGGCACCTCAAGCACTCAAATAGATACATAAAAATAGCAAAATTGGAAATTGTTTATGCTGATAATGTATTTTTGGCCCAGTACTTTGTGTTCTGTTTCAATCTTTTCCTTTTACAACATCACAGTTTGCTGTCATACTGAGCAGATGTTTTTTGTCTTATTTATTGCTAATCAGAAAAATTAAATAACTATAGGATTAGTCAATAACTATAGGAATATTCATTATAACAAGCATTTACTTTGCTTTCTTAACATGGATTGTATCACTTCACCAGAACTGACCATGAATGAAGTTTGCTAATTTTTTGTATTTGTAACATGGCTAGTATCCACTGAGGTAGTATCTGCACAGGTAAAATGGATAGTATCCACTGAGGTAGTATCTGCACAGGTTAAATGGATAGTATCCACTGAGGTAGTATCTGCACAGGTAAAATGGATAGTATCCACTGAGGTAGTATCTGCGCAGGTAAAATGGATAGTTTCCACTGAGGTAGTATCTGCGCAGGTAAAATGGATAGTTTCCACTGAGGTAATATCTGTGCAGGTAAAATGGATAGTATCCACTGAGGTAGTATCTGCACAGGTAAAATGTGTAGTTTCTGCTCAGAGGAACTGACCATGAATGAAGAATGTCTGCCTCAAAGAGAAGACTAATAAAGTAATTCCATCATGATTTGAAGTAGTGAGTGACCAAACTTTTTATAACATTAGATAACAGTACAAAAGTTCAGGTGGATAATAGCCCCCTTTCCCCTCCAATGTCACTGATAATAGGCCCCAACAGGGACAATGCAGCCATGTGGTATACAGTCAGGTGTCTATTGGGAAGTATTACTTTATGATCCATTTAGATAGTTGTTGCTACATTCCAATGTAATCACACAATTTGTAATAGTGATTTATGTAAAGGGCTTTAGAACTTAAGTAAGACAGAGAGAATCTACCACTGAGCGATTGTAAGTTGTTGATAGAATGTTAAAATGCTCCTCCGCTATCCCTGCAAACAAGAAGAACAACAAACAACAGCCCAGAAAGAAACAAACAAAAAAAAACAACCACAAAATAACACTAGCAAAAATACTTAGAAATAGCAACATAGATTAGGTAAATTTGCAAATTGCATAAAAAATTATTATTTTCAGAACATAAGTACATGTTTAAAAAAAATGGAACACTATAATCAGACATAAGTGTGAGAACAGTTTTTATCATAATCCTTCTCAGCATCATTCCCTGCAGTGGACACCATCTATGGAAAACTGAAAGGATGTTGCTGGAACTATAAACCCAACAAACCAATTTCATTGGGTTCTTTTTAATATTTTGTGTTGCTTGTTTGTTGATAAATATATCCCCCTCTTCATGTCATGTGTCCCCTCCACTTTCCCTCCTGAAGATAAGGTGTTCTGCTTAAATGTATCTTTCTAGGATTTCCTGGGTCACCCTATCATCTTAATGCTGTCAGGGTGATAAGTTAAAACATATGTTTTGACACATTCAAGTTGCCAAAAAAAAGCCAACATGCCACTGCTTTAGCTTTAAGACTAATATTCATAGCTGTTCTTATTAAGACGAACTGCAATTAAGCATCTCCAAGCATGCCATCTTTACTACAGTGTTATTGTCTATTTTATTGCCATGGATGCATAAAAGAGCTTGTTATGACACCGTTGTCTGCTTTTTGGGGATTTGCAAGGGGTAACTTTAAATACTCAATACAATTTAATCAAAGTCTGAAATTATGATCTCATAAACAAAGTTTAATGTTGATTTATTTATAACATTGGTTTGTCTATTTGCCTGTGCATTTATCTGTCTGTCCATTTGTCTGTAAATTTATCTGTCTGTCTGTCCATTTGTCTGTAAATTTATCTGTCTGTCTGTCCACTTGTCTGTACATTTATCTGTGTCTGTCCATTTGTCTGTACATATATCTGTCTGTCCATTTGTCTGTACATTTATCTGTCTGTCCATTTGTCTGTACATTTATCTTCTGTCTGTCCTTTTGTCTGTACATTTATCTGTCTGTCCATCTGTAGACAGTTTTTTTTCTAGGCTTCTAATTTTTCTGTCAATTTTGATGAAACTTTTCATTTATCCTGAATACCTTAGGAACCTTCTGTTTTTGTTACCCTCAGATCATTGCTAAAAATGCATACTTAGCTGTATTTCTGTAAAAAAAACACCCCCCCTTAACTGATCTATGAAATCCAATTTGGATGTTGTTAAAACAACTTTTTATTTGTTATTCATGTTGAACATGATATAAAGAAGACCTGGCTATAAGGCCAGTACCTAATAATATATGGCAACTTTTTTTGATTTACCTGTCAACTTTTGCCAACACTTTGTAGCCATACTAAAATTTAAGTTACCTGTATTGCAAAATTAATTTTTGTTGTTATAACAATTGTTAAAGTTCAGCAAATTTATAAACAAGTTTTTATGAAATAACTCAGAAGAACAGTATTTCAAATCATAAATTGTCTTATAAGGAGTCTATGACAGGTATAAATAGTGCTGATACAGCAGGTTCTGTAAGTAAATTAGATAAAAAAAACTGCTGTTACATCAGGTGTAAAATAAAGGTGTGGTCTGACGTTCTAGTTAACTGACAACGGACAGCATCAATTAGTGTCATCACACAGACTGTAATTGACCTCAGGGCATTTTGATTGGTTGCTTACCTGACCTGCTGGTCATCTGATTGGTCATTTCTGAAAACTGGTGTCAATGGGAAGAAAATCTCAAAGGTTGTGAGAGGAAGTGGTGAAGTGGCCAGTGAAAGGTCAGTATTGTTGTCATTTGGAGCAGAGTGGGTGTTATGGTAATCATGGAGTAAAGAGTCAGGGTGTGACAAGGGTGATTGTGCTGGATACTGAGGCAAGATAGCTTGATCTTCTCACGGTGTTTTCAGCACTTCCGGTACTCTTGTGCAGTTGAAGTTGCTTCTCGGATAGAATAACACCAGTATTCACATTAGGATTTTGTCTTAATTGTAAGTTGATATTTTGATTTTTTGTGCTTATCTTACTGTTTTTTTTTGCAGGACTTAAAGTGTGCATTTTGTGTCTGCAGTGTTGATTTATGAACATTGTGTTTCAGCCACATTTGTGTAGCTCTGTATTTGCTTTATTATATTATCCATGTATATATGTTATTAGGGAAAAAGTAGCTGTTGATGATTTCATACGTAATTTTACATTTGCTATTTTGTTTTACTTACTCAAAGTCCAAAATTTATCTCTTTCAAAGAATGCATGTATTTGTTTTGATCTAAGAATATAAAGCCAATGATTCATTGTAAATTAGACAAAATGGAAATGCATCAATTGAAGAAATTATTAAGCGAAACTAATGGTTGTGGTTATGTAAGGGACTGAAAGAAAACAGCTAAAAGTTGTACTTTAGTAACAAATATGTGCAAAACCATAGAAATCAGTTTTGAATTACATTTTGATAGCCAGTGTTAACTTGTTAAAAGGATAAATATATGTATGCGTTTAACAGACAGTGTTCATATTAGAGGTGAACTATAGGATTTTAAGAGTGTTTTAGTAATGCATGATTTATGCATAAATGATCATGAATAAATGATGAATTTTTATTAGTAAATTCATAGTTTTAAACTTCTATGCAAAGAGAATGGCTGCTTTTCAGTAAGGGAAAAAATTATTGAGTTAAGTTGGATTTGTCTTATTCAAACTATTTGCATTATAATCAAATACAAATTAAGATGAGGTAACATCTGAGAGCATATTGCATGCTGCTATTTGCGTCAGAGGAAGGCCATATCAAATTAACTCTTAACCTTCTAAAAAGACTTGACGAAGGTTTAGCAAAAAGTTTAAACTCAGGTCCGCCAGCTCCCTCTGGACGCAGTCTGATCAGGATATGTACTCTTTGCTTCTGAATCTAGCAAAATGACAAAGTGTGTTAATACGGCCAAAACTAACAACTGATCAGAGGTTATTAACAACTGTAACATACTAAGGCTTTAAGTGCTCTGAGTGTTATAACAGTGGTAGCTTTATGTGACCCAGTGACATTAGATCGTGACTTGGACTCATTCCTGTGGTTAGATTCCCCCTGCCTATGGCTAAAGAACAACTTTGTTTGAGTTTCTGCTGCTTGCAAACCGTACCCCTCCAGGCTAGCTGGGACGAAGTATTAAGTAAAATGGTCTTAGAAATTGAGAATTGGAAAAATTTAGCTGGTCCAATAATGACATGGGGAACTTACTTTAGAGAATGTTCCTTGCCATCAGCTATTTGTCAGTACAAAGAAGTATGTCAATGTAAGACTTAAATAGTTTCAAAATCAGTAGTGTGAGAATGTGACTGGGTGACTTTTTTGCCATGATTCATTCATTACTTTATCAGACTTTGGACATTTAGATGCTATAAAGTGATGATATAATTATTTTCTTTAAGTTACTTTTCTATTGTTACAGAAATATGACACTAACTTCTTTTATTACCAGGCCTAGTAGCGCAGTTGGTAGAGTGTCGGCTCCAGGTACGTGTGGCCCTTGGTTCGAACAAGGGCTGCGACATACCAAAGTGGTAAAAAATGATAGTGGTATAGCTCTCTTGCTAACGCTCAAGCAAATATAAGGCTAGTTCAACAACTGCTTGGCCCGGTGTCAGGATAATGTGACAGGATAATGTGGTATCATGCCAGGTGTTCACAGCATGCTATACACAGTGAAGGCAGCACTATATCTGCTTCAAGTGGACACCATCTCCAGATAACTGAAGTACTGTTGGTGAGTCGATAAACCCAACAAACAAAAAAAAACTCTTTCATCTAAAGAGTAGCATGTGACCTAGTGGTAGAGTTGCAGACTAGTTACCATCTCTGCTTTTGACTGCTCAGCCTTTCACACATGAGTCATAGTCCTGTTCTGGTCAAAGTAATAATTGGAATAATTGTTGAAGGGTCTTGCAGCTAATATCTGTATGCCAGTGTTTCTTTACAGACATTTTTCTGGGGTCTTCCTCCAACGAATTGCTGGATGTCACTAAAATGACCATAATTGTGATGCTGCAATGTATTTTAAAACAATTTTAATTGGCAATCAGTTAGTTTAAAAGATTCTCTCCTTGTTATCCATTGCTAGTAGTATTTGACATCGGTCAACAGCACCAATCTCAAAACACACCTTTTCTAAACTTTTTTCCTTGTTAATGTTTGTTTTTATCACCTCGGAAGAAAAATAAATTAAGGCTCTGATGCAATTTCATTTGTTTTGGATTTAATGTTTGAAAGGAAATATGAACTTCCTGCAATCTTATTTCGATTCTTGATCAATGCTTAAAGGTTAAAAACTTGAATTAAACCAGTGGATTGTTTTGTAAATTAATGCAGCTGAAGGTTTGAGCAATATCAAGAATTTTTGTTATTTAAGCTTCTATAAAATGCAAATTTAAGAGGATGTTTATCTTTTCATCTATTATCTATCATCTATTATTGATTGATGATCGCTGTATAAGTTGTTTATGCCCTTAGGGAACCTACTGTCCCTTTGAGATGTGACTTCAACTTAACAAGCATATGGAATGCAATACAAACTCGTGTTAAACATGCTGTTTATGAGTGATAAAAAACAGATGCATGGCCACAGGGCGATGTTGTGTTGATAAAATGTGTGACACTACAACATGTAAGACTGCAAGAAATAAACACTCAACATGTTTGTACAATTTAGATGGGACAGTCCTCCGTTCAGTTAAAGATGTTGGTGTTGATTTTAATGTTTGTAATATGCAGTCATCATATCTGTTCATAAAATGCTTTGCAGCGTTAAAGAATTAATGAACTGTAAAGCATATTTAAAGTGAACACAATCATTCCCAATTTGAACAACACAGCTTTGCTTATAAACTAAAGTATATGTTAAATTGTAGACACTAATAGTTGAAACATCCATTTAATTTATTGTATGACTTTTAATTTATACATGCAACTAATAGATTATAACAAAGCAAACAAAATGATTATAATGTAGTCTATTGTGGGGTCAGATACAGAAGGCTGCAGGTTCAATTTTTAGCCTTGCCTTTCCGGACTGATCAAATAATGTTGGTATACCTCCCTTCTTAAAGTTAATAATGAGCTTAAAATGTAAATTAATTTACTAAAATACCTGCAATCAGCCACTTAACTGATATTCTTTTGACATGATGTCTATGTTAAGTGGGCGCCTATGTTTTTGATGTTGATCAACTAATCCTTATCATGCCTCATATATCTTAGTTATATGGCATCAACTACTCGAAGGCATATTTTCAGGGTCTGAGCAGCAAATAGTGCAGATCCTGATCCGTCAGTTTCCAGTGGGAGCTGGCAGATCTAGATCTACTTGATTTGCCTAAACCTGGTCGAATCTTGCTTAGCAGGCAAAGAGTTAATATCATGGGACATAAAGCTGCATTGTGTGATAAGGTGAGCTAGGGAAAATGTATGACATGTCATATGGGGAATGTTTCTATATAGGGACAAAGTGGGTGAAATATAAGCTCTTGTCCACAGTTTCTGTTGCATGGCTTTGTGGCTGTCATGGTAAGCATGACGAGAAATATTTAACTCTTTGCCTGCTAAGCTTGTACAAATAGTGTAGATTCTGATCAGCCTTACACCCTCCCCGCCCTGTCAGGATATACGCTGTTTGTTTCTAATTGTCTATTTTTCTGTCTTGTTAACTATTTACGCATTTAACTGTTAGAAAACAGCTATATGGTTTATGAAACTAGCAAGCTAGTGAATGACTAGCCTAGGATAATTTGGATAAGATAAAAAGTGAATAACCTGAAAGTTCATAATCAGGATTTCTTTCCCTAATTTTAGTCTAAAACATCTGAATCTAGATTCTTATGCAAGTAGTTGTTTACAATAACTCAGAATTTGAATAGGATTTTATTAACTAAATAACATGAAATCCTGTAGCAGGTAATGGAAGAGATTTAAATCTACAGTGTGCACGTTTTGGTATGAAGCCTCATCCACATATCATTTATCTGGTATTTTAATATACCTTTTATAGCGTTATGATTTTGGTTTATTTGTGAGTGGGTATCTTGTTTAAATTGTCTACCTGAGGGGTGACAACAAAGGATACTGTTCTTTTACTTCGCGGGTGGATGCCTCTCAAAACTGTGAGAAAAGCAAACAAAGTGTGGGACAGCATTCACTCTAGATGGATACAGCCGCTTTATTCATAAGTGATTCTTTACTATGGATTTTTTTGTGTGTGTCAGTAATTGAAATAAAAAAATACGATGTGTTTTTTTTACCTGTGTATTGGAGAAGAACAGCCAGCGAGCTGTGTTGAAGCGTGAATTAAGGCCAGAATAGATACAAACTGTCACTTACGAGTCTGTCCATGAGTTATCATAACTAGCTGAGTCTGTCACAAAGGTTGTGGGATAGTTTGTACTGTCATAAAGCGTACAACTTTTATGGGTATGTTTGAATGCAACGTGACTTGATATAATGTTTTATTTATTTCCGGATTTTATCACAAGCGGTGAGTTTGTTTGTTTGTTTGTTTTTATAATTAAAGACATAACAACAATTGGTGATTTCTTTTAATGATGCCTGTTTTATATCTCAACCATTTGTTTTTATCATTGAAACATCTTCTGTGTACATGAAATCATTTTTTTTACTCTGTATGTGCAATTAAAATTCTATCTGAGTGTCTCCTATGTTGTTGGTATAACTGAAAGGTAGTTATTACAGCTTCCATAAGGGAAAATAGTAAAGAGGAGCAGGTATTCCTATGAAAGAGGTCTGCAATTCAACAACACTTATTTGTACTGATACAAGTAAACATATAAAACAGACCTCACATGTTTTATTTCCACACTGTCAAGTGACACAATTATTGAGATTTCAGTGATGTCCATGTATTTTTGGGAGAGGAAAACTCCGGCCAATGTCTGGGTAAAACCACAACTGGAAGACTGCATGAAAGTTTTTTTTGCCCAGTCCAGGACTTAAAGGTGGTATCGGACAGTTGGGTCAAATTCATTTTTCTCAAATAACCAAAAAAGTCATTGGTACCTGAACAGGACTTGCAAAATGCTGTTGATTGATGTCAAAGATCTGTGTAAACAGTCAATGAATAATCCCCAATCGCCATGCTGCATAGATAACTATTATTAAACTTAGAAAACCACTTGACCACTTACTTTCCTATAGTATTCCTCGTAATCTGCTGTGACGTTGATATCTATTTTTAGCAGAGCTTTTTGTAGAGTTCGATTTTTTTTGTGTTAAGTACTGTCTAACAATAAAATAGTGTTTAAAGCCATCTTTATAAAGACTAAAGTATGGGTTTATGCAAAAAGTATGACCAAACTCCCCAGAACGGAGGTTAGATATTGGTATGTATAGTTAATATAGGCATCTTAATACCACCTTAAAACCCACAAGATGAGAGGCCAAGATGTCAGTGAATCTTCCCACTCATTATGGACCCTCCTGTCATAAATTCTTAATGTAACCTTACCTCAATTGACTTTACTTAAGCCATTTTTTCTCATCTTGTTAGAATGATTTCTAACCTACCTCGCATTAAAGAAGTTGTACTGGTTTAATGAGCTAAATACGGCTGATCATGTTGAACATGGTATAGGTTGCTGAAAATCCATCAAAAGGCAGTGTTTCATGTAAACTAAATCCTTAAAGAAGAACAGTTATAGTGCATTGCTGATCTGGTTTTTGTTCAATTTTTGTTTTTCTTTAGATAATCCTCACACCATCCACTAGAAACAAGATACTCTTGACAAGCTGCCAATGAAAAGTGTAAACTTTGATATGCTTTTTCCTGCACAGTTTACTGATAATAGATTACATGTGAGCTTCCTGGATTTAGTTTCACACTTAACCAATACCTGCAAATCATGAATCGGCCAGATCTAGATATATATATATTGTAGTTCAAGATTGCACAGTTCCCAACAGAATTGGCATTGTTTGGTGCCAAGTTCAGAGCCCCTGATAAGATGAGTACAGGTCCTGCTAACTCCTTTATTTATCCTCTAAACCCAAAATACCAGGTACTCATTAGAATTGATTTTTCATAGCAATTCTAATGAGTATCAGCTGTATAGGTTGAGAATTATGGGATATATGGCAAACATCAGACATATTCCTCTCGTCTGCAGCTTTGCAAGTCTTATCAATGCCTCTTGCAACTATTTGGTACATCTGCATGTTTTTGTTGGCAAATAGCAAAGAATTATTCCATGTTATTGATAAGTTTAGCAGATAGTGGGTAAGAGATGTATGTGTGTGTGTGGGGGCAACCTAGTTACTTTAGCAGATTCAGATGTTATTGTTTTCTGCAGCTGTTAGTTCTAACGTTTAGTAATAGAATAAATACCAACAATTTTGAAGCATAAAACACATTAATATGAAGAAGAGTTCATAGTTTGTCAGCATGAAGACATTTGATATTTAACAGGAAAAAAAGAAAGATTACCAGAAAACAGCATATTTGTAAATTAATATAATTTTTGCCTGACATATAACTAAAAATTATGCTAACATTGAAAATTGTCAGTAGTAATTAAAAAATCTTATCTGTGAACACCATGTCTTGACATTTTTTCAGTACTTTATGTAATATTCATAAAGCTGTAAAAAAGCAGTAAGAAATTCTGCTTCTTTTTAAACACCCCAGACAACCAAGATTGGGCGGGACACCGGAATCAGGTCAGGTTCTCTCTGTCCATAGATACATATGTATGCCTGTCCATCTCTCTGTACATGGTAACAACTTTTTCTTCTTCATCTTTGCATAATATTTTAACAAAATATTGCCGTAATTTGTTGTTTATACCATAGAAACCTTAGCACTTGCTATATTTCAGTTGGATAAAAATTGCCAGAGTTATTGTCCCTTTTGATAATATTTTTTTACAAAAACGGGTGGGGCAGTAGGTAAGAATATTCATTAACCCTTGGCTTCCAGTTCTAGCTATTTCTTTGGTTGCATTGCAAATCTCTTAAGCATAAACTTTGCAATATACCTCTACCACAAATTCTTTGTGTTTCTTTTTCCTGCCAACCTTTTTAAAAAAGAAAACCATGAACAGAGTGTTCAAGCATCTTCAACAAGTTTGCCCTAAACCATGAATAATTGGAGCACTATTTCAACTTACTCAAGTGTTTATTTAAACCTCAATGTTCACCATTATCCATGCCCATCCAATACCTATGAAAATTGAGCCTACTGATTAGCTCTTTACCTGCTACGGACAAATTGCCCAGGCTTGTACAGAAAGTGTAGATCCAGATCAGCCTGCTCTCCTTGGAAGCTGTCTGATTAAGATCTGCACCATTTGCTGAGTCTAGCGATATGTCTCGGCGGCAACTCTGCCTATCAATGTAAGAATTATTATGATTTATCATCTCAATGTCCCATGATACAGATAAGAAAAGGCTAACAACTGTATTATGATATGATTCCGCACCCATTTTGTCAATAAGACACTTTCACATATCGCTTTAAATTTTTTAAGTCTATACAAAATGAGATGTTTTTGTTTGTTTTACTTCCTTTTTGGTTAGAAGTCATAGTGGGCTACCTCCAATTTTTCAGTGTTCTTGTTGAGCTTGATTCTGCCAAGGAAATGAGTATTTTGATGACTAAATTGTTTTTATACTTTTCATGACATAGATAAAGAAAGCATTTGTTATTTTTCTGTTTTTTGTTTGTGTAGGAGTAAAGTGCTTTACAGGATTGAATGTTTACCATTTTGTGTGTGTTTAGTTTGGTTTTTGTGGTTATTGTTGAACTAACAGTAATGAAGAATGGAAGGAACATACCTATTCCAGATCAGACCTTCAATCCAATTCTGTTTTGTCATGCTGATACAAAGAGGGTTTGATTTCTGATATATCTTAATGACACAATCATGGTCAAGCTGGGGACATCCTGCTATTATTGGGTCAGAACCACCCACATTTTGTAGGTCATATGTAGTTACTGCCCCACCATGGACTCAAACCCGCACATGAGAAGCTGAGGAATTGAAAGTTAGCAACACTAAACCCTCAGCCATTATTGCCATCATACCAGTCCTAGACAAAAGGTAGATGATCATGGCTTGAGTCCATTACAATCTCTGTCATTAAATTTTACATCTCAAATAAAGCAATTTCGTGAACTTTGTGTAATAAGTTACTTGGTGTAAATATTAGTTTTCACAATTGATAATTTCTACAGTGAAAGTGGGTCTTTTATTCTTGTATTTTTAAATATTATCACTATGTGCAATAGCAAAATGCCATTCAAATCAAAAGCCAAATATACTCACTTATGATAATTTCAGTTCAGATTCTGTCTTCACACCTCTCATCATGAATTACATGATTGACCACACAGATATGTTTCCATTACCTCACCTCTTTACGTCTATCATGACCAATGCCAGCAACAATCTTGGATAGAAAGTAAGAAAAATCTTCAATATAAACTTCAAAGACATTTTTTCGATTGCCTATCTTAAAATCAGGAGTTTGACTTAGTCTGGAATCAGCATGAGATATACGACGCTTTGGAGACTATCTAGCAGAACATAATCAAGAAAGGAAGTTGTAAAAAGGGTCACATGTCTTTGATGTTGTTTTGTCAAAGGAAGCTAGTAGTTTGACTATAGTATACAAATGGTTGAATAAGATTTTGTTTAAATACCTGCCAAGATTGGTCAATCAGAGCTTCTTTATTGAAGGAGCAAGTTCTGTATGGAGTACCATTTGGGTAAGAATCTTGAATATGACATGCAGTTTCAATATAACAAATGTATATAGGGGATTAAAACATAATGTTTATTAGGGTAATTTGTGTTACTACAGCTTAAAGTATGGACTTACAGTCAAGTAAAGATAACCTATCTAGAGAAAAACAGCAAATACTTACCAGAAATTGTAGTCAGTCCCTCCTTGCTATTAGCACATGCTTTGTTCCCACCGTCACTTTTTTCGTTGCATCCAAAAGCAACACAATGCACCATCTTTTCGCAATCAGAAATAATCCTATTTACAATGAATTCACAGACTTACGTGGAAAATTCGTCATCAATAACTGCGTAGATCTATATGCACAATGGCTTCTGCTTGTAATGCCTCGCTTCCGGTGGGATAAATCTATGTCACAGATAAAAATAACGGCAGAAACAACCGAGTGCGCGATGGAAACGAACGATCATTAAAATCATATTTTTTTGTGTACAAAATCATTTTTTTAGTTTGTATTATTGTAACCATTATACTTAATTTATTTGGACTAATCTAAATAAATTTCATGTTAAGGTTAATGTCTGGTTTATGTCTGAGGATCTTTAAGTGATTAACTCATATAGGTAAAGACATTGCAGCGAGTACTGTTTCATCAGGAGTATTATTCATTAAGAATCTCATTTTTTTCTGACTTAAACTAAGAAATTTCTTAAATATTAGAAAAATTCTTAAATTTCAATCATGATACAACTTAATTTATTGAATTTCTTATTATTTCAAAAGATAATAATGACAGTTATTTTCTTAAGTAAGAAAAAAATCTTAAGATTCTTTTTAACTATGACCTATGATCTATTAGCCTAATCAAAATATGCTTAGCAGGCTAAAAGTTAACTTTCTTTTTAACTTAGACCTATAAATTGATTTTCTACATAAATTTAACTCTGATAGTTCAGACCTATAAATTGATTCTCTACATAAATTTAACTCAGATAGTTCAGACCTATAAATTGATTCTCTATATAGATTATGGCTCAGATAGCTCAGACCTATAAATTGATTCTATATATAGATTATAGTTTAGATAACTCAGACCTATAAATTGATTCTCTATATAGATTATAGCTCAGATAGCTCAGACCTATAAATTGATTCTCTATATACATTATATAGCTCAGATAGCTCAGACCTATAAGTTGATTCTCTATATAGATTATGGCTCAGATAGCTCAGACCTATAAATTGATTCTCTATATAGATTATATAGCTCAGAAAGCTCAGACCTATAAATTGATTCTCTATATACATTATAGCTCAGATAGCTCATACCTATAAATTGATTCTCTATATACATTATAGCTCAGATAGTTCAGACTTATAAATTGATTCTCTATATAGATTTAGCTAAGATAGTTCAGACCTATAAGTTGATTCTATATATAGATTATGGCTCAGATAGCTAAGATTTATATATTGGTTCTCTATATAGAGTATAGCTCAGATAGTTCATATATATAAATTGATTCTATATAGAGTATAGCTCAGATAGCTCAGACCTATAAATTGATTATCTTCATAGATTATGGCTCAGATAGTTCACCGTAGACTTGTAGATACACTGTGACCCAAGGTGGGGTAACTGCCGCTTGAGCTGTAAGATACAGGTGGAATGGTAAATGTTTATTCAGGGATTTAACATTTCCCCATCTTGACACTGTCCCCACAAGGTTCACCAAGGGCTGAGTATCCAGGTAGTTAAGTTTCCTAACATGGCATTATCTATCCCCTTACGTTTAGTGGATAGTTTTCTAAACATTTGTCTAACTTTCAATTTTGTTTATTTTGATAAGGTGTCCAATATTGAACTGTGTGGGCAAAAACTTCTATATCATCAGTATGTGAAGAGGTCAGATAGTAGGTATGGTGTTCGAAACTGGGACCGTCTGATTCAGAATTCAATATCTTGATTACTAGACCATGGATGCTAGCTTACCTTTTTCGCTGGTTCTACACATATATTTGGTTTGGGTCTCCATTCACCTGCTGTAGTAAAAAGTTACTTAAATTCCAGCATTATACTTATTACATTTATTATAATATTTTATATTATACTGGTATAGGATAATTAGAATATGTTCCGATTGTACATGCTAATGGGTTGTCCATGAGAAAGACTTTTCTTAAGCTCTGTCTCATAATGAAGTACTTCTGTTACCTTGTATCTGCAGTTACTACTGTTACAACTTTTGTTCCCTGTATGCCAGAATAATGCTACACTGTTACACTCTTTTATCTTTTCCATCTTTGTCATTTTTTTTTTGGTCATGCCTGTTGCTATATTTACAGCTACTTTTTGTGCATGTTATTGTGACTCTGTTCTCCTCGCATCCATAATCTTGCACAAAAGCCTCTAAACCTGTAGTTGGGAATATAGTGATCCACTAGACTGTGACCCAGGCAAGGCTTTTGATCATATATCCACCCCATTCTTTGCAGTGGAGACACTAGTTATAGATAGAGACATTTGGTAGATAATGGATAGCAAAATAGGAGGAAATCATTTAACCCCTTTAAAAAACTTTTCTTTTTGGCAGCAAGCCCTCATTCTAATCTTATTTACTTATTTGTTGACAACTTAACATATGATTAACTAGATTTACAGTATCTTTCAACAATAAATGTTGATCCTGAGCAGCCAGCATCCAGAAGGTTTTGAACTCCAATCATGTACCTTCAGCGTATCACCATGTCTTGGCTAGCAAAACATGCAGATCTGGATCAAACTAACAGATCTGAATCTTCTACTTTTGCCAACATATTTTATAGGCATATATCCATTCAGTTTTCATATGACGCGAGTTAAAGAGAGACTTGGTAGACACTAGAAAGATTTAAGAAAATTGTTTAAACACACGTTTTAGCTCCACAAATCCTTGAGACAGCCTGACTCTTCAACAAATGGTTTGCCCTTTTAACATAAATCCCCACTCACTCTGTCAAGTGAAAAGTAAAGTTACAATGTCCACTTTGAAGAATTTGTGTAAAGGTTCTTTTATGCATATAATGTTAAATTGTCAAGTGTTATTGTTGATGGGGGATCCAATGGCGTAGTGTTAGAGTTGCTAACTTGTAACTCCTGTGGTTGCATAGCCTCATGTGGGTTCGAGCCCCATTTAGGGTGAAGGACTTTATGTGGATCTTTTGGTGCGTCACTGTTTCTACTCAAACATTTTTCTGGGGTCGTACTCCGCCAAAAGAGCTGGATGTCACTTTAATGATCATAATTAGTTGCATTTAAAAAAAAAAAATAAAAATAATAACATTGTTCATGATCGTCCAGTGTTTTAGTACACATCAGTTACTTTTGTAGCTGCCTTTTTGTATTATAGTTAATAAGACTTTCAGAACAAATCAGTACCAGAGAGAAAGATAAAAAAAGAGACTAAGAGCAGAGAAAAGGTGTACAGGTAGACATACAGAGCAAAAGAAACATCTTAAGTGTGAGAAAATGACAACATTGAGATTTAATATATGTCTATGAATACATATAATTTAGACATATAGACCAAAACAGTCATTAAAATCAATAGTATAAGACAAGAAACTTTCAAATGATGTTTAGAACAAAATAGTGAACAAAAGAAAGGGTTTCAGACTGACTGAAAAAAAGAGAAAAGATATTATAATGTGGGAGATATTGTGAACCTGCCACCACTGTAGGGAGCATTACTAGTGACGGACAATCTCTCCCTCACACATCAGTGGAGATATAGTTATGTATCTTTACCTGCTAAGCATGAATTGCATTTTCTGTGGCAAATCTTGCAGATCCAGATCAGCAAGGGTTCTGCCATCAGCTGGTTGAATAAGATCTGCACCAATTGCTTCTTAATCTCAGCCAATATGTCTAGGCACCTTTTGCCTGGCCATGAACAATATAGCTAAGAATATGTGTTGAGTTATTAAGAAACTGTAGCCTGAGAAGGGATAATAGGATCCTCAGTTATAATAGACGTCCTGCCATCTCTACCTGTACAGTTACCTGGCTAGTGTTCTGTGTGTGTGTTGAGTTAGGATACGCTTATGCTGCGTACTCAGGCTGTGGATTTCTACCCAAATTTTGAAAATTGTTTATTAGTCTGATACATGTTTTGTTATAGTTTGTAAAGTATCTGCTTTGAGGTTACATACTAACAAGAAGTAAAGCCTTTTTCTACTATTGTCTGAATTGGATTAATATTATAGAACAGTACATTGCCTTAGTTGGATATGCAGAGCAATAAAGGTTTTAACTGTGGGAACTTCAGTATTGCTGCACATGTGAAAGTTATAGTTGGATTATTGTGAAAACATTGTTTCATAGTTCGGAATCTTTAGAAATTTTGTGAAAAAATTCAGTTGCTGAAGAGATTTGACTGATTTAAGGTATGTTTTACTGTTGTACATATATGTAACTTTAAACTGTATAAAAATAAAATTAAAAATAAATAAAGCTTTTTTTAAAAAAAAAAGAAAAAAAAAGTTGTTCAATTGACTATTTACTAGTAACTGTACAATTACAAGAAAACTAGGATAAGAAAATTAGAAAGTACTATATTACTCTCAATAATAACTGTGATTTATGTTCTGTTTCCATTTGTTGTTGAAATACCTGACAATCACACAATTTGGTCATTTTTGCCACCTCTGGCTAGACAACCTTCCCACATTAGGTCCTTCACCCTTGGTACTTGAGTCTGTTACTATGTTAAAGCTGTAAGGACTGCACAATGATTTTAATTACATTTTTATAACTGTGTTTGTTATGGGAACAGCCTTGAGACAAAGAACACCAGCACTAACAAAAAAATACCAGCTCAGCATTATGTATGGGACATTTCCACTTGTCATTACAAACACATTTCCTATCCAAGCCACACTGCAAAGTTAGCTATTTTTAAGCAAAGAAATCCATGTGACAACCTACTTTTGAGACCACATAATATACACATCTGGGTAATTCGCTGTGATGTCGATATCTATTTTTTGCAGAAATGCCCATTGCTTTTTTTTTTATAGATCATTGAAAGATTGAGCATTTAGAGAGATGTTTCATGATTTATACCATCTAACAATTGAGGTTATGTTTAAAATCATCTTTGCTTATTGTTTGTTTATTGGGTTTATTGTCCCACCAACAGTATTTCAGTTATCTGGAGACGGTGTCCACTTGAAGCAGATATAGTGCTGCCTTCACTGCGTATAGCATGCCGTGAACACCTGGCATGATACCACATCCAGTCACATTATCCTGACACCGGGCCAACCAGTCGTGGAACTACCGTTATATTTGCTTGAGCGTTAGCAAGGGACCTATACCACTACCATTTTTATCGACTTTGGTATATCGCAGCCCGGGATCGAACCCGGGGCCTCCCGTACCTGGAGCCAACGCTCTACCGATTGCGCTACCAGGTCCGGTCTTAGACTACAGCATATGTTTTATGTAGAAATCATGTCCTTCCTCCTCTAAAGTGGCATAATATAATGTTACATGTATTTGATACAGGCAAACTGTCAGGTACCACCTTTAAACCCACACAGTGAAAAGCTGAGTAGTCACAGGAGTCAAGTTGGCGACTCTAATACTTGGCCATGGGCATACCCACAGCATTTTCATAATAGCAACATAAGAACCAGAATATCACCTCCACTACATACAAAACACAAAAAAAAAAAGGAAACAAAAAAGCAACAGGCTAAAAACCCACCTCCTCTAAGAATCAATATTGAAGTAGGGAGTGCTGTGGAGTTTGCATTACTCAGGAATTGTAGTGAGGTCATGATTGTGTTGCTGGTTAGTCAGAAGCTGACAGGTTTGTTGATGTCACCAAATTAGTGTAACAGGTGTCCTATATTAATATCAAACTGTCATACACAGTGTCAGTAATAATATACAAGTGTACATTATATCTGTAGTTTTTAGCTCACCTGAGCACAACGTGCTCAAGGGGAGCTTTTGTGATACCGCTTCGTCCGTCGTCCGGCGTCCGTCGTCCGTCGTCCGTCGTTCGTCGTTCGTCGTCAACATTTACCTTGTGAACACACTACAGGCCACAATTTTTATCCAATCTTCATCAAACTTGGTCAGAATGTTTGTCTGCATGAAATCTTGGATGAGTTCATTATTGGGTCACCTGGGGTCAAAAAGTAGGTCACGAGGTCAAATTTTAGGAAAAACTTGTGAACACACTAGAGACCACATTTATAGCCCAATCTTCACCAAACTTGGTCAGAATGTTTGTCTGCATGAAATCTTGGATGAGTTCGTAACTGGGTCACGTGGGGTCAAAAAGTAGGTCACTAGGTCAAATCTTAGAAAAAGCTTGTGAACACACTAGAGGCCACATTTATAGCCCAATCTTCACCAAACTTGGTCAGAATGTTTGTCTGCATGAAATCTTGGATGAGTTCGTAACTGGGTCACGTGGGGTCAAAAAGTAGGTCACTAGGTCAAATCTTAGAAAAAGCTTGTGAACACACTAGAGGCCACATTTATAGCCCAATCTTCACCAAACTTGGTCAGAATGTTTGTCTGCATGAAATCTTGGATGAGTTCGTAACTGGGTCACGTGGGGTCAAAAAGTAGGTCACTAGGTCAAATCTTAGAAAAAGCTTGTGAACACACTAGAGGCCACATTTATAGCCCAATCTTCACCAAACTTGGTCAGAATGTTTGTCTGCATGAAATCTTGGATGAGTTCGTAACTGGGTCACGTGGGGTCAAAAAGTAGGTCACTAGGTCAAATCTTAGAAAAAGCTTGTGAACACACTAGAGGCCACATTTATAGCCCAATCTTCACCAAACTTGGTCAGAATGTTTGTCTGCATGAAATCTTGGATGAGTTCGTAACTGGGTCACGTGGGGTCAAAAAGTAGGTCACTAGGTCAAATCTTAGAAAAAGCTTGTGAACACACTAGAGGCCACATTTATAGCCCAATCTTCACCAAACTTGGTCAGAATGTTTGTCTGCATGAAATCTTGGATGAGTTTGTAACTGGGTCACGTGGGGTCAAAAAGTAGGTCACTAGGTCAAATCTTAGAAAAAGCTTGTGAACACACTAGAGGCCACATTTATAGCCCAATCTTCACCGAACTTGGTCAGAATGTTTGTCTGCATGAAATCTTGGATGAGTTCGTAACTGGGTCACGTGGGGTCAAAAAGTAGGTCACTAGGTCAAATCTTAGAAAAAGCTTGTGAACACACTAGAGGCCACATTTATAGCCCAATCTTCACCGAACTTGGTCAGAATGTTTGTCTGCATGAAATCTTGGATGAGTTCGTAACTGGGTCACGTGGGGTCAAAAAGTAGGTCACTAGGTCAAACCTTAGAAAAAGCTTGTGAAAACACTTAAGAGGCTACATTGATGGCCCAGTCTTCACCAAACTTGACCATCATGTTTGCCAGTATGAAATCTTACATATGTTTTGAAGTGAGTCATGTGGATTCAGTAGGTTACTTGTTAAAATTCTAGAAAATGTTATCAACCCAGTGGCCACACTAATGGTCCAATCTTCACCAAAGGTTTCTAAAGTAAATAACTCTTTAATTACTTAATGCCAGATTTGAGCCTACATAAAGCCTGTGTCATCAGGTGAGCGATTAAGGGCCATCATGGCCCTCTTGTTGTTCTTAACTTTTACCCTGCTAGATTTCTTAAAAGCGCATACATCACATATCTGTCCAGAAGTTTTTATCCCCAAAATAATAACTACATGATGATTTTTTGGTTAAAACTTTCATGACAGGATCTGAAGCTGCATTACTGATGAAGTATCAGCAGCAAATAGTGCAGATCCTGGTCAGACTGTTCCCAGGGAGCTAAGAGATCTGAATCTATGTCGTTTGCCTAAGCTTTATAAACACATGCTAAGCAAACCAAGGGTTAAGTTTTTTTTTATGTTTTAGACAGCTGGTACAGATCATAATTGTGTTACTGGCTAGTCTAGGGTTGAAAAGGTTGTTGATATCACCAACTCACTGGAAACATTAAATTTGTATCATTTTATTAATTTGTCAAGCAGTGTTAACTAATTTGTCAAGCAGTGTTAATGTTGTACCATTGAAAAGTATGTTTGCATATTTATGCCTTATTTTTATGCTAGAATAACTTTAGTGTTCCAATTAAATTGAGCCTTGCCAATGATGTAGCTCCTAGTCAGCTTGCTCTCGCTAGAAGCTGTCTGTTAAGATCTGAATTATTTGCTGCTTCATTTAAAATTTGTCTTGGTACCTTCACGTGTAAATGTAAGAGCATGTCCAAGAATAAGAAATGACTTATTTACAAACAAGCCATATGCCTCAACAGAAAAAATGCTTTATGTTATTCCCTGAAGTTGGATTACAGGTTAAATTATATTGAAAAATCTGACATTTTATGCTTGTTTATGTTATATAAATATCTGATAGATACAACATTTGTAAACAATTGTTATCAATAGTGGCAGAATCGGCACTATGACCAATACCAATAACCACAATGATTAAAATTGTAGACTTTTCTTTTGTATTGAGAAAGCGGTTAAGACCTCAGAACAACCAACTACCTTGAACAATGGCAAGATAAATTCATGAAAGTGGCCCTAATTATTTCATTTATTGGGCAGCTGAAAATTCAATTACAGTTTGTTGACATTCCCAATGACCATGTATTTAACAGCGCTGACTTCACTCTGTGTGCCCACTTGTTTGTCTCCAAGACAAAGCCATGAAAAGCTATGAAACATTCACTGACTCTGAACCCGCAAAGCCCAAATTGATCTGGTCTTTGAAAATAGGGTAATTTCTGATTAGCCTGTTAACATTTGGGTACAGTCTGTTTTAAATCTGCATTATTGTTACTTTTTTGTGAACAAGTCTTTGCATCATAGTGATAGAGCAATATGGCACCATTGCATATTATACTAAGCAACAAAAATGTAAGAATTTTTAAGGGTAAAAAAAAGATAAAGTGGTCCAAGGGTTAATGACGGTCCGGCTGTGTCACTGTGTTTGTTCTCCAATAGACCAGAGAATAGTCAACGTTTGTCAGGTGTGTTCACCCTTCTTTGATCTCCAATTAGTCTGGAGTGTCCAGTTAGTGCCAAGTATTTGACCAATGACCTGTGAGTCCATTCACTTCCTGTGTCCACTTGTTACATTGGCCAGTCTGACTTTTGTTACAAGTCTGTGTGCTCTCTAAATTGTGTGACTGAGTGCTGAGTAAACATGACATTTATTGGTAGGACATTACAATATGCACGAGCCCTGTATATAAAAGTGAATCTGTTTTTCTGTTGCAAATTAACCCATATATTCATTATTTTTCAATTAAACTGTAACAAGTTGGTTTTCATTAGGATCCTTTAATGAGTACCAGCAATGTAGGGTTAAATTGAAGAGATAAATAATTGAAATTGAGAATTATTCCCAAAAGAGAAGAAGTCTGAACAAGTGTGTTTGTCAGTAGGATATAGTCCAGAACTACCAAGGGGGTCTACAGCATTCTCAAGATGGCCCACACCTGGCTAAACGAGTGTTTAGTTTTATGCTTTAATGTTGGTTTTATTATTTACATTATTGGAGTTTTACTTTTCACCATTTGTTGTCTGTTTGATCAAAGGTCTACACATACTTTGTTAAAATTCTTCCGGCTGGTGTAAACCTTGTCTAATACACAGGTGTTATAATGGTGATACAAGCCACAAGTTATTATTTAAAATTTTAATCTTTTCTATATAACAGGAGGGCTTTTCCAATTAGGCTGTTCCAATCACCCTGTCAGTATCATGTTTGAATAGCCATAATTATGGGGTTAAAAATTTGTGTGCAAATACTAACCTAATAAACAGTGCATAGTTTGGAATGAAACTTCACACAAGAAAGTCTAAATTGTACATAGTAATGTAATCAACTATTCTAGCTCCTTGCTGAATTCTGTGAGAATTAACATGACCATTGATAGAAATTATGGTCCATAAGCTTTTTTTTTTTTTTTTTTTTACTTTAATGTAACATTGCATAGACACAATCAAGGTAGAGTCGCAGATTTGTAACTCTTCACTGCTTAGCCTCCCCCGAGTGGGTTCGAGTCCCGTTCAGGGCAAAGGACTTAATGTGGGGAGGTCTTCCAGCTGACCTGCAGTGAGCCAGTGGTTCTACCCAGACATTTGTCTGGTGTCTTCCTGTACCAAAACAGCTGGACGTTGCTACAATGATTATAATTGGTAGCTGCTATTTAACTCAACAACAAAACAAAACAGTCAAGGTTATATTAGTGACATCAAGCTTATTATCAACGGAGGAAGACCTCAGGTAAATGTCTGGGTAGAACCACCAGTGCTTGGTGAGTCAATAGGAATACCTCCTGCTATGAATGTTCTTACCCCAACTGGGACTCCAACTCAACCGTTGAGGGACTGAGAAGTAACAAGCTGGAGACTTGAACCCCTCAGCCACGGGCATCCCTTGTACCATATACATGCAGCCTAAGTCTGTATAACATCATATTATCAAGCACTTGATAATAAAAAATGCATTTACCTTTGACAGCTCTTATTTAACCCTTAGCTTGCTTAACATGTATTTATACGACTTTGGCAAATAGTGTAGATCCAGATCAGCTAGCTCCCTGTTGGTGAGCTGTCTGATCAGTATCTGTGCTATTTATTGCTGAATCCCTTGCAATATGTCTAAGCACTTTTGCATTTCAATGAATTAGTCCGATTTATTAACAAATGTATAAAGCTTAGAGTTAAGTCCTGTTAGGGCTCCAGAGATGAGCATTCTAAATTGTCCATTTATAATTTACCCCTCAGCTCCTATCCATTTGGGTTAAAGTTTCAGGTCTAGTCAGCGGTAAAACAACAACCTGAATCTAAGAGGTTTAACTGTCAACCTCAGGAAGTTAGTAAACAAAAATATTAATCTTTTTCTGAGGTCTTAGCAGGATAAGCTGAACATTGCCACATGCCTCAACAGAAACAATTTTTTTATGTCATTCCCTGAAAGAATGAGATGTTTTTTAAGTGTCGGCTAAAAAAATCAGTTCATCTTGTTTTGTAACCATCTTTTATTCCAAAGTCATGGAGTGTCAACTTATATGTTGTCTAAAGACCAAAAGACTATATTGCAGAAGCTGTCATTTAGAAACATTGTTATGTATGGTGCCCTGACAGTTTACAGGTAACATTGTATTCAACTCCCTGTTGAAAATCTCTACTCATGATCTCGCTCCATAAATGATGGCAATCAGTTTAAGTGTGTACAAGATTTGGACACAAAAACCACACAAATGTCCCTGAATTCTCTACCATACCTGTTGTGTGTACCTGTGTAAATTTACCTGCTAGATAGCAGAGAGGGGTCATTAAGTCTAATACCTGTATAAGCTACAGCAGGTACTACATTAAACCCATAACCTGATATATATCACAACCAATATTTTTTTATCATTACTAAACTAAAACTTTATGCAAGGAGAAATTTTGTCAAAGATAAAAATCCGTTAGCCCCAATCCTGATTAGAATGCTCCAAGCAAGAGCTGGCAGATCTGGATCTGCACTATTTACCTAGATGTTACCAAAATGCCTAGCTGGTTAACTGGAAGAGACGGGTCGACTCAAATATCAGCTTGATGTCTTGTTTGTTTTTTGTGTATCTTTAAATGGGTGATATGTTGACATTGTTCAAGTTATGAAAGTGGTTCTCTGAAGAAGTAGTTTGTTATCAGTGCCTGTAGCTGTTGGCCACATACTTCATACTCAAGGTCTACTAACACAGATTGTTTTCTTGACAAGATAATATAAGATGTGTGGGTGAATAGTGCAAGCATTGGCCATAAAGAGTCCTTTCATGAGCCAAGTGTTAGAAATATTCAGAAATATCCAACTTGTTTTCTGTTTTGCATTTCTCTGAGAAGGTCTTCATAGCACAGTGTTTTTTATATATTCATTCTAATCTTTGTTTTTCTTTTCGTAAGGGGTGAAGGGTGTTTTTTCTTTTGGTGAGGGTTAGAAGTGGGGTTGGGGGTGAGTATTTTAACTTAACAACACTTAGGCAGATCTTTCTTTTTTTACATGAAGTCCTGCTAACTCTTTACTAAAAAAAAAAAAGATTGCAGTCTTTGGTTCTAGCCAGGTGAGCTCTTCTGATTTATCTATACTAATGAAACTGACTGTCAAAAAACTCATTAGCTGCTGATTTTTTTATTGGGTTTATCGTCCCACCAACAATATTTCAGTTATTTGGAGATGGTCTGTTGATTTGACTCGGGCTCAAACTTTCAATTTGGTCTTGGTCTTTGTGCCAGTGGCATTGTCCCTGTGACAAAGAAGTTGGACATCCTGACAGAATGTGGCACAATGATCCTTTTGACTCACACAGCATGCATGTGGGGTCTACTGCAAGTTTCCACTGGTGCAGGATTGCTGGTGATGGCAGCTAATGGAATGGAGGAGAAAACTGAGTTGAAATGGTTTGTATGTTTACAACTCATGCCATGGGAGTCTTCTTTCCGGAACGTTCCACTTTGTCCACTTCCCGTATGGGCCCATTTGGGCTGCCTTTGCTGACCTTGTCTCCTCCTTCTGTCTCCAGGTGTCTTGTTGCAACCAACAACTTTAGTCTTGGCTCATTGCTTCATTGCAACTTTGATGACTTCTTGTACTATATCTTTCATGGTCTATGTTTGTTGCTCCAACAATGTCCTTGTGCCTCCTACACTGCCTGACTGACTGAGCATTTACTTCCTTTTCTTCATTTTTAAAATGCAAACTACATGTAGTTCTCTTTGCACTTTTACACTCATTACAATTTTACCACAGAACTGTCATGAAGGTTATTCCAATCATTTGACTAAAGTCTATTCAGCGAGTCTGTAACCTTTGACCTGTATGGAACAATGGTGTCAAGATCTGACCTGTAATTGTCCAAGGTGCTAATGGAGAACCTGTTTTGGATAATTAAGTACAAATATTTAGGTAACTTCAAGTGGTTCTTTATATATGTCTTTAAAGTTCTTAAGTGGCTTACTAATCTCCTATTCTGTTATTGTTGTCAGTGTGTAAGTATAATTAAACCTTTCGTCATTCTGCTTAGAGGGCACTCCTGGTCGAGCGGTTAGAGTCGCTGGCTTGAAACACCTCAGCCCCTCACCACGTGGGTTCAAGACCCAAGCGGGGTGAGAACTTAACATGGGGAAGTTTTTCAGCTAACCTGTGGTGCGCCGGTGGTTCTATCCAGACTTTAAGTCTGGGGGTCTTCCTTGACCAATAATTAGTTGGACATCGCCAATATGTCCATAATTGTGTTGGTGCGATGTAGCAAAAATCAAAATCAAACAAACATTTTGAATTGCTGAAAATTACTGGATGTTCATATAATGACCATAATTGGTCACAGCGATATTTAAAAAAACAATAACAACAACATGATTTAATGTCTTGGTTATTAAGCAAAGAAACCAGTGGGTGTTATGCTTTACTTTTCCCATCGATGTTGAGCTCCAATAAACTGCATTTCCTGGATATTTTAAGGTAACAATTATTTGGTAACATGAGAGAAAAAATGTCCAAATTGTCAGATACTACATGTAAGGAGTATCACACATTTTATAACAATTTACAACAAAGTTGTTAATTTCTAGTGGTAAAATAGTCTCTTCATGTCTGTACTTTATAAGTGTGATGATGTGACAATGTTGTCTGTGAAAGGCTTATGTTTAATGACTCATTAATATTTGTCTTTGAAGTCTGCCGACAAAGGAAGCAAATGGGGATATTAGGTACGGAAGAATGTGAGGACATTGTAAAAAGGATTAGCATATTTTAACTCTTATCCTGCTAGGTGTGATTTGATCAGGCTTAGGCAAAATATGTAGGTGCAGATTAGCTAGCTGGGAGCTGTCTGATCAGGATCTGCGCTGTTAACTGCCAAGTTTTTTTTCTAAAAAAAAAAAAGAGAACCATTTCTTTATTTGACAAATAAGACATATTGCAAAACTTTTCATAGTTTTTGTTTAAATAAATATTTATAGATGAGACAAAAAAATGTCCTTTTACAAATCGTGTCATTGTTATGGAAGTAATAATGTATTCTTGTATAAAAATCTGATGGATAAAATAGGTAAAACATTTGAATTGTAAATACTCCAGGAATGCTCAGTATGACCTTGTATGTTAGTACCAATTATTACCTCATTATAAACCTCTAAATGTCCTTAGCAAACAATGGTCCATCTTGATAAAATGAACAATAAACGAAAAAATACTAAATACTCTTTTTCATGCTAAACTACTCATTTATACAAAATGTCACCTTTAATTATTTGAAAAATGATAATGGCAGGTTATTGTATTTTACTCAAGTTTTGTTTTAGTGTCATACAAGTCAATTGATCTTTGTGTCCTGCCCCTTGGAACTCCACAACTGTAGGTGATAAGCTAGCCATGAGCACAATTGACATGTATCTGTGAGTTTGGGGTTTGGTCCCTCAGTGCCTATAATTATACCTTAGCCTGCTACTTTTGCTATTAAACCCATACAAAATGTACTTTTTCTTGTCATTTGCTCACTACAATATGTAAATGTAAGGAAACCCTTTAATGGCTGGAAACACGTTCAGCATGGTGTTTGCTGTTAGTTGGTTGTTTGTTTGTTTTTTGTTTGTTACATCCCACCAACACATTTCTGGTCATATTGGCGATGTCACACATATTATTGGTGGATTAAGATGCCAGACTTTTGTCTGTAGAAGCACTGGTCCACTGCAGGTAAACTGGAAAATTGTCCCACTTGGAAAGTTCTCTCACTGATCAGGTGATATGTTTTGTGTTATAATGGGGTCAATAGTGTTTCTAGAATGTAAAAGGTTACAGCACATTGCTAGAAACTCTGCAGTCAATAGTGCAGATCCTGATCAGATAGATCTTAGCAGGAGCAAGCAGGCCGATCTAGATCTCTACTATTTACTAAGGTGTGATAATTTTGTACTTAACAGGTTAAGAATTATAATACTGTGGCCCCAATGAAACAAAAGTCGATTGTTCTTCTGGTCTGGATTGTACTATGAATACCTCTTAAGTTAAGGGCCCACTTTACTACTGAAATGATATACTTGGACCAGAAGCTTGATGGGCTCACAACAGGAAATATCCTACATACATGAAATTCCACTGCCTCAGATTTTATTCTTTTAGTGAAGGTCTTCTGTTAATTTTGTTTCATGGGATGCCTGTGGCATAGTGGTGGAGTCGGTGATTTGTAACTCCTTTGACTGCTAAGTCTCTCAACGTGTGGGTTCGAGTCCAGTTCGGGGCGAAGGACTTGATGTGAGATAGTCTTCCAGCTCAATTGCGGTGTGCCAGTGGTTCTACCCAGACATGTGTCAGGGGTCTTCCTCCACCAAAAGCTGGATATTGCTACAATGATCATAAACGGTTGATGCAATGTATTTCAAAATAAAATCAATTTTGTTTCTGCTGTATTTCCATACTTTAAGTATTTTGGGTGGGCATTTTGACAAACTTGATGTAACTTTAAACATGTGGAGGGCAATGAAATCTGGATCTCTATGTAATTGTAAGGTAATTGTTTGTTCTGTATATCAATTAATCACATAATTTCACATTTACACACCTATTTATTTTGACCCATTAATTCCTGTATTTAATTTACAATACAGTAGTTTAATTTACAAATCCTGATCCCCATTGATAAAGGCCATTTAGTGCACTGCCCAAAGTAGAGTCCTGAAGTGATGCTTTGTAAATCGACCATAAAGCTGTTCATTTACTGTTGGATTTATGAAATATTTCTTTGATCATTCCCTAAGATCACTTAATGAGTCTATTTACCATACCATGCAATAGTTAATTAGCTTTAATTAGCCATGGAATGTATGTTTCTATGTCTGGTATTTGTGTAATTTAGGATGTTAAGATATTATGAAATTTTTATTCCTTGTCATCTAAATGTCAAATAGGTTTGCTATATTAGGATTTAGAAAAAAAGGTTCTTTTCTATTTTGATTATTAGAAAAGGACAACACCATGGTATCTAATTTAGGTATTTTCTGTTAGACCTTTTAAATGATTCCATGATGATGTAAGTACAACGTATATACTTAGCGTAAAAAAACAACACCCCTCATTGTGTGATGAAGTAATTCTAATGAGGCTTTTTGAACATTATAACAAAATTATACGGAAACAAAATTTTCCTTGAGTTAACTAATTAAAAAAACAACAAAACACCTGAGGCAGTCCATTTTCTTTGGTTTTATTTCTCTCTGTTGTTTCCTTATAGTATCCAATTACTCTAGACAGAGTGTACAAAACTGTCCCCTCAATTTGTGAACTAACTGTAAGAAATGGGTATTAATTTGAAGCCTATTTAAGCCATATTGTTGAGCACTCTAAGGATAATTTCTATGTAGAATTGTTTATTGCACGATCATTATGTTGAGACTGTGGGCAACAAAAACATTCTTCTCATTGATCCTTTTTGTTCCTTATCATGCTTCAGTTTGTAACTTACCCATCTTAATAATTTTTATTTACATTCAAAGATGCCTTTAGATCTTTCTAGAGAGTCTGCAGCAAATAGTGTCAATCTTTATCAGATAGCCTCTAGCGGGAGCTGGCTGATCTGGATCTACACTGTTTGCCTAAGACTGATTAATTTTTGCTTAGCAGGCAAGGAGTTGGACCAATACAGGTGCTCTGGTGGAGAGATTTGTATCTCCGTTACACTGGAGGGAATCACTGAGTTTGCAATAATGGATTAAATAGCCACATTGTTACTATGGGCATATGCAACCAGCTTGGGGGACTATTAGCAAGATATGTTTTAAACTGTACAAAAATGTCAAATCTTGAAAAAAAAAAAAATGTTACTTTGGTTTAAGTTTTAGTATGAGGTCATTTACTGCATGATTGAAAATTCTAAAAAAAAAGAAAAAAGAGAGAGAAAAAAAATGTCTGTTTTGACGCAAGGTGTGGTCCTAATTCTAAATGATTTGAGCCTTCTGATCATGATCTGCACCTTTTCCTGCTGAGCGTCTAGTTATATATCTTGTTGCCTTTGCTTGTTAAGTGTTAGCAATTCCTAAGATTTTAATGGGGGCACCGTGGCATAGTGGAAGATTAACTCCTGATTGCTTAGCAGCCCACCACATGGGTTCGAGTCTCATTCGGGGTGAAGGACTTAATGTGGGAAGGTCTGCGCTGGTGGTTCTACCCAGACACATGTCTGGGTTCTTCCTTCACGAAAACAGCTGAACATTGCTTTAATGGTCATTATTCGTAGCTGCGATTTATCTCAAAAGCAAAACAAAAACTAAGATTTTAAATTGCTTGTTAATAACTGATGGCTTACAACATAGACAGGAACAAATGTAAAAGTATCTACATGATGACATCCTTAGCAATACAGTATAAAACAAAAACAAATGGCAGTGTATTTGACAATTCTTTATTAACTTTTTGAGTGACAGCTTTCCCATGACCAAAAAAGACACAAAAATGAGATAACATTGAGATAATGTAAGATATGTGGTGGGTTAGTCATGGTAGCATGTGAACCATCTGATGACAATATCGTGACACCATATAAACAGTCTACTTTGACAGTAAATATGGGACCCTATGTGTAATAAATCTTAAGAAGAAATTGCTTTAAAATTAAAAAAAAAATCCCTAAGATTTCTTCACTCAAGAAGATTTATGAATGTGACTAAAGAATTGTGCCACTATTTAAAGTCAATTGTCACAAATTAAAGAAATTTTTAAGTTTAAGCAAGAAATGATAACTTGGATTTTTATAGATATGCCCAATGGTGTACAGTGCAGTCCTGTTGCTGTATACTGATTTTAGAATCATTACTTATGACTAGGTGACTTTCCAGATCTAAGTCTTTTACCCTTGTCTGTAGGCTTTATAATACTTATTATTTCAAGACTGGGTGCTGTGGGTATCATTTTTTTTATCTTAACATTCTGTAGTACATGGAAGGAAGTCCTATATATCTGCTTTGAAGGAAGACTTTCCTTATTTAATCAAATAAAATTTGAAGAGACGTTAAACGAATAACTGCAGGATAAGGCAAATTACTATCATGACATCATATGCCTCATAAGTTTATTCAAGCCTTCACCCAGAATGGCTGTGTATACTACATATGATGGACAATGTTTAAACATACAGATTAACTTAGATGAACATTCTTATCTTCTTCAGTTGAAGTAGGCAAAGTTTTGCAATGATGTGAAGTAAACACAGTACATGTTAATCTGAAGCTAGGCTCGACCTAATAATTGCTCATTTCTCTAAAAATAACACACAAATACAATGCAAAAATAAATATTGAGTATTATTGGTATCAAGCATTTGCTTCTGTTATTTGTTTTTGGTAAGTCTCTTTACCATTGCCATATATGTATATATTAGTTTATTTTAAAAATTTTTTTCCAATCAAATATTTCTTAATATTTTTTTATTCAGATCTTTAACTCTTTGCCTCCTAAGCATATATTTATAAGTCTTATGAAATGGTGTTGCTCCAGATCAACAAGCTTGCTGCTTGTTGCTGTCTGATCATTATCTACAATATTTGTGTAACATAGGGAAAAAAAATTTGCAGCCAGTCCGGGACTCGAACCCGGGACCCTTCGCTAACAGGGCGAATGCTCTTCCGACTGAGCTTACAAGACTGCTTGCACATTCTGTCCCTATCACCCGGCTACATACACCCCTGGCAACTTGGAATTTGTCCTCGAATTTCAACAGACTATATACTCAATATACAACTCACAAGCACTTCTGAAGCACTTGTACTGTAACGACCGCGGGTTAATTACGTTGGGCACTATTATAACATAGGGAGAAAAATGTGCAGCCAGTCCAGGACTCGAACCTGGGACCCTTTGCCAACAGCGCGAATGCTCTTTCGACTGAGTTAACCGAACTGCTTGCACGTTCTCTCCCAATCACCCGGCTACATTTGCTTGCTGCATAAGTTGCTTTCTATGTACAAATGTAACAAACTAAGGATTCAGCATTTGACCTAACTAACAAAACACATTTACCAATTTCTTGACTTTTTGTCATGTATCACATTCACATGGTTATTTGTCATCTATAAAATTTGAGTATCATCAAATACAATTTCAAAACAATTGTAACACCTACGAGGAAATTTTCTGTCATGTCCTTAAGTCTTTATATAATAGGTATGAATGAGTCATTAACATTGTAGCGCCTGAGCACTAGTATAGAATTGTCATACTACCTGTTTACTACTAACCCTTCTGTAAACCCTTGCTATATTTGGTTAATAAACAATACTACATGTTCATTATATTCTAGCAACTTCAAGCATTAAAAGCCCTGACATATTTATTGAGACTAAGCAGCAAATAGTGTAGATCTTGATTATTAGGGAGCTGTCAGATCTGATCTAGATCAACAGAATTTGCCTAAGGTTGATCAATTTGGGCTTAGCAGGCTAAGAGTTTAAACATGTGGTACACTACAATAATGTATGCAGAGATCAAGGTGTTACTAGATATAATCCAATTTAACAGTTCCTTGTATGGGCCTGTTAGTCATTGGAACTTAAAAATAGAAGGCAATAATCCATTATGCTGGATAAAGAATTGCTTAAGAATAAGAATATGTAGAATTGTGTCGGAAAATTAAAAAAAAAAATATGCTGGATATGTGCAAAAAATATATCTTTTTCTAAATTGTTTCTCAATGCTCTTAGAATAGTTGTTGTGTTTTTGTCCCACCAATAATCTTTCTTTTGCGCAGAGACATTGTCCACATGAAGCAGATATTGTGCTGCCTAGACTATATATAGCATACACCTATGGCTTATAGTAGGTCCAGTGCTCTTAATATAATCAGTTAAAAAAAAGGCAATATTTCTGTATAAAGGATTTCTTCTATTCAAGTTATCATGAAATCAGTAATAATATAATCTTATAATGAATAAGAAAACAGAATAAATTGCCATTAGTCCATAGGTAGCCATTTCCACACAGTCGCTGACATGTACGTACTAAGCCCCAGTAGGGGTCAAAACTTTCATTTGGAAGGTCTTCCATTGAACTATAGTTGTCTCTGTGCAATGTATCCTTAGATTTCAGGTTTTATAATTGTGCTAAGGAATGTCAAATATATAATGTAAGGTATGTATGCAAGATTGTAGTCGTAGTCAACTATTTATGTGAAGGATTGTTTCAAATCATGAAATACACTTTTAAATTCATACAAACAAATACTGCATATTCCTTGTGGATTTAGAAAGACTAAATGCAAATCAGCCAATTAGGACTCTGTATTAGTAATCAGATACTCATGGGGCCGGCACCAAGTGCACTATTGACTGAAATTGTATACTATTAACACCATTACCAGGCCATGTATCTTTCGAAAAGAGCCAGGGTGAGTCACCGACTGGTCACTGCGATCCCGTAGTAGTCAATATTGTAGTATTGTCACCGCTGTAGTAATACCCCTGTTGAATGGATTAGCTCACTCAGTTGACTGTTGACTGCCCAAGTATAATAAAGCACCCCACTGGCTTCTCTGCAGTGCCTATTGCAGTTGGTACAGTTTATACAATTAAGCGTTTTTATCACCTTTCGTCAAGGATTGTAGAAGAGGATTATCGGAATTGATTTCGACAGTTTCTCCTGATTATTGATCTGCTTTGGCGTATTTGAGTAGTGGGAGCATTTTGTCCGTTAATTCCGACCGATTAGATGTACCAGGGAAAATCCCAAGGAAAAGTGGCGGTGTTATGATAGGAGAGGGCTGTTATCAGTCAGTTATGAATGGATAGTCGGAGGGTAGATTTACTGTTGGGGATTAATGCATGCAGGGCCTCAGTGATGTGTGTATTCCACAGTGAATGGCTGCAGAAATTGATTTTGCTAGGTCTTCTGTCCTTGTTAGGTTGATGTGTGATTTATTGTTCTGGGAATTACTGTTGCTTCATATGTGACCAACTTTGAACATCTGTGACACAAACTGTGTCTGTGATTCATGCGATGCGTCTAAGTTGTGGAGAGGTTCTGTGTTGCAAAGTGAACTTAATTTGAAGTATAACAATGACTGGTGGCCAATTATTAGCTGTTTTTTAATCTTCACAAGTGCATTATTCAATTTTCAAGAAAGAATATTTTTTCACATTGGATCTTCAACCCTGTAAGTACTTTTATGATTTACATAATAAATATATTAAGTATATCATACATTTTTATTTGTTGATTTTTTTTTTTTTAATTTGATATATTTTTTATGGACTATCTCGGTTGTTATTTTGAAGACAGTCTATACTAAGTGTAGTACTGTTTTACTAAATGTAATCATGATAATAAACAAGGCAAAAAATTGTCTTTATATTACAAAAATACTTTTTAATGAAACAAAATCAACATCATCGTTAACGAAATGATTTACATGCAAAAAAAAAAAAAAAAGAAAAAAATTACAGTCTACTAAATGTTTGTATCGCTGATCTGGATCTACATCTATTTGTACACCTCCTAAATCTGTGATAATTTTCTGCCAGACTGATGGCTATTTGACACTTTGCAAATGAACATTGCAGCCTGAATATTGCAGGGAAACTTGACAGAGAGGGTGATAATTGGTGCTCAATTATTCATGTTTGGTTTGACACGCCTGGGTAGCAGAGAAAAGGCAGATGTGAAAAAAAGCTTCCTAACATGACTCAAATTCCACAAATTATTCATTGATGGAGGACACATAATACTGTCATAATTTGTCTGATGTTTTGGTGATATTTTATACATAAGTAGGTCAATATTAAGCATCCATTAAAGATAAAGTGATAATGTAAATGATGATGATGTGTGATGATGATGATGATGATGATGATGATGATAATGATGATGATGATGATGATGATGATGATGATGATGACAATGTTGATGATGATAATGATGATTTCTGTTTTATTTAAGTGTTTGTATAATCATCCATTTTTTACAACCCTGATAATCAGACCTTTGGTATATAAACAATGTATAGAATACTTTTTTTTTACCACCGACACATTCACAATAATGAGAATATCTATTTATTTTTTTTACAAGTAAAGTAATGAAATTTTGCAACAATATAATATTATTTTTAAAGTCATTTAAAATTGTTTCATACATAATGATGATGCCATGATATATTTAGGAAACAAAACATTCCCCAGACTAAATCAAGTGTTTTTACAAGCATCATTTTACTCTGATTCAAAGTAAAGATGAATATTAAAAAAAGTCTATATCACCAATCCTTCTGTGAAACTCCTGAAATTTTCTACAATATGTATCAAGGGTCATTGAGTATACCTTGAGCAATTGAATCGTCAAGAATATTGCACTTTTAACGTTTTCAAGGATTCACAATCACTTGCTATGCATCCTGCTGTGAAGCAGGTTTTCTATATCAGTGTTTTGATTAAAAGTCAACCTTAAACAAATATCTGCCTCCACAAAACTGTCTATATCATTCTGTTTATGCTCAATTTTTTTTAATCTAATATTTTCTTAAAAACCTATTAAAACATGATGAGTTTTGTCAACAAATAATGAAGACTGGTTAAACCTGATACATGTAGATCATGACTAGGATGTATTCAATTGAAGGACTAGGAATGATTGAATTTAAATTGCAAAGTCATGGTAGTAATGACAAGAAAAAGATTGTTTTAATTTTTTCCTGCTAGACATAAACCAGTGGTGGAGGCATATTGACAAAAAGTGTTATCAAGATAAATAAAGCTCCCAACTCGGCCAACTCAGATCAGGATCAATGTAGGATGGTCTTCCATCTGACCTTCCGTGTGCCAGTGGTTCTACCCAGACATTTGACATCTTCTTTCACCAATATGACTGGACATTGATATAATGATCATCATTGGTTGCTGCGATGTATTTTATAAAACGTGTGCCCTAGGGTTGATGGTAGATTCGTTGATTTATAACTCCACTGACAGCTGCCCACCGCGTGGGTTTCAAGTCTCGTTCAGGGCAAAGGACTTATTGTTGGAAGGTCTTCTGGCTGACCTGCTGTATGCCAGTTGTTCTACCCATTGTCTGAGGTCTTCTGCCACCAAAACAGCTGGACGCAGCTATAATGATCATAATTGGTCGCTGGGATGTATTTCAAAAACACAAGAATCAGGATCTGTACTATTTGATGGATGGGATTGGGATGGGATTAGCCGGCATTTTTGCCGATACTGCGCAGCAACATTTCTATCATTATAGCACAGGGGCACTTATGAGGTGCCCAGGGACTGAACCCGGCCGGTCCATTATACTGACACCGACGAGTCAGGCGTAATGCTGTCCCCTTAGCCCCGAGTGTTAGGAGGGAAGCCACTACTACCAACTTTAAAGTCTTTGGTTTGACCCGGCCGGGGTTCGAACCCACGACCTCCCGATCCGCAAGCCGACGCTCTACCACCTGAGCTATTGCGGCCGGTTCTATTTGATGGAGTGTGTTTTGAATCAATGGATATTTTCCCATGCAGATATTACTAGATGTTGTTGATTGCAACAGACTATAAGGATTTGAACAAGTTATTTAAACGTGTGACAGAATAGGGATTGAATCATAGCCTTCTAAGCACAAATTGTACAAGCTTTAGACAGTTTATGCAGATCCAAATCTACCAGTTGGGATCTATCTGCTTTTGATCTGCACTATTTGCTGTTGTGTAAGTACTTTTTTGGTACAATGACTGGCATGCTGTGTGTTACAGTTGTTTGCAAATGACTAAGAAAAAACATGGATTAATTAAAAATGTAGAATGATAGGGGTTAAAACTGTGAAAACTATTATGAAGAAGGTGGAGAGACAGGGTGTTGGTAGGGTCTGTGGTTTTCCTGGTCAGACAATATGACTTTTGTGTGCTGTATGTTGTCACTTCATCTAGACATAGGGGAGTCTCAGTTCATGAGGCAGAACCAAGAGTCCATTGAAATTTCATCCTAATTGTTTTCACAGTGTAAACTTAAGTGTGCATGTAAATTTTCTTAATGTTTGATTTGTGATGGCTGCTTGCATGTTGAATTTATCAAAGAGATAAACGTTGTTCTTTTCTCAGTCAAAAGGTTATAAGAAAACCCAAATAAAATTTATAACTTTGTACATCAGCAATACCTACTACTGATAAGAGTATTTTTTTATTTGTTTTTCAACAGTTTTATAATTTTTCATTGATGAAAAAAAAATACCAAGACCAGTGACATGTTCATTTTGCTCATGATATAGATTTGGAAATTAAAAAGTTGGCATATTTAATTTATTGTTCTAGATACAAATCAGGTACCGGTACTTTTTTTTTATCGTTAATATTTTAATTGTGCAGTGTCATTTTAGATCAAAGCATAAATGGTTGAAGACATTTTATAATTGCTAGTTATTATGTCATGATTTAAAATTTAATTTTATGTATTAATAATCAGTAATGACTCAGTTATTGATTGTCCAATTATTAGCAAGTTCTATAGAGTTAAGTTTTATCTTGTTTGTTTAATGAGCTTTTTATAGATATTTTCATAGCATGTATACTTCTAATTGATATCTTAATATAAAGGATGTTATAAATTAATTATTTTGTCTTTGAAGTTTAATATTGCTGATACAATCAAAGAAGACAGTGTTATTGATGGTTATAATTATATTAAGATGGTTATCATTTGTTGTGGTCAGAACCTTACCACATTATAAACTGTTTATTGATGTTTTGAAAGAAAATGTGTTCTTAAATTATATCTGCATCAGTAGTTCGGGCTTGCCAAATCCTGGTACGGTTTGTACGTGTCAAATAATGTGGAAAAAATATTAAGGAAAATACCTTGTCATTAAATCTCAACTATTTGCGTGACATTTTGATACTTCCCCAAGTGTTTTTTTATGTCAGTGTTATCAGCAAAAATTTTACAGTAATAAAATTAATTTGTTCACTCTAGCCAGATTTTCCTGCAGATAATCCATCTTGTGATAAATGTGGTGCTAATTTGTTTGTAAAAGGATTTAATCTACAGATGTTAAGGTCAGGATTACTATGGTTGAATTTGTCAGAAAGGCAAAACGTGTTGGTCATGATCAGCCATATACTGTTGGGGCTTTCTGATCAGACTCTTCACTGTTTGCTATGTTTAGTCACTCGCAATATATCTATTTGACACAAAGCTTAGACATATGCATCACTTATAGATAATAGATGAAAACAAGTTATTTTCGTCTTCATGTTACAAACATATTTTACAAAATGCATGGATTATATACTCCTCGCCTACCAAGGACATACTGATCAGGCCTAGACATCAGGCCTAGGCATCAGGCCTAGGCAAATAGTGTAGATCCTGATCAGCCAGCTCTTGCTGGGAGCTGTCGCATCAGGGTCTGAACTATTTGCTGCTTAGATTTTTAGCGGTATTTCTAGGCATAGTAGGTATTGGTTATTAGCAATAAATGATGGCAGGTATAGCAGTGTTTCAAACAAGGCAGAAACTAGCCCGCCTTTACTCAATAACTCAAACATTTGGAAGTTATATCTAAGTATAGTGCTTCAGTTTATAGGTTTCATTTGTTTTTGTAATTAAATGTTTCCCAGCAACACAATTATGTTTATTATAGTGACATGAGGCTATTGTGGCTGAGAAAAAAAACAAACAGAACCATAGCACACCGTAGATCAGCTGGAAGACCTTGGCACATCTATGCATCTAGTGGTGTGAGGAGTTAGGAATTGCTGACTCAATTGTATTTTCAAGTGTTCTGATTAAACCATACATATTGAGTAAGAAGTAGATACCTTTAAGGTATAGTTAGCTGTGAAGATTAAATGGAAGTTATCAGTGTTGCACCAAACTACTTGTCAGAACTTTGACTGGTATGGTACGATACAGTCAGCAGAGGGTGACTGGTTGCTTAGTTGTATTATTGTGTACATCTGATGTATTACAGAAGCATATTTTAGAACCAGTCTAGGGAAATAATATGGTAAAAGTGTTTATTTTTGCTGAATTATTAGTTTAAGTGATATTTATTTTTTGTTTGTTTACTTTGATATTTTGGTGTATATAGAGCTGTGTCTCTGAATTTCTTAACTGCTAGAAAATGTAAACATGATGTTTTTTTGTTTTTGTTTTTTTTACAAAGAGGAAGAAATGTCCTGATATTTCATATAAATTGAAAAGCCATTAATATTTCACAAACAGAACAAGGCTTATAAGGAAGAATATTGTGATTAAAACTGTAATTAGGTAATAGAAGAGAAAATGAGGTAAAAGAATGGTAAGTAGAGGAGAGCACTTATGTAAACTGTTAAATTATTGCATTCCAATAATGAAAGTGGGAAAGTAAGATGGGATAATTACAGACAGTCAATGTAAGAGAGAGATATGTATGTAATGCAGAGTTCAATAATCAAAGAAAAAGAAAAGTAACTAAATTTGATAGTTACAGACATTTAGTATAATAGAGGAATATCATGTGGAGTTCAGTAATAAAAGAAAGTTATAACAGATAAAGCATACATGAATCATAATAAAGCTATTAATTATCTGAGTTCAATAATGGAGAAGAAAATGGAGAGGAAGAAAGGTACAATTGTATATAGGATATATATATAGACATAATAGAGATATAAATGGGGGTCCATGGCTGAGTGGTTAGCGTCACTGACTTGTAATTTCTTTTCCCTTTATGGCGTGGGTTCAAGTCCCAATCAGATTGAGGAATTTTATGTGGGTATGTTTTCCAGCTAACCGGTGGTGCGTTGGTAGTTCTAACCAGACATAAGTCTTGGATCTTACTTCACCAAAAATAAGCTGGACGTTGCTAGTATGGCCATAATTGTGTCATTACGATGTAACAAAAAACTAACAAACAAAAGAGATATATACAGTAGAGCTCAATAATAAAAACAAGTGAGAGTAAGTAATAAATATAGAATATATGCAGACTTGAAGTATAACAACAGAGACATAATCTGTGCTGCTGATTAATGGAGGAAAATGAGGTTAAGGAATATAAGTTGGATGGGTATGTATAGATTTGAAACATAACATAAATGAAAACTTGAAAAACTCAATAATTTTTTATTATGCTCTCCGTATGAAACTTCAGGGGAGCATAATAGTCACTGCGCTGTCCGTCCGTCTGTCCTGCATTTGTGTCCGGCCCACAACTTTGTTATTTGAAGATGCATTTTAAAATTATTTGACAGAAATGATCGTCATATCAAGATGACTTGTCGCGCGCAAATTCCTGTCTGTACCTTGAAGGTCAAGGTCACAGCATGACCTTGAAGAAAATCTTGTCTGAACCATAACTTTGTTATATATAGTTGGAGTTTAAAATTATTTCTGTTTTATAGTTGGATTTTAAAATTATTTTAAAGAAATGTTTACCATATCAAGAAGACGTGTCGCGCACAAAATTAGGGATGCTATCTTGAAGGTCAAGGTCACAGTGTGACAGTGAATCATATCCGGCCCATAACTTTGTTATTTGCATTCACATTTTTAAATTATTTCACAGAAATGATTGTGATATATCAAGACAAATTGTCTAGCGTGAAACAGGTTTGATTATGTCAGAGTTTATAACACTACACCATTACAAAATTCACCTTCATATTATACTACAAACTGTTCTTGTGACAAAATACCCATCCGGGAGCATCTTCTGTCTTCAACAGTCTCAATGGGATGGGGAAAGATGGGAAATGCCCAGAAGTATATTAGTAATATATATAGTGCCAGGAAGAAGGGATTGGCAATGCCATCATGCTTGATAATGAAAAAAAGGAAAGAAAGTACTGATTTTATGGGATATATAGAGACAGGAAGTATTATAAAGATAAACTGCTGCTGAGAGGAAGAAGGGAGTGCTGAATGGTGCAGGTATGTAAGGCTGTTCCTGGGGGGTTCAAGATGGTTTTATTGTTGCTATTAAGGCCAAGTGTGTGAGAGGGGTGTTACAAATGTTCACAGCTGAGGAGAGGCTTGAGAGAGGCTTAGTATGCCATTCATGAACGAATGAAAGTGCAATGGGAGAGGTTACAATGTATATGCTAAGGATGAGATTGTTTCTTCATTGGAAGGATTGCCAGCTTTTTCTTTTTGATGTAACGTGGTGTCATCATTTGGTTGTCTTTTAAAGTGAGCATTTTGTGTGTATGGAGGAATAACGATTTGGTGAATGGTGAAATGATGACAATAAAGAATAAAAAACAAGGGTCTGAAGTAATCAAACAGTAAGGGAACTTAACCCAGAGCAATTATTAAGAATTGTTAATAACTTGTACTTAATATTTGGCTTATAACTTCATGCAGACATATCAAGTTACATTGCTAGAGACTTATCAACAAATAGTGCAGATCCTAATCAGAAAGTCTGGTTGATTTTGATCTACGTAATTATTTGCCTGAACCAGATCATTTTATGCATAGTTAATTATTGTTTGTTTCAAAATTATAAATAATTTAAAAGTTTCTAGTTAAAGACTAGAGTAGTATATGTTAAACATCTGTATCTGTAGGAATATTTGATCAAATTCATCAAATAAATGACATTAGGATCATTAAAAAAGTGTTTGAGAAGAATGGTGATGAATTCTATATTTCACTAAGGAATTTGATTTTTTAACAAAAAAGTATTGTATTATAACATTCACATGATATAAAAATCAACAAGTTTTAACACGTTGCTATTCAATAAACTACTTCCACATGTGTTAGCCACCTGTGGCATAATCAACCAGGATCTAGTATAAACCCTTAACATTCTGCATTTAATAAAATCCAAAACTTATCTCATAGCTCTCTGCTGACAATATCATGTATATGTAACACAATGAACTGCTATAGCAAATAGTTTAGACCCTGTTTGTAGCTGGCTGATCTGGTTCTACACATGTTGTTTATGCCTTTCTGTGCGATGAATGCTTACCAGGTCCTAGTATTAGGTGACCCAGACCATGTGCACTGCAGGTGCATGATCTGGTGGGTGCACCTTTTGTTAAGTACTTGCTATACAGGACATGGGTAAGGTGTGGCATGGTGGTACCTCTGGACCATCCTGCCATATGTGCATAGGTGTGAGAGAACCCAATGAGGGCTGGTGGTGGAAGGGGTGAGTGAGGGAGGATAGTTGATTTATTTGTTTATTTTTTTATCAATCAAGGTTTTAAGGCTCATATGCATTTTTGAAAGATCATTAGGTACTGAAATACAAACAGGAAATAATTGATAACTAGGCCAAAATTATTTATAAAAACATGTTTTGATAAGTTTTGCAATTATTGTTAACAGGTGGGTTACCTTTGGAGGGTTCTTAACTATTAACCCACTAAGAACAGTTTGCTTAGGTTTAGACAAAAAAATAGATCCAGATTAGCCAGCAACACATGTGCACTGAAAGTAATATCTAGTCGGCACCAATTAGAGCACAGTTCCCCGGTGAAAAAAGTTCATGAAATTCATGAATAAATACATGAAAAAGTTCATGAATTTATTCATGAATAAATAAATCGTGAAAAATAAAATTTAGGTTTCATGAACTTTGATCATTCATGAATTAAGTCATGAATAAGTTCATGAATAAAAAATCATAATAAAGTTAAAACTAGATTTCATGAACTTTGCTAATTCATGAATTTATGCATGAACATATTCATGAGAAAAAACATGAACCTTTGAGCATAAACTTCATGAACAAATTCATGAAGATGTAAAATCGTAGCTAGAAAAGTATGGCACTGACAGATGACCAAGTTCATCACATGTCTATTAAAAAAGAAAATCTAATAACATGGGTGAAAGTTTAATGTATTTACTAGAATACCACGAGTCTGATGTGTGTCAGCCCACACCAAAACCGCAAGCTTAAATAAGCTTGCGACAAGTTTGCGACAATATTGCGGTAAGATTGCAACCAAGCGTGTTGCAATCTTATTTAAGCTTGCGGTAAGATTGCGATAAGAAAGCCGCAATCTTAAAAGTAAGCTTGCAAGTTTGCGATAGGAACTATTACGATCTTGATTGCTCGCTTGATTGCTCACTTGCAAGCTTGCGCGATCATGCCAAGCGAGCGGTTTGGCTCGCTTAGAAGCTCGCTTGCACGCTTGGCAAGCTTGCAAGTTTGCGATAGGAACCATTACGATCTTAATTGCTCGCTTGCAAGCTTGCGCGATCATGTCAAGCGAGCGGTTTGGCTCGCTCAGAAGCTCGCTTGCACGCTTGCAAGGTTGCGATAGGAACCTTTACGAGCTTGATTGCTCGCTTGCAAGCATGCGCAATCATGCCAAGCGAGCGGTTTGACTCGCTTGCTCACTTATCCCATGCGTGCGGTTTGGCACGCTTGCAAGCTTGCGCTATCATCCCAAGCTTGCAGGATTGTTCACTTAATAGCTTGATCATCCCAAGCTTGTGGGTTGTTTTTTTCTTGGCTTGATCAAATTCGTTGAGTGGATAAGGTTGTGGATAGATTGACATAAATAAAATCACTAGATAACATTTGTGGTTTTCACCTAAAAATCTGATACAACAAAAAATTTACAGGGAAAATAACACAACAGAAAGATATCACTAGATAACATTTGTGGTTTCACCTAAAAATCTGATACAACAAAAAATTTATAGGGAAAATAACACAACAGAAAGATACTAAATATATTCCACTTTAATTAAAGACAATGGCAAAAAACACAAAGAACAAGTGGTCATTTATTAAAGGAAACAAATAAAAGATGCTTATCAATTAATTTATATTCTTAACCCATATCTCGCTAAGCACTTATTATTAATATGAGAAAGCATGACAAGCCATTTTCGGGAGTCTAGCAAATAGGATTTTAACTGATTAAATCAAACTTAAGTATCTATTTATCATTAAGAATAAAATACATACAATGCACTCAAGAAATAGTACCACAGGTATTGTGTTCAAAAACAGTTCATAGTCAGTTCTTGTTGATTTCTCAGATGACAACTCCAGTTCTGCTTGAGAGGATCTTGCATCCTTCCTCTCACCTGCACAGCAAATGTATTTTTTCGCCAATTACATCTGAAAAAGAAAAAAAAATCCAACATTATGCATTATTTAAATTTATTTTTTTATTACCTGATTTTTTTATTTAGCAATGTTAGACCTATTTAGTATGTGAGGGTCTTGTGTTATTTGCACCACACAGGCACCTTATGATTTTTCTGTCAAATTATGATACAGAATAAGTGTTCAAAGATTGAAAGAAATAGATTGGAAATTTTACCAAAAAACGGAAATAAACAAAAAACAAATTTAGATGCTGACACAAACTTTTACAGCTCTGGTCATGATGCAAACTTGCCTATTCTTTAAAACAGCAATTTGAAAACAGCAGCAAATAACAGGAGCTATAGGCAAAAGCACCCCCATATTTTCTATGTTTAAAGCCTGAGCTGAGAAATGCTGAACTATCAAGTACAGCTTAACGAAATACTATCTTGGTTACTTTATAAGCATTAATATGCACAAAGGGGTAAAAGTAAAACACCAGACCTGGTAGTGCAATCAGTAGAGTGCTGGCTCCTGGTACTAGAGGCATCGGGTTCAGTCTGGGCTGCAACATACCAAAGTCATGTTAAATGGTAGTGTTATTGCTCCCTGGCTAATACTCAAGCAAATAGACAGGTAATTCTATGACTGGTCAGTCAGGTGTCAGGATAATGTGACTGGGTGTATCATGCCAGGTGTTCATGGCATGCTATAATCAGTAAAGACAGCTCTATATTGATTTCGATTGAGCACTGTCTTCAAATAAATTAAATATTGTTGGTGGTTTGATTGTTTATTGGGTTCATTGTGCCACCAACAGTAGTATTTCAGTTATCTGGAGACGGTGTTCACTTGAAGCCGATATAGTTCTGCCTTCACTGTGTATAGTATGCCGTGAACAACTGACATGATACCACACGCAGTCACATTATCCTGACACCAGGCCAACCATAAACACACAGATAAAGCCAGTAAAATCAAAATGTAAGTTATTACAGCAAGATTTTTTTTTATTAATGTAAGTGAATACAGAGAACAAAGGAAATTGAAATTTAAAATATACTAATTAATTTTAATATTATAATATTGCAATCAAAACAGACTTGCTGACTTGAAGCTCCTCAGCCCTTCACCGCGTGGGTTCGAGTCCTGGTAGGGGTGAGAACTTTCATTTAGGGAGGTTTTCCTCCACCAATAATTACCTGGACATCACCAATATGGCCATAAATGTGTCAGTGCGATGTAACAATAAACATTTACAAAATCAAAACAACATGCTTTCCCAACAATGACAACTTCATGTACAAACAGCTGTGCCATGCAATTAATGATTAACACTGTAAATGCTAAAAAATAGCAAATGCATTAATACAATAACTGGTACAAATGGTCAAAATGCTGCATAGTTATCTTTGTACCTTTTCAACTTTTGTCTGTCATCCATGCGTTGCTCTTCACTGACTTCCTTATTGACATCAGTCTGCAATTCCGATTCTTTTTTGTTCACTTGCATCTGGCTGTTTCAAACTATTACAGAAAATAAAATACTTTACATGAGTGGCAATACCATACAAGCAAACACAGTTAATGATGTGCTCAACCATCATGTACAAGTTATCTTGGATATCTATTACAGGTGACCTAAATTTATTTTTTAACACAACAATGTAATCAACAACAAAAATATTGTGTTGCCACTTGAAACCGTTTTATGTGCCTTTATTCCTATAGTATAAAATGTATCCTTGTGTAAACTCAGAAATATCCGGTAACTGGATATTACCGTTAATCGGGTCACTCTAAAAAAAACAATATTACAAAAATGTCTTACGTTCGAACTTGTCAGAACCTTATCAACTCTAACTGAAGCATAAATTAAATATACAGTAGATAACAAATGTTTATGGAAAAGTCAACGGTTTCAGAAAACGTTTGTGATAAGAAAAAACTAAAGTGAAATGTCGGAACTGAAAAAAAAATGGCGAAAATATTTGACACGTTAATTTTGCATTCTAAACAGTTAATGTACTAAACTCACTACGTTAAGAAAACCTGATTTAAAATATGTTGCTTCTTATACTTGTTTAAGTAGATCAATGTCTCACCTCTGCTTAGCAGTCCAGTGAAGGAAAGTCGATTTCTTCATCTTTTTCATCACATTTTTTGCATCTCGTTGAAAATTGGCGCGGCCGGAAGTGTAGACTGTGCTGTTGTAAATCGGGACCCCTCGGCGATTTCTTCAGTTATTTTCCGAAAGTTACGATTGACTTTTACTGAATCACCGTAAAAGCGACTTTCAAACTTGTATTATTAAATGGTGTTTATTCACATTCCCAATAAAGTGAGAGTAGTTTTAACATGATACTCTACTGTCTGTTCTGTAATTTTTTTTGTCCTACTAGATATTAGACTGTAGATCTGCTTGACCAGGTTTTCGAAAGACAACAACAACAACAAAAAGTTATAAAAAAACTGACTTCTTTGGAATTGGATCATTTTTTTACTGAGCTATTATTACCAAATGTTTTGTAGCTGTCTTAAATGATAACATAGTTAAATATTGCTTTTGTGATCAGTCAGGTCAAGGTCACTGTAACTTAATTAGCAGTTTGCTTTCCATGTCTAGGCAGGATATATATTGATATCAGATGTAGATATTGATATCAAATTTGGTAGTTAGCTTGTTTATGGGATACCCAAGTTTGGAATTGTTTTTGTTGTCCATTAGTTTGATGGACTGAGTCACTGTTACTAAATAAATTTTATTTTGTTCCTGTTCATTATCTTCTTTTTTGAGGATTGATCAAGTTAAGTAGGTAACTAGCTATCTCATGGGAAGAATTAATATGTTTAGAATTGCTTAAGGGATCAATTGTCGTCAAGACAAGTTATAAAATATATTTTTGGATTTTCTATAAATAACTCAAGACAGGAGTAAAGTAGTGTTACCAAATTACTTTCTAGGGAGAGTAAGTCTGGGACTGTATTGTATATGGTTGTGTGATCTCTGTTTAATAATAAATAATGACAAAATAAAGTTTAAAAAATTGGCAATTAGTACAATGTATTTGGAGCTATTTTATGTCACATTCAGCCGAGCTTTTCTCATAACCAACTGTCCATCTAGCTGCATCAACAGTTTGCTCGTAATCACTTTAAAGGCTACCGTTTTGATCCTATCTTAACCAACGCTGGTCAGAATGTCATTAAATGTTTGTCTGTATAAAATCTTGGATGAGTTAATAAATAGGTCACATGATCAAAAAGTAGGTGACTTAGTCAAATCTATAAAAACCTTGAGAACAAGACTTTTTGGGGGCCTAATCTTCACAGAACTTGACCATGTTTCATGTCTCTTTCAATGTTATTTATTTAAAGAAATACAAAATAAATTTCTTAATGTCTTGGAATAATTTTATGCTTGCAAGACCACAACCTATCTGCAATCCTTATGTTAATTAATTTTAAGCTTGCAAGACCGCAAGCTTATCGCAATCTTTAATGGAATAGAAGATTACAAGCTTGCAAGGCTGCAAGCTTCTCGCAATCTTAATGGTATTTAAGATTGCGAGAAGTGTGCGAACAAAACCAAACCGCAACCTTAATTTCCAAGCAAGCGAGCGTGCTCGCATCCGCAACCATAGAATTTAAGAAATGCAATCCTATTAAGATTGCGGCAAGCTTGCGCAAACTTGTCGTAAACTTGTGACGAGCTTGTCGCAAGCGAGCGTTTTGGTGTGGGAGATGTGTCAATGAAAACAATGCTGCCAGGAAGCTGAAAAAATGGCAACTAAATAACAACATTGTTACAACTAGGTATTTCAGTATCACAGAGTCCAAATATGGAAAAACCTTGTTAACATTCTAAAGGTAGCATTTTCAGTCCAAATAACCTGGAAATTTGTCAGAAAGGTCCATCGATGATTTCTAGCTCAGTTTTGAATATAGGTTTTCTGGGGTCAAAAACTAGGTCACAGAGCCTGAAAGTAGAAAAACCTTGATAATGCTCTAGAGGTTACATTTTTAGTCCAAATGTCCTTGAAATTTGTCAGAAAGGTCGTTTCAAGGAATTCTAGCTCAGATTTGGATATGGATCATCCGGGATCAAAAACTAGGTAACATGGTCCAAATATGTAAAAAACTTTTTAACACTCCAGAGGTTACATTTTCAGTCCAAATATTCTGGAAATTTGTCAGACAGGTTTTTTTATTTTGATGATTTCTAGCTCAAGTTGGAGTATGGGTCATCTTGGGACAAAAACTAGGTCACAGAGCCCAAATATGGAAAAACCTTGTTAACACTCTAGAAGTAACATTTTAATTCCAAATAACCTGGAAATTTGTCAGAAAGCTTAATTCTATGGTTTCTAGCTCAAGTTTGAATATGGATCATCTGGAGTTGAAACATCTAGGTCACAGAGCCCAAATATCGAAAAACTTTGTAAACACTCTAGAGGCTACATTTTAAGTCCAAATGTCCTGGAAGTTTGTCAGAAAGGTTGTTTTGATGATTTGTATCTCAAGTTTGGATATGGGTTATCTGGGGTCAAAAACTAGGCCACAGAGCCTAAATATCGAAAAACCTTGTTAACACTCTAGAGGCTACTTTTTCAGTCCAAATATCCTGGAAATTTGTCAGAGAGATTGTTTCGTTAATTTGTAGCTCAAGTTAGAATATGGGACATCTAGGTTAAAAAACTAGGTCATAGAGCCCAAATATGGAAAAACCTTGTTAACACTCTAGAGGTAACATTTTCAGTACAAATAACCTTGAAATTTTTCAAAGAGATTGTTTCAATAATTTCTAGGTCAAGTTCGAATATGGGTCATCTGGGTTCAATTAACAAGGTCCATAGCAACTTTGTTAAAAGCAGTCATACTCAGGTGAGCAATACTGGGCCATCATGGCCCTCTTGTTAAGTCAGTAGTTGATAAAATTCATATTTTTTTAACTCCTAGGGATTGTGTTAGTTTTAAACCAATTTAACATGATGTTTTTTGTATCAGTTAGCTCTAAACACATGATATTTATTGAATTTATCTTATGCAGAACTGGAGTTGTTATTGCAATCATAATTATTTTTCAAATGTTATCTAACACATCTATATGTCTACAAGGAAGATATTGGTCTTTCAGCATTGTCAAGCAAAATCTAATTAATTAAAACAGTGTGCAATTACAAGCAGACAAATCACAGTGAAAGTATTTCTGTTTACTTTATTTAACCCAGTTCAGTTTGTAAGTTCTGGTTCATGAATATTCAGTTCATGAAGTCACTAACATTGAAAATTTCTCAATTGTCATTTAAAGTTTAAATTTTAAGTTTCATCACCACATTTTTCATGAACCATTTCCTGACATTCATGAACCCTTCCTTACGTTCATGAACCATTCCCTTGCATTCATGAACTCTTCCTGACATTCATGAACCCTTTCAACAATTCTTAAACTAGTTCTTGAAGTTCAACATATTCATGAATAAACACTTGTTCATGAATCTAAAATTGATGAACATTTTTTGGTATTCATGAACCAGTTCATGAAGTTCATGAAGTTCTTGAATAAGTTCATGAAATTCATGAACCCATTTCGCAGGGGTTGTGTCCATGCAATGTTTCTATGAAACAAACCAAACATTCAAGGTCACACAACATTGCTATCCTTTTTATTAGTTATTGGATAGAGAATGTTAGAACATAATGTATCTTTTTGTTTCATAATAAACCTTCCCATTTATGTGAGTGAAAAACAAAATGCTTTGATGATTTAAACTAATGCTGTGGTCAAATTAACCTTCCCAAGGTGGATGTGAATGTACCAATTTGTGAGAACTAGAAAAAGAAGGTAGAAATGTCAGGAAGATAGTTTATTAATTATAACACATGTTCAGGATAGTTTTCTTGGTTGCAACAGATGATCATTCTGTAGTGGTAGGTGTGGAAGAGTATAAGGTTTAGAAAGAGGAAGAAGAGGAGTTGGCAGGTTATCCGAAAACCTCCCCATGTGACAGTTCTCGCTCCATCAGGACTTGAACAAGTGGCGAAGGGCTAAAGAGTTACAAGTCAACGACACTAATTGCTTGGTCGCTATCACTACTGATTAATCTATGATTTTTTTTTTTTAAATCATAACACATGTTATGATAGTTTTCTTGGTTGCTACAGATGATCATACTGTAGGTGTAAATGAGGAAAGAAAGAGGAAAGGAAGGAGTGATGGTGGGTGCACATATTAATGTTTATAAAATATTTATTAATGATAACACATTATAATTTCCTTTCTGCAGCAAATGATTTTTCTTCAATAGTTCTGCGTGTTACAATCTAATCATTTATTTATTTATTTATTTATTTGGGTTTAACTGCACACCGACACTTAACAGGTCATACAGCGCCGAATAAAAAGTTAAATGTGAATAGAGCGTAAGCAGGTTAAAACCAAACTACGCATGTAAAATATAGAAAAATATAAAAACTACATTCTAATAAACTGCTTATGTATTAAAACCAGTTTTCACGATTTTTAAACAGTATCTCAATTTTAAGGCAGTAAAACTTGTTAATCAACACTTATATGTTCATTCTTTTCAAATCTATAAAAATAAGAACGATTCCTGTTAAAAATAGACATTGACGTCTCAACAGATGATGTGGATGAGTTAAAACATAAGTTTTCATGTGGTTTTGTTAGTTTAAAAATAGCTAATTGTGCCGTGTGGCTCAGATAGGAAATACATTTATGAAATGACAATTGTGATGTTATGGTTCACTTTTCAGACAGGTGTAGGACATCAGTAAACAACATTTTGCAAGATCTGTTCAGGAAACAATGGTTTATTATGATTTTTAATGAAAATATTTTTGGTCCAAACTGTTAGATATCACCTGTAAGCTTAACTCTAGCTGAAGAATGCAGAAACTGTTTGTTGTATTAAGTAGTATTGGGTATGAAGGACAAGGAGGAGAAAAACAAGGCGGTGGAGTGTGAAGGATGATGCAGTGATAGTGCACCTATCTATGTTATTTGCCTTTATCTCACATTGTCTTATCAGTGATGATGCATTTAAAGGAAGGGCTTATACTCCATTCTGTTTGGCATAAATAGATCAGGATTAAGGCAAATAGCGTATGTTCAGAACAGCCAGCTTTCTCTAAGATCTGTGCTATTTGTTGCCGAGTCTCCAACAATATGTTTTTACAACAATTGAGTTGCATGTAGTTATCGACAATTAACTAGGATTTTTTTCTGGCTTGGTAATAAATTTAGCGGTGAAGAAGATAACATTTGTTCATAGTTACGTACATCTGTGTTAAGTGGAATGACAACAAGCTATCAGAGATTGGATGTCAGCACAGATATTACTTTAGATTGTAGTGAAAAAATTAATATGATTCTTCATTGCTAATTGGATTTCTTTTGACCTGATGCTTCTTCTTTTTAATGACTAGTTAAATGCATTCATATTTAACTGTTTACAGTTTGAAGTTATATATGCGGACTGGATAATTAGTCATTTGGATATCTGTTTAATAGGATTTACAAGGATAGTCTTTAGAATGGTATGGTATAAATTTCCTATGTATCATGTCAGGTTTAGACAGCCCTAGAAGTGGCCTGGTGCAATGATATCTTTGACCTTACAAAAAACCTGTCTTGACACGAGCATCCAGTTACATAAGCCTATGTCATTGCTGAACAGGAAAGTCAGCACCATGTGTGTTTCAAGCTAACATGGTTTATTGGTATGGATAATGCTGCTCACACCTGGATAATCAATAAGTATAATAAATATATATATGTTGATTTTTTAAATTCATTCGGCACTGACTGAATGTTCTAGGTTGTTATTTTTATGAAAATTGTTTTTAAACTCAACTTTTCAAATAAAATGGAGCTATTGTCATGACCCTCTTGCCAGCATTTGCGTAAGTTTACCTTTCTGTTTCAGGTTCATTTCTCAATGACTACAAACAATTCTTTTCCTAATTGGTATACTTGTTCCTAATCCAATGCAGAAAGCATTTCAATAACACAGGAAGTCCTTAATTTATTTTGAAAGAGTTATGGTCCCCTTGTTAAGCGTTATGGTTTTTGATGAGGTTATGAATATTTACTGATAACACAATCAAGCATTGAGAATAGGGGAGTGCACTGTTCACTCACTGCTGTTGTTATGATAGATAGTTTCCATATGATGTCATAGGCACTGATACGACAGTTTCCGGCAGCCTTCTTTGAAGGCAGAAGCTAATGCAGGCTGAAATCGGAAAATATGTGCTGTATTAAACTCACCACTGAATTTTATATCAAATTTAACAGCTTTTATGAAGTATTTTAAATATCAAAACTATATTTTGATAGTTTAAGCGGTAAAAAAAACCCCCAAAAGATACACTGTTCATTTTGTTAAAGGATGAGCCAATAATTTTATTTATGTCAGTGAAATTACAATAAAATAAAATAAAAGTCCCATGAAGTTGCCATCAAAGATGGCTGCAAAGATCTTCACTGATGTGGAAACTATATTGAAAAACAGAGAAAGCTCCTACCTATGTACCATTCTTTGTTTATGACATTCACACAAGACATTTCACATTGTGTCATACAGTTTTTTTTTTGTATCTAAGAAAAGCAACCTTCAAACTGCATACTAAATAATTCCTTATTAAATGGATGAAGTCATGCTGAAAAAAAAAATAAGGAAAATAGGAAAAGATGAAAAAACATCCATGTAGAATCAGTTCATTGTTCAAGGCGTCATACACGTTGGGTGAGGGAGAATGGGCAAATGACACCAACACTAAACTAACAGCCATCTTCTGTGAAACATTCTTATGTAAATGTTGAAATTGGACACTCCAATCTAGAGAGGTTTCAGTGCATTTGAAAGCTTATCTGGTTGGAGATCTCTTGTCCCCTCTCTACATAGGTTTGAACATCGATCAGGGCATATATTTGATTAAGCGGTTGTGATGATGATGATGATGATGATGATGATGATGATGATGATGATGATACGGTTTCAATTGTAATGAAATAGATGACAATTTGTAGAAGAGCATTATTATCATTATCTTAACTTTCATTATCATCAACATCACCATCAGCAGCAGCAGCTATATTATTTATAGGCTAATTAAGGTTATATATGCCTTTTTACCTTTCTTCAACATTTTGGTAAAAAATCTACAGACTGATATTTTGCCACTTAATTATTGACATGCTAAGTAGAAAAACAGCAACAGAATCAAATATATTGTCGACTTCTCCTCATAATTATTTATAAACACATATTTTTTCTAATTTCATGCTGCATGAATATTGCGTAAATTAATGCACCAGCAAACCTTAAGTAATGCACTTTTGGTTTTAATAGAAAAAAGATGTACACTAGATAAAATATGAACTCGTTATGTTCTAGCCCCTTAGATGCATGTGCTGATAGCTGCTAGAACAAGTGGGCCAACTATCTGGCTCAAGCTGCCTTCATAGAAAGCCCCATTAAATGCTATTTATCATTCAACAAACTTCAATATTGCTATCAAAGATATTTTTGGCCGGGGATGGGAAAATCAATTTAAATTTTGTAGCCAAAGCCAGGTTTGATGGCAAGTTAAGTGTAAAAGTATCGGCCTGTTTTCATTGATATGTTCTTGTGAATAGGCATATGGCCTTGGATGTTAATTTGAAACTCTTGAACAGTTAAAATGCATTAAAATGGTCACTTATCCAGTTATATCATTATTGTCATCAATTTTATTTTGAAAATTTTCATTATAATCATTGTAATAATCAGCATTGTAATTACAGGTATCAGCATCACAAGACGACTTAGTCTGATATCTTGTCATATATTTAGGATGTGCCATAACAGGGAACATATTATACGGGTTGACTCTTGCGTATTTCTAAAACTTAGGCACCTAATAATAATAGTGCAAATCCCTGCTGGGAGCTGTCTGATCAAGATCTACACTATTTGCTGCTCAGTCTCTGTTTATAAGTATATCAGCCCAGACATGTAACATATATATATATTTTCCTGCTGGGAGCTGTCTGATCAGGGTCTACGCTATTTGCTGCTCAGTCTCTGTTTATAAGTATTATCAGCCCAGACATGTCACATATATATATATATCTTCCTGCTGGGAGCTGTCTGATCAGGATCTATGCTATTTGCTGCTCAGTCTCTGTTTATAAGTATTATCAGCCCAGACATGTAACAACATATATATATTTTCCTGCTGGGAGCTGTCTGATCAGGATCTATGCTATTTGCTGCTCAGTCTCTGTTTATAAGTATATCAGCCCAGACATGTAACATATAAAATATTAAATTAAAAAAACCTCTGAGAATTTAGAATGGGTTTTTAACAAAATGTAGCAAGCTAAGGGTCAAGTGAACAATATTTAACAAAACAAGATTCCTTTAAGAGTTCGGAAGTATTGCCTTATAATATTAGCTAAATGGGTCATCCCAATAAACTAGTAGTATGTGAATACAGAATACCTCTTCTGTTTTGCTGTTGACGAAATTAAGGGGTGCTGAAATCTCAGGCCCAACTTACCCAACACGGGAAAATTTCATTGTCGGACAAGTGGAATTTTTCGTCTAAGTTGTCCATGGACAAGTTAATATGTGTTGTATGCTTTTCTTACCAAAAATTTTTTGTTAAAAGTTCATTTCTTACAAACCCATAAAACATAGTGTGGATTAGTGGATTAACATTAGGAATGGTTGGCTGACTTTTTCATTAAAAATCATGTGACTTGTGGCCAAATGTACAATTAAAGAATAATCAAAATATATCCATATAAGTCATTTACTTACATATCGTATGCATAGTGAATGGGTGCATGTTCTATTAAAATTTCCAGACAAGTGTAATTTTGTGATGGACGAAAATGTATTTTTAATGAGCATAGCTCAAAATGTGTCGTGCTTATATATTTTCCCATATCTACACAAGCAATAGAGAAGAGATCCCAGTAAGGGAGATGGCTGTTGTAAGATTATGAGGGACATTTGATACATGGGGTCCCCCATTGACACCAGCTACTGATGTCTTGTATTATGAAGAACTGGTACATGGGTCTGTATACTGTATTGTCATGGACAAGAGCCCAGAGCAATCATGGAGACATAACAGGGCCTGTTGGTTGTAGCCTCCATTGTCGGGTAGCTGTGTGTAGACACTTATAGAAAGAGAGAGAGAGAGGGCAAGTGACACTATAGGCCCATTATAGAGACCCCAAAGAAGTGTGATGTTTAAATGGCTATTATTCAGGTGGAGGACAACCCATTTTTGTTCAGCATCAAGTAGTTTATTAAGTGTGTGAACACTTAAAGCAAACAACTGATTTTAATTTGGATGGTGTAGTTTGTGTTTTCGATAAATTTCTGGTGTAAAGTGGACAATATCTGCTGGTCTGCTGGAACCTAAACTGTTGATTGTTTGACATATAAATGAGTATAAACCTACAACTTTTAATTTGATGAGTTTATTATCTGTGGTTCATCGTTATGTTAAATAATAAACATATTTGAAGCCAAACATATTTGAAGCCAAAGTCTTCATTTTGTTATGTTTTTATAAGTAAAGATATTCTTTCTTTGGATTGTTAAATATGGGTCTTTATGGGATTTAAGACTAAAAAATATTGTGTACTTCTTTACTAGAAGTACTTACCACATAAAAGACCGGCCACAATAGCTGTGGTAGAGCGGATCTGGAGGTAGTGGGTTCAAACCCCGGCCAGGTCAAACCAAAGACTTTAAAGTTGGTAATAGTGTCTCCCCTCATCACGCTTGGGGCTAAGGGTATAGCATTACACCAGACTCGTCGGTGTCAGTATAATTGACCGGCCAGGTTTAGTCCCTGGGCACCTCATAAGTGACCCGGTGCTATAATGATAGAAAAGTCGCTGCACAGTATCGGTAAAAATGCTGGCAAATCCCAAATCCCAATCCCACATAAAAGTTCTCTCTCTGCCATGGACTCGAACCCGCATGGTGTGGGGCTGAGGAATTACCAGTTGGTTTCTAACCACTTAGCCAAGGTCGGCCCTAGATATGGATTAAGTTACTCACAAGGAAAGTGAAAAATTAGATCAGCAATTAGTTTCTGTAGATGGTTGAAATGCCAGGGAATAAAATATATATCTGTTTGTGTCAAAATGACCAAAGTAATGACACTGAATGACACTTAAATAAGTAATTAGAAGATGATGAGGTAATAAGACTTTTAAGTGAATTAGATGTGGTGTGACTAATAAATATTTAGAGTGAACATATGCATTTTTTTTGTAATAAGAAAAGTGTGGGATAAAATAGAAGTATTTCATAGAAGTGTTGAAGTTGTGGAAAATTTATGAACTGTAACATGTTAAATGAAACTGGCAAATTTTGGAGATTGAAGAGTTGAAACTGTTGGAAATATTTCTAGTGATGAGTTGGATTGTGCAAAGAAACATAAAACTCAGGGACATCTTTTCCTTATGTGAAAGTATGCTGTCAATTTTTATTTTTGTAGAATGACAGAGTTTGTGGGAAAAGGTAAAGTATAAGGATGTCGAATATTTCGACGAAATGTGAGGGAACATTCCAACTTTATTTTTTTATTGTAACACTAATACCCTGAGATACTTGCAAACCTGCATCAAAATCTAACACTTTTTGCAAGATCCGCTTATTGGATATTTAATATTGATGTCAGAAGCTTGAGATAGGCAACTGATGTAAAGCAATACCTGTATGCACAGTTAAACAGATAATATCCTTGTGATACGTTTACCTCATCCAGTTTATATACCCACCCTGTTAGGGAAGGATTCATTGCAGTGTTTAAGAGTTGTTTAACATGTGTGGATATTTATGTGAGAAGTTGTATTTCAAGGCCAGTTATGGAAGGTTGTATTTTTGGTTAAAGATAGGTAAGCTGTCAGTTAGTGCTTATTGAGAAGAAATCGTATCGTTCATGTTCTATTTTACTATTTATAAGGGTAATTTTACTTGTATGGATGTTTTTGTGGAAAGCTGTATTCAAGGCCAGACATGGAGGGGTGTATTTCTTTTGGTAAAGTATAGGTAAACGTTGAGATTGTGTTACCACAAAATACCTGCATCTATCCCTATTATCTGTTTTGTCTGGGTTGCTTAATATTTCTATTTGCTACTGAGGAAAGTTATATTTTGGATATTCTTAGAAATTCAGAGTTGTATTGCTTAAAGGAAGGTCTTTAAATTCTTGTTTTGAGGAAATGTTATTCTTTGTCATTTCACACTGACAAAATTATGGTCATATTGGCAACATCTGGCTAATTGTCAATGAAGGAAGATCTCTGACTTATGCCTGGGTAAAACCACTTGCCCTTCACAGGTTAGGAAAAAGTTCATATCTTTCCTTTTTTGGTTATCAGATTTGCATGAACTGATTTACATTTCTGGATGTTTATGTTACAAAATGTAGTTCAAGGCCAGATATGGAGTGTCGTATCCTTAGTTAATAGTTAGGTAATAATCTTGTGTTGGCCGAAAAAATTCCATTTCTCATGTATCAAGTGTTTCACTTTTCTTTTTTGTGGAGTTCACTTGTCAGTCCTTTTTGTCTTTTCTCAGATCATCTTGTCCCGCCATAGAACGTATTAATTAGTGGAGATATAATTTTCTTCCTGCATCAGATAAAGATATGGGGCACCCTTGGCATAGTGGTAGAGTGGCCGATTTGTAACTCCTCTGACTGCTTAGCCTCTCACCGCATAGGTTCGAGTCTCGTTTGGGGCAAAGGACTTCAAGTGAGGTCTTCCAGCTGACTTGTGGTGCGCTGGTGGTCTTACCCAGACATTTGTCTGGGGTCTTCCTCCACCAAAAAAGCTTGACATTGCTATAATGATCATAAATGGTCATTGCAAAGTATTTCAAAAACAAACAAAACAAATCAGATATATATGTAATCACTGTGCTATGGCTTATAAAAATAAATAAAAAATACACAGAACATTGACATAAATGGTCTCCATTATTTATTTTGTGTCTCCTCTATTTCCAGACCGGAACCCCTGGTGATGCTTGTACAGACCAGCCCACTACCTCCAGCCTCCAGTTCTATCAGTTACACTTTACTGGTGAGTCAAGCACTTTCTCTGATACATCTTGTTGTGCTACATTTTGTTAGTAGCTATCTTAGTTGTATGTTATTCATATTCTATGTAATGGATAATATACATATTATTAAAGACAAAGCACAAAAAAGTGTAGATTCTGATCAGTGAGCTCCCAGATTAAACATTATAAATACATGATGATCAGGCTAAGAGTTAATTAAGTTCATTTGTTAGTAACCCAACCTTTAGTCCTTAACATAGAACTACATGCAAATATACAGTGAAATGTTAGCAAATAAATTGTGTGGATCCTGATCAGACAGCTTTCATTTGGAGACTGGCTGATCTGGATCTACACTATTTGCCTTGGCATTATAACTTAGTGTTCAGATTGTTAGGAAGCATTTTTTCAGTCTTTATAGCTCTCTCAGTTTTAGTTTAGAGAGGTCTGTTTCGAGGTGCTCTTTAACTGCTGATGTTTTATTTTGTGACATGAGCATTTACCTTTAGGGATTGGGATTGGGATTAGCCGGCATTTTTGCCGATACTGCGCAGCAACATTTCTATCATTATAGCACAGGGGCACTTATGAGGTGCCCAGGGACTGAACCCGGCCGGTCCATTATACTGACACCGACGAGTCAGGCGTAATGCTGTCCCCTTTGCCCCGAGCGTTAGGAGGGAAGCCACTACTACCAACTTTAAAGTCTTTGGTTTGACCCGGCCGGGGTTCGAACCCACGACCTCCCGATCCGCAAGCCGACGCTCTACATCCTGAGCGACCGGTTCATTTAACTTTAAGATATTCAAGTATATTATTAAAATTATTTTAGTTGATATAATTACATTTAAGTGGCTGACAAAATTATCCTTGTGCAAAAACAAACTTTAATTCCATGCTATTGTGTTTTAAATTTCTTGCTGAACAATAGTGTCAATAGAACTTACTGAAGTATGTTTTGAAACACTACAGTCACTAACCAGAGATACATTAAAATAAATTCATACCATTTTTTTTTTTGCTTGAGATCGTTTGAGTTTATTAAAAACAACAATGGCTACCCGTATGTTCATAAAATGGCTGCTATTTGAAAACTTTTCAAGGCCTTCATGGCTCACACAAGAGATGAGCATGCCTGTAAAGAAAGATTCAGTTGTGTGAGGTATATACCCTTGTTCAGTCAGATTTGATTCTTTCTCATTCACTTACCTACTTCACTGTCGGGAGATAATTACAGAGTGTGAAATTTCAGAAACTGCCCAGTATGTTATTTGTTGGCTGGCAGAAGAATAAACTCTTTATCTTCAATCAGAAATATACACTTCAAATCATATAGACTAGCTGAACGTTTGTAAAAAGCTTAACTTCTGGCATGCTGAGTTTTTAAAATAAAGACTGTTCATTGTCATTTGTTTGGTTAAGAAGTCACTGCATTTTGTGAATGAGCTCTGGCTTGAAATAATTATTTTTATTACAGATAGTGTACATCAGATAGCATAGATACAGCTTATTTTAAATACTGGCTGATCTGGATCTACACTTTTTGCCTTTGAGCTTGTTTATAAGGCACAAACTTGAGCCCTGCTGCACATTTTCTAGCTAAAGTCTAGACCAGCTAAGCATATTTTTCTAGACAAACTTTATAGATTTGGATCAGCAAACTCATTAGGATCTGCACTTTTGATTGCAAAAGATTAGCAGCACCACCAGAAACCATTGTGTGTAGTTGGTATTTTAAAACTGAGAGTTTTTTATAGGATTATAAACAAATTTAGCAGCCTGAGAGTTAGGTGCCAATAATACCATTTTGTATTTCCGGCATGTTAGCCCTGATGTTAGATCTGCTTGATCAAACTATGTACTTGCTGCTTATTGCTCTTAAATCCATTCATGTGATTCAATAACATTTCAATCCTACCCCTCCACCCCACAGCCATTCCTAAAGCTGAGTGCTGGTCGAAGGTAAATTTTATATGTCTTCATGTTCTCTTGGGAACACGAATGTCACTTGCCTTTTTGTGAACTGTCTGCTATCTGCTTATATATGTCTGTTTAGTGTTTAATTATATTAATCTCATTATAATAAATGTCATGTTTATTTCAGACCTTGAGTCTGTGAACCTGAAGAAAGGTTTCTTCTTTAATCCTGATCCTTACCTCAAGCTGAGCGTGCAGCCAGGCCGCCTGTGTACCCATCAGCCACACCACAGACATGAGCTGCGTACACCCGTAGTGGACAACACCACCTGTCCACACTGGCATGGCCAGGTACGGTAATCTTTCTAACCTGCCATGCGAGTACTGATCAACTTAGGCTAGATCAACCATTTTTCGCTATGAACATCTGACATACCTTATTTGTGCAGATGTAATATTCTGACATCAAACATTACTCCAGTTGCCGTGGCCTAGTGGTAGAGTTGAGAAATATGACTTGTTAGATTTACATCTTGTCCTTTTCTAATAATGAAGAATTTATTTTAGGTTATTTACAAATATACGTTGATATGATATAAGACATTATTAGATCTAAAACTGGAATCACTCCAGTGATTTTATTCAAGAATCCTTTAAGTTACTTTTTTTCTGACATTAACTAAGAAATTGCCTTCAGCCTTAAAATTTTTTCTTACATATAACAAAAGTTCATAAATTTTATTCATAAAAGCATTATTATATAAGAAATTGCAAAGTATTTTTTTAAATTTAAAGAAGATCATTTATTTAAGTAAAAGAAATGATGATATTTAATTAGGATAATAATGAACTTTGTAATCTAATCCAAGCAAAGTAATTATAAGTTGATCTTAATAACATTAAATCATTCTATTGATATGTTGACTAATATTCCTGGCTGTTACAGAACCTGACAGTGGACGTCCTGCCCACAGACGTTATAGAGTTTGAGGTGAAGCACAAGTTTGCCAAAAGTCGGCCGACTCTCAGTCGATTTCTAGGAAAGGCCTCAGTGGCGGTTCAGCGAATCTTGGATAAAGCAGCTGGATATGAAGGGTAATTCTTCCTTCTGTTACAGTAAATATAGCTGCCCATAGAAAGTACTGAACAAATTAGCCGCTCAAACGAAGAGTTGCCAGGTTTGAAGGACGTCCATGGTCTTGTGGCTATCTTATACCGTAGTTTTAGTAAAATTTGATCAAAATGTTTTGTATTATATGAACATGAGAAATATTAATATTAGTTTATCTTTATCCTGTATTTTTTTTCTACTACAATCATAAGTGTTTTTGGAATTCTGCAAATTGGTTTACTTTAAATATTTTAAAAAAATTCCTCGAAAGAATTTACCATGAACAAAGCAGGTGTACTTTTGTAAAATGTAGAACCAAAATTCAAATATTTAAATAGATTTTGTTGGATATTTTGATTCCAGACCTGTCTCCATGTCTTTGGACCTGAGCCGTCGCAATCCCTCCGAGAGTGTGAGTGGAAACATGAAGTTCTCAGTCCGTGTTACCAAATCTCCACTCAGTAAGTTATCACTCCTTTTTTAGCTTGTGTCTTGAAATCTCTGACAAGAAATAAACAAAAAGTAAAAAAAAGTAAAAAAAACAAATTATTTTGACTAATCTGAGCAATAAATATAAATGTACATTTCTAGGTAATATATATGTAAAAAAGACATAATTAGATTTAATGTATTTCTTTTTAGTGTTTGTGATGTGCTATTTGGGAATGAAGCTTAGGAATGCTAAAGTTCTAACTTTTTTTTATTTAAAGCATTGCAGCAGTTTAGATTTGGCTTCACACTTTAGTAAGATTTGCTAATTGCCTTAGTATTCAAAGGTTTACTTTATTTGTATAATTTTAAAATGTTTATATAAATTATTCTTTTATCTTTAAACTGCTGTTATAAGCATATATCTAATATTTACTTATAAAATTGTTACCTTACTTTCAGAACCATCAAACAAACCAGTACCAGCAAAACGGAAACGTCCGAACAATCTACGAAAGACATCACTACCTGAGATAACAGATTCTCAAGGGCTGTTCCATTATGCCAACAAAGAGCATTGCTTTACGGACACCCACCTCAGCAGTCTCAATGGCTCATTGGCCAAAGACTGCAGCGAGTCGCCAGAGTTTGAACATGCAGCAACACCATTCCATGAGACTGAGCTGCGAATATCTGATGACTTTGATCAATCAGAGGACCTCATGGCTCAGAGCTATAACAGTGCTGTGGCATCAGGTTATAATGGCAGTGTAGCAGTGACGGTAATGTCGGCATCATGGAACGGGTTAAGCAGTGATAATAAACCTCTAGATAGTGTCTTGCCTCATCTGTTAGTGACCACGACTGGATGTTTAGTTAATAGTGATAGTGTAGTATTGGCAGTGCACAGTGACACCTTATGTTCGAATGTTGTCTGTAGTGGAAGTTCGCGGGGAGATGATAGTGCGCTGCCTTCAAGTGCGGATAACTCTGACGGGTCAAATGCTATGGCAGCTATTGATGGTGCCATTTCAAAGAGTCATAACTCTATTTTAATAGATGATCTGGATTTGTCCGACTCAGGAGAAGTGTTGCCTCAGTGTGTGGACCAAAGTAACACCCCGAGTGGTCATCCTGTGCGACGGACCTTATTTGAAAATATTTACGATTTCGGTCAAAGCCAACCAGTGACAGTGGAGAGGCCTAGATCATCTCATTCAGCATGCTCTACACCAAATGAAGAGAATAAATCCATAGTGAATGGCGCAGTGACTATATATCTGCCTGAAATTACCAATGGAATTAATCCTGTGCCACCTGATCTGCCCCCGCGCACGTATAAAGCTCCGCCCCTTCCCCCAAGACACAGATCCAGCAAGGATGCCCCTCCCCTCCCTCCACGTAGTGTGGAGAAACATGCACACCTGTCATCACAGAAGGTAACCACACCTACCACACCTGATCGCTCCATAGATAGTGTGGAGCTGTTTGCCAATACTGGGCCTCTTCATCCCCCTCCACTCCCCCCTCGAACCTACAGCCCCATACATATGCATACCCCTGACAGAGGGGCGGAGTCTGGCAGTGGTGGGTCAATGTCCCTGCTGTCAACGGAAGATAGCGACAGTCGTAGTTTCGACAGCATGGAAGCATTTTCTGGTTCTCGTGAGAGTCTGCTTAATGATAGCAGTGGGGAGAGAAGGGGACTCAGTTCAGATGTTGTAAAACGAGAGCACAAAAAACTTCATAGACTCTCACAGGGCAAGTGTGCAGTGAATGTGAATAGTAACAGTCTTTCAAATGTACTTTCTCAAAGTGTTGCAGGTCCCAGTTCAGTGCCTGATAAGACCCAGCGACCTCACACTCCTCCTGTGCATCGTGAGTGGCGCAGGTCAGCTGATGAGAATTTAGCCAATCAGAGAGAGTGTAACAACATAACTCCGCCCCCAGTGGTACATAGGCACCGCCCACTGGAGGCAACACAGAGTGATAGGGTCGTTAGGACCATTGATAACTCAGCATTGGGCAAAGATAGAACTCGTAGTTCTAGTTTTGATTCACCTGTGGAGCGATTACGCTCATTAAACTTCACACAGAACTTGGATGATTCAGGAAGCAGCGGTACACCACCTCCCTCTGAGCGATACAGATCATCAGATTCTCTAACTGGTACCATGGATTCTCCTCCACCAGTTGATAGAAACTCACGGCCTGTGGATATTGCATCTAGTGTAGATAGACATAAACATGTGTTAGATTTACCGGTCTCTGACCGACACAGAACTCCTAATGCAAGCCATTCTGTTGGCAGACATAGAACTAATAACAGAAATGGCACTCACAGTGGTGAGCGAAGTGATCGTAGTTTTCCTCCTTCATTTGATCGCCAGTGTTCGGTTGATAGTATTCCAGTAGACAGATTGCGGAATGCTGATCAGCCTGTTTTTGATATGCCACCTTCCCTCCCTCTGTTTCTTGACCAATCAGCCTCTGATTCTTTATCTAGTGATAGCACTATAACATCTATGAGTCGAACTGGAAACCTGACTGATGCTCAAGGCCAGAATATTTACAGTCCTGTGCTGGAACTGCAACCTCCGGTCTACAGTCGTCAGCACTCTGCTGCATCAGATGCTTCAAGAACTAGTAACTTTGACCGTCAGATTTCAAGTGACAGTCAGCACTCTCTGGCTTCTAGTGGAGGTATGTTCCCTTTACAAAAGCCACCAGTGCGGAGATCATTGAGCCCTGCTGTCTCCCGACTGTCAGATCAGCCTCCTCCGTCCTCAGATCGTAGCCAGGGTGCTGTTGGGGGAACTCCTTCAGTGCCCCAGAAATCTTTCTCCAATCTGACACCTTTACCAGCTCCACCTCGACCTGAGACCCCACCAAGACATACTGCAGTCAGCTCTGCCCGTGATAACACCCCCTCACCACCAATCATACACCCTCGAGGGCGAATACTCAGCGACGAGGAGAAACAGCAGAACAGGCAAACTATTCACCAGCAGTTGCAGAAATGGACTCAAAAACACAAAGAGCGTGCAAATTCTAGTTATGGTAGTGAGACTGGTGAGTTAGAACTTGCATCCCCTTCTTCAGAGACGCGTAGCATTACAAATGGTCACTGTTCCTGGGTGACGTTTGATGACTTTCCCCCTGTGTCAAGTATTCAGTCGCAGCCATCAGTGTCACAGTCTCAGACATTTAGTGATGATTCTCCAATGGATGGGCTGACAGGTGCAGAAGGGGGTGTGACAGGGGCAGAGGGGGGACACGGACACCTTTCACAAGGGCAAAGTGCAATATCTTCATTAAACAGTCGTCATTCCCCAAACCCAGCGAATTCTGTTGTCTGGCAGCTGAGACATGGAAACACAGAAATAGACCCTCCCCCTAGCATTGACATGAGTAAGTGTATAATGATGTTGAGTCTATGTCTTCACCCCAATCTTCATTACAAACATATATTTCCTATCTGAGTCACACTTACATAGTTAGCCATTTTTATTCCTATCTGAGTCACACTTGCATAGTTAGCCATTTTTATTCCTATCTGAGTCACACTTGCATAGTAAGCCATTTTTGAACTAAGAAAAACTACATGACCACTTACTTTTGAGATCACATTATATCATCATCCAGGTAGTCTTGCTCTGACTTCATTGTCAGTTTTTTGTAAAAACTCCGGTTATTATTTATAGATTTAAAAGAATGGACATTAGAGTGTTCTTTTACAAGTTGTGCTGTTGAACAACTGATGTAGTGTTCAAATTCTTCTTTGCTTAAACTAAAATGTAAACTTCTTTAGCCGAAATAATACAAAACAGTGGTCATGTGTTATTACTTGTACATAATATAAGCAGGCAGTCAGATACCAACTTAAATTCATGCTAACAACACTTCATTTCGCATTTTAAGCAAAATTTAAAATATTCATGTATTTCGTTTTCTTAAAATAAATTTCAATTTCAACTTCATAAAAACAGTTTCAACTATGACTTACCAGTTCTGTCAGTCATATGTTACTCTGACTCATGATTCGACTATATCTGTCACAATTATCTACCTTGTCCTGCAGTGGATCATGCAGGGCCCCCATCCTCGCCTCTGCCAAAGCTGCCTGCTCGCAAAAAGTACCACAAGGTGGAGCCCAACCCAGAGGATGACCCTCTACCTCCAGGTTGGTTATGTCGAACACATCTTTAAAATTGTTGTGTTTGATGTACATCTTTATTTTACAGTTTTAAATATATATTTTTTACTTTATTTATTTTCATTATACCACCCATGTACTAATAATATAATACCATTGTTTAGAAATTGTTGTCAAACAATGTATACAAACAAGTTGCTGAACCAGCATCTACCCTTACTAACATTAACCTCTACTCCCACTTTCCGACTCTAGGTTGGGAAGCCCGTGTGGACTCCCATCACCGTGTGTTCTACATTGACCATGTCAACCGAACCACAACATGGGAGAAACCAGTTGCTGGCCAGAAGTCCATCCAGCGCCGGCCAACCATCAGTTCCCAGCAGCGTCAACAGATGGATCGTCGCTATCAAAGCATTCGGCGCACCATCCGACAGAGAACGGAACCTGAACCTGCCAGTAACTCGGCCGAGAGTACATCCTCAGGTAGGTGTTAGGTTAATGAAGCTTGAGGCTTTGTTTTTTATGTCCCTGATGGGAGTTGAGTGTTTATTTAATATTTCCTTTTATTTTTGATGTTTTATAAGTAATGAATATTATAAAACCTTTTAAATGTGTCTCATTTTTCATCACTGTCATATATCTTAAGTTTGCTTTAGAAGTAAGCAAAAATAATTTATATTTAATACCTTATCCGTTTTTGCATTGTTGATTAAATACAGATTTTAATCCAGTATCCATTTTTGCATTGTTGATTAAATACCCAGTATCCATTATTGCATTGTTGATTAAATACAGTCCATTATTGCATTGTTGATTAAATACAGATTTTAATCCAGTATCCATTATTTTATTGTTGATTAAATACAGATTTAATCCAGTATCCATTATTGTATTGTTGATTAAATACAGATTTTAATCCAGTATCCATTATTTTATTGTTGATTAAATACAGATTTAATCCAGTATTTGTTATAGTACTGTTTGCTTAGAAAATAATCTTCATTTATTTTATACACATTTTAATCCTCTGTAAAGTAAACCTGACTGACACCCACATTTCTTAAACACTTGCTTACACCTGTGGTTGTTCTGTATCAGTCTTTCTTAATCTTTTTGGATCAATGCATCTGGAGGTTGTTTGTTAACAAACACTGAATCACATGTTCATGTTACAACATCTTCCTCCAGGTGGAGCTAGTGGTGGCAGTGACAACAGCCCTCAGACATCGGCCCAGACTGTGATCCCCGCCCCTGTCACCATGATGGCAACGTCCGAGACAAGCCGCACCTCGCACCGTCAACCGGCTGTCAAGTTTCTCATGCGGTCTGACTTCTTTCCCCTGCTACAGGCCAATGAGATGGGGATGCTGGAATACAACCGAAACAATACACTCAAACATGTGATAGGCAAGATACGCAAGGATCCTGCCAATTTTGAAAGGTAGGCTAGACCTGATGCTTTCATCACAATGAATATCAGCCACAATGACAAAGCAACCACAGTATTGACAATATTCATCAAGAAAACTGAAATTGAACTTTGAAAGCTGAGACAATAGTAATAAAATTATGGTTGATTATATCTTTAAACAATTTCTTTGTTAACAGTTCACAACATAAACGGTTTAAGTTTAAAAAAATAAAAGGAGATTTTTTAAAATTTTTATTACAATTTGGAAGTGAAAAATGACACATAATGATGATAATTGTCACTGAAGGGGTAGAGTCAAACCTTTGTTTTGTTAATTTTGTTTACTCCACATCATGAGTTTTAGTCACAGTCAGGTTTATGGACTTTATGTGAAATCTTCCAGTTGATCTGTAGTGCACCAATGGTTCTACCCAGTCATTTGTCTGGGGTCTTTCTAGCACCAAAATACCTGAACATTGCCATAATTAACAATAAGTGTCTTGCTGTTTTTTCTAAAAAACAAAAATCGGTTGCATTAATTAGTGCTTTTCATATTTCAGGTACCAGCACAACCGTGACCTTGTGTCCTTCCTGAACTTGTTTGCAGACACGACCAAAGAGTTGCCAGAAGGTTGGGAGATGAAGTTTGACAAGACAAACTCAAAGGTAACCTGCTGTTTATGATGATATATCGGTGAAGGTGTCTATAAATATCATAATGGTCTATCAACATGGGGGTGGGCATATTGACCTGTGTTTTGCAGTCATTTGTAATTTTTGTAATTTTTGAAATGGCGACCACTGATACTTTTTTATTAGTTGAGTATAATTTTTTGCCTTTCTGATAAAGAAATATATTTTGTAACACTTTTGCTTATTGCAACAATGTTCTTTTGTTACAAGACAATAAAAAAAATATGGAAGAATAATATTAATTCAAATTAATCAGTCTATTTATTGAAAAATAAAATAAACATAAAATGCGAGGATGTATCAGAAGTATTTATTTTTTTTCATTTTCTGTGCAGCCATTCTTTATTGACCACCACTTGCGAGGTACAACTTTCATTGACCCGCGGCTGCCTGCAGACATACCTCCAGTAAACCCCGATTTCCTGCACACGTCTTTGTTACGAGTCAGACACAGATCAGGGGGACAGGAGTCTTCACCCACACGCAGTGAGGCAGTAAGTAACTCTTAAATGTTTTCATTTAACATTCATATATATTTTTTCTTCACCATTGATGAGGCATACAAACTATTAAAGTCACTCACAGTAAGCTTCAGGTACTAGGGCCCTGGGTTCAATAATGGGCCTTGAAATACCACCATGTCTGCATCAAGTGGTCTCCAAATAACTGAAGTACTGTTGGTAGGGCGATAAAACAACAAACAGAAAGTTGCTTTCTGATTTTCAGCAGTTTGACGATGAATTTCAAAATGCATAATGTTGTCATGATTGCTTTAAAACGTTACGTAAAGACCTGTTAGGTCTGGTTTTTAGCCAGGTGTGACAAAAAGTTAAAGAACTCTTTGATAGCTAGGAAAGCTGCTAAAATCCACTACAGGTTATTAAAGCCAATCCCCTTTCCCAGGAAAATTAAAAACAACAATGATACAGATAGATACTATGAACCATTCCACTACATATATTTTTATTTGATTTCAATAAAGTGAATCCTTCAAAAATGTACAGTTGCTAGCTATTTATCTTTAGTGTACTGATATCCATCTTTTCTCTACCTTCCAGCCAACACCTCCTCCCAGACAACCCATTGTGGAGCCATCTGTCCCCACAGCATACAATGACAAGGTTGTGGCATTCCTACGCCAGCCTAACATCCAGGACCTTCTAAAGGAAAAGTATCCACCATACTCCTCATCCAGTCAGCTCAAGGATAAGGTGCACAAAATTGTCAATGGGGGAACAGAGGCCCTAGATAAGATGTCCAATGATCTGCAACTTACGATGATGCTTAGGTAAGATTTAAGGGATAGAAGAACTTGTTCTTACTTATGAATTCATTAAGTATATTATTTTTTTTATAGATTTGTCCTTAACTTTATATATGCTTTTTATGTAGGTATTTTTTAAACAGCTGATGTAACCTCAGTTTAGGAATAATCTTGTATCCTTCATGTTTGACAGTGTAACTTTATCTGAAAATTATAGAACAACTTGCAAGTCACTATGAAAATAAGTTAATGAGGTTAGCCTAGTCTTATATCAAAGTCTATAAGTTCTTATTCAAACCCATACTACAGATTTCATATGGTCCAATTTAAGTTATAGAGACAATAACTTACCAAGAACCTGATCAGACTCAAGGAGAACTTGTTACTTTACCTTTTGCTTGCTGGAAACACCATTAGTTTGGGAGTATGTTTTATGTTAACCCTTTACTTGCTGGAAACACAATTTGGGTGGGGTTTGTATTATGTTTATGGAGTTAATCGGTTTCTAGCAAGTAAAGATATAGAGCACTGGCTGCATAAATATTTATTTAAAAAAAGATCTTCTGTAACCATATGTTGCGGTGTTATGTAACCAGGTCATTATTAATCTTCAATTGATTATGATCTTTTCCAGTGTGTTTGAGAATGAGGTGATGTCGTTTGTGCCACCCCACCTGGTTGCCACACCCATCACACGTTCAGCCTCTCCCATGGATTCATCTGGGGACTCTCCTCATAGCTCACCCAGTATGTACCTTCAGTGGAGAGGATTTATATAGTCCTGACCAAAAAACCTACCTTTATACTCTTATACATCCCCCTGCCTCAAGTCAATTTGTCCATTGGTCCATCTGTGCTGAAATGTTATTAAATCACTGCCTAATAGCAGAGTAGTTGGGGGTATTAATCTTGTTATTTGATAGCTGTAGTTAAGTAGGTCTGAAAATAAATGATTTAAAGCACCATTGGGAACAGCAGATATGAAAGATATATGAAGACAGTTTTATGGTTTATCATATAAATGAATTTTATAAGGGATTTTAGTTTATTTATATATATATAGTTTCTGTGGGTTAAAAAATATATATAATAGAGTTTCTGTGCGTTTAAAATATATATAACAGAGTTTATGTGGGTTTAAAAAGTTACATTTATATGCATCCAAAACATGCATTGTGATCAAAAACAACTAGTACCTAATATTCAGATGATTTTCAATGTCATTATATACAGTTAAAGAAAAATGGATGTTTATCAAATACACTGTTCTCTTACAATCAAATACGATGTATTCTTAGATGCTCACACAGTGGATACAGCCAGATCAAACGTCCGAGTACCTGCTCCTTACAAGCGAGATTTCCATGCCAAGCTGAGGAACTTCTACAAGAAGTTGGAACAGAAAGGCTATGGACAGGGTCCTTCTAAACTAAAGTAAGTGGTTTATCTACCCCTCATTAGGATTCTTAATTTTAAGGTACTGGTTTTTGAAATGTATATACATATATGGTAAAAAAATAGGAGAAAATACAATTTAAATTATTAGCAATAAAAACATGTGTAGTTTTTTTTCCAGTAGTTATTTACAACATTATTGATTTAAAAAGTAAATTGACTTAACTCTGAGTTGATCAGCTATTTATATGGTATGCATTTTTACTTTTTTCCTGAGTTACGAGAAATATTGTTTGTTTGTCTAGCCCTGCTTATAGATATTAAAAAAAGTTTATAATTTACAAAAATCAAATTTAATTGAAATTTAATCTATAAAATTTTATCTATAATCAAATTTTTATGATATATTTTCCTAGGTTGTCAATCTTCTGTTTAATCCACTATGGTTTAAAGTGAGACTTGATACATTTCTCAGTTGCAAGTCATATATATAATTTATTTATACATCTTTTTTGTACATAGATTGATGGTGCGTAGAGACCATGTGCTGGAAGATGCTTTCAACAAGATCATGTCCACGCCAAAGAAAGAACTTCAAAAGAGCAAACTCTATATCACCTTCACAGGAGAAGAGGGGCTAGACTATGGGGGCCCCTCAAGGGAGTTCTTCTTCCTCCTGTCTCGAGAACTCTTCAACCCTTACTACGGCCTCTTTGAATATTCAGCCAATGATACATACACTGTGCAAGTCAGCCCCATGTCAGCCTTTGTGGAGAATGCTCATGAATGGTAAGTCTTCATAGTCAAGTAAAAGCTTTTGGAGATCTCTTTCAAGAGTATTCCAAATAATAGTGAAGTCTGTAGTGGTTTGTTGAAATTAATAGCTTTATAGATAGATATACTAATTGTGTGTGTTCTCCTTCTTAACTTTTAGCCTACTATATTTGTTAATAACCCAATCCAAGTTTTTAATTATTGGCTAAAACTGTCATGGCAGTGTCAAAAAAGCTTTAGACAGCTCCCAGCTGATCTGGATTGACATTGTATTATAAATATGTGTTTAGCAAGCTAAAGGTTAAGGTATGATCAATAAAGCTTGATAAGTGTTTTTGTTTTATTTTATATTAAAAATCATATTGCATCTTTGCATACTTTATTTTTATTGTGCCTTGTCATTTGTAGGTTCCGATTTGCTGGTCGAGTGTTGGGACTGGCTTTAGTTCATCAATATCTCCTGGATGCTTTCTTCACTCGACCCTTCTATAAGTTCCTCCTCAGAGTGTAAGTATACATAGTTTTTAGTTTACAATGTTTGTGAAATGATTGGTAGTACTTGTTTGTGTTCGTTTGCAATATTTTTTTCAAATTATTGGCTTGCATCAATACTGTACCCTGGCAGACATAATCCCACATGAGGTAGAATTGCCTGACTTGGACACTGTATTAATAAGACAGTTTGTATTAGGAATATGTTTGTTCACAACTTGTGCTGTTATTTTGTGTGAGCTTGCTACCACTATTTTATGTTGTATAGACCATTATAACATCTTATTTTTGAAAACGCACTGCTGGATACTTCATGAAAACCAAATACTATTACCATTACTTTTATTACAGTACCTGTTGCTTGTCAGTTTTGAAAGCTATAGATCAAACAAATGAATAGTGAAGACTATATAATTGGATTTGAATACCCTGAAAACTAAGTAACTATTACTGTCTCTATACAGCTCATGTTGCCTGGCAGACGTAGAGGCTATAGATGCAGAGTTCCACCAAAGTTTAACTTGGATCAAGGAGAATGACATCACAGAGCAGGACATGAACATGTTCTTCTCTGTCAACGAGGAGGTCTTTGGACAGGTGCGTGTTTATTTTACAACTACTAGTTAATCTTATGTGACCCTGTATCCCAGTGTGTGCTAGTGCACCTGATGAAGCCTTTAACTGGAAGGAGATAAAGAGAAGGAGGAAGTAGAAGAAAAAATCTGCACCTACTATAAATGATGTCTATATGACACGTGCAAAAAGGTGTGACAGTGGTATCACAACAAGATAGAAGTGGCTCATAAGAGTGTTACATGTATATGCCATATATAAACTGATCTTCAAACTGTTGATGTTTAAGGAAGCAGTCAAACAAAATATATAAATATCTACTTTTTAATGTTTTTATTTTATTTTATTATCGGGTCATTTAAAATATTTTATTTCTTTTTTATGTGTGTAAAATTGTAAAAAAATATATTAAAAATTTTGCTTTTCTTTTTTGTATTCTTTGTGACAGCAAAGATTCAACACAGAATTTCATTCCTTTTTTTTTTAACACCTTTTTATAATACCATGTCCACTTCAGGTGACAGAACGTGAGCTGAAACCCAATGGAAAGAACATCCCAGTGACTGAGAAGAACAAGAAGGAGTATTTGGAGCGGATGGTCAAGTGGCGACTGGAGCGTGGAGTCACGGAACAGATGGAGAGTATCATCAAGGGTTTCCATGAGGTGCTTGACTCACGACTGGTGTCAAGCTTTGATGCCAGAGAGCTGGAACTAGTGATAGCAGGAACTGTGGAGATAGATATTAATGACTGGCGGAAGAATACAGAGTATAGATCTGGTAAGTGTGCTGTCTGTTTGAAGTATGTAACAGCAGTGTTTCATGGAACTTGAAGAAATGCACTTAATCAGCTAAATAACATCATTGAATCTTAACTTCATGATAGCTATTTGGCGAATGTGGAGTACACATCTGGTTATTTGATGTGTTGAAACAATATTAAAACATTACATGACTTGTGCTATTAGTACTGTTAACAAAAAAATAAATTTCTGTTACAGCTAATTTTTGTATAGAAACCTATTGGTTTGATATCTCATGTCGATCTTGCTTGTATGCACAAGTCCCATATCACAGAAGGCCAGAAGTTTCGAGCACCCTTCATACTGAATACAGAGAAGTTAATCAGACGTCATTATTTGTATTGCAGGATACCATGATCTCAACCAGGTAATTCAGTGGTTCTGGGAGGCAATAGAGAAATTTGACAATGAGCGACGTCTGCGACTTCTGCAGGTGAGGCTAGGTCCTTGTGTCTATTTGTTCATTTAGATAGTTTAATCTTTTATAAATGTCTCATGAAATTTATTAAGGTGCTTGTGCCTGAATGGCTGGTTGAAACTCATCAGCTCCTTGCCATTTGGCTTCGAGTTTTGGTTGGGGCAAGAACTTTCATGTGAGGAGATCTTCCTGCTGACCTGGGATGAACTGGTGGTTTTTCCAGACAGGCTTTCTTTCCCTACCAATAATTAGCTGGAAACTGCCAATTTAGCCATAGCTGTGTCAGTGTGATGTAACAAAAACAATCCAAACAATATGACCCATGAATTAAACTTTTAATTTAACAACTATTGCAACAAAAGCATTGTAAGCAGTTATTCTTTAGTTCAAATCCTCTAAATGCAATTAATAATTTTTGCGTTTGTTTGAATGTCTTTTTAATAAATAACCATAAAACTAAGCTAATCATCGTTAATATTGGTCTGCAGACAGCAAAAAAAAGCGAAGTAAATTTAAGCCTAAAGCAACACATTTGTATCCTAAGTCAATCTGCATATTGAGTCTCATTTGAGATTTTGTGACATTTCAAGTTTCATTTGTCCCTTTGTTTTATATGTCTGTTTTTTACCAGTATGTTTGTACTCAATTTCAGTTTGTGACTGGCACCTCAAGTATACCTTATGAGGGCTTCAGCGCTCTTCGAGGCAGTAATGGTCCAAGGAAATTCTGTATAGAGAAGTGGGGAAAGATTACAAGTCTTCCACGGTAAGTGCTTCAGCATTGATTGACTGGTTAAAAAACATTTTCTTGCTGTAAGCAACATTACCAGTTGCATGATAGGGTTTTATATGGAAGGCATTATGTTAATCACTTACCTTGAAAATTGTATAGAATCCATTTACAGTGAAAAATCTATTAAACAATCACAGCAAATCACCTTTGTGACTACAGTTCTATTCATTTTCTTATAAATTGTCTTCCACATATTAGCTGTTAATTTTTTTTTATAAAGTCTTATTTATAGTTGCCATTATTACCATATTTTTGTAGGGCTGTCATTCTGGCATATGAAAACAAATGAAACTTATTTAGGCCTCTGATAATTTGTCATCACTGGTGAGAAAAGACCAAACACTTGCCATTATAGAACCACGTAAACATCACAACTCTTAAAAGCTTCTCCACTTTAAAAGAAAATCTGCCTTTAAGGGTCTTGAACTCTCAGTGATGAAGGGCTGAACATATATAAGATCTTTATTAATTACCATTTATGTAAAAAGTTCACAAATTATTTATCAATAAGTTTCTGAATAAAATAACAAGAATAATCTTTTCATCCTTGCAGAGCCCACACTTGTTTCAACCGACTTGACCTCCCACCTTACACCACCTTTGACATGCTGTTTGAGAAACTGGTCACTGCTGTAGAAGAGACCAGCACCTTCGGCATTGAGTAACCGGACTGTTCATGAAAATAATACAGCAAAGTAATTAGCGCTGAATCTTAAGTGACTAGACATGAACATGAAGAAGAACAGCACCTTCAGCATTGAATTAGCTGACTGTCCATGATATTAACTCGGCAAAAAGATGACCAGCACCTTCAGCATTGAATTAGCTGACTGTCCATGATATTAACTCGGCAAAAAGATGACCAGCACCTTCAGTGTAGACAGAGTGCTCATGAAGTGTGTAATTACCAACATGACATGGAAGTACAGAAGCACAGGCAAACTAGGAAAGACAGGACTAAATTATTGACATTTTACCAATATACTACAAAATGAGATGGTGGAAGGACTGCTGAATATTCATACATCACAAAGATAGAAGTTTACTGAGGTTAATGGGACTACTTGATCGATAGAGCACCACAGCAGGACATTTATAACTTGCCCCGTGTATAAACCTAATTCTATATGATTAGTGCATTGCCATGTCCTCATCAAGGTATTGTAGTAATAAATCAGACGAGGTTACACAATCTCAAAGCACTGCAGCTGTTATGTTGGAAAAATGTATCAACTTTATAAGCTCCGAAGACCAGATAAGAGGTTCAATCATGTAATGTTGGTTTTAATGGCTTTTGCATAATGAAACACCTATTCTTGGAAGTTCAGAAGACAAGAGATTTAATCAGTTGTATAAGTTTAACTTGTGTGTTATTATGCTGAACCCATATTTGCAACTGTTTCTGGATGACTGAGAGATTGTTGGCTAGGCTCTAAACAATCTTATTTTACAACAATGAAGCTGAGTGACAGTCTCACCAGTTTTGTGGCTCAATTTTCACTTTTATTAACTTAAATGATAGCCAGAAATTGTGATAAATAATAAAAAAAAATATCACTAGAATGACACTATTTGTTTGGCATATAAATGTAGAGTTTTTGCCTGCACTTGATTTTGTTGCAAAGATGTGTAGCAGTATAAGACACCTTTTGTGGTCTTCAGAAATGAAATTTAAATTTTTTTTATGTATCTTAACTGGAGTTACAGAAATTTTGTTGGACTCGAACCATGGTCCACCACATTTTGTTGAAGACCTCTAGCATGTGGCAAATTCAAAGGATTTGTAGGGAAGTTTTTAAAACTCAATCCTACAATGCAAGAACGTGAGAAAAGCTGATAAATGTGGTATGGGCAATTTTAATTGGAAGGATGTTTTGAACACTTGGGACTTTATTGTCTGTCATCAAGAGCTGTATCATTCAAACTGAACATTACATACCAGATGACAATCAGTATACTGTAAGCATTTATCAAATGTTGCATGTTGGATCATTTGCTCTCATAATTTATATGTTGAAAAAATTATGCACTTAAATGTTGTAAATGTTTAACATTCTTATATGTTGAACCATTTTAAGATAATTAGGGTTTATGAAGTTCTTGTTGGTTCTTTAAATATTTGTTTATGAAATAAGTGTTTAAAATGTTTTTTTAATTATTGTCTCTCATTCTATATTCCATGACAAACCCTTGAAAGTGTGTCATACGATAGACAATAATCATATTGTTAGTCATAAATAACTGACAAAATTTTTAATGTCACTGAATTTTGTAAAAGAGCTTATCAATTTGCATATTTTCTCAGCTGTTAATTACTTATTATTTTTTTTTAAATCTGATATCTTAGATATTCAATGTAGCTACAAATGGGATGATAAGAATTGTATGAATTGTTTTAAAAAACCAAACCTTATCATGCACCAAATAAATTGTAGTATGCTAGAAACATTAAGTCCTTGATAGTCCAAACATAGAACAAAAAAAACTAGGCTTTGTTTCTCAAGTCCATGTAAATGATGCCTTCTTGCAGTAGATCTTAATGGAATTAGCTTTTATTATGTTGCATTAAATGCACTTGATTTGCAATTCTGATTCACTTCTATGATAGTTGACTTAAAAAGTCTTGGGAAGAGAATTTTTTAAATTCTTCTCTTAGTTAATTATACTCAGTTTCAGTTATATTTGAGGTTGTTGTACAGTATTTTTTAAGGTTGTAAACAATGCATACAGTAGATACAAAAATTGATAAACCAGGATCATATTTGGTAAAGAATGAAGATAAAAGGAAGAAGTTACAAGAAAATCATGAAAGCAGTTCTTTACCATTTTGGCATTTAAAGTACAATTAGGTTGTAAATTATTGACAAAAGTATTGACACAGTCTTGAATAAGAAACAAAATATTTTTTTTCTAAAACTCACACTTAATTTTTTTGGCAAATTGTTTTTTTCATTAATGGGTTCAAGATAAACAAATATATAAAGAGAGCAGTTATTTATGTTTAACTCTTGGGAAAAGGCAATTTTCCAAAAATTTGAGTGTGAGCATATTTATTTTTTTTTTATTAATACAGTACCATCAGGAACAATTTTGAAAAAATACTTGTTTGGTTGTAGAAGCATGGGGGTGTTATATTGGATGTGTTGTGGCAAATTTACAAGATTCTAGAATAGTTTTAAGTGCAAATCGGTTGTTACTTTTTGACTTAAGAAATGTTGTGTTGTTTTTGTTTTGTATTTTCTTTTCAAAATTTAGATAAAACCCTGTTACTGATTTGTTGTAACTTTAGGTTTGCTATTTGTTTTTATATGATGAGCATTGTCTTAAAAACCTAGCCACAAACATGTATTAATAGAGACCTGGGTCTCTCCGAAATGTGTTTATTTATTATTATTATTATATGGTAACTAGTTTATACTAGTTCATGTTGAATAGTGTTGATCCCTTTTTATTACAAACCAGGCAAACATATTGTGTGGAATGTCATTTGCAGTTAACTAAATATTTATGTTGTGTTGTAAATCAAGATATTTATGTGTAATGGGAATGACATTGACAAATTTTGGGGCAACAGTTACTTTGAATAATAAACCTATCCTTATTCAAATGAACAAACGTAATCTTTTGTAATTTTGCAAAACAGTTTATGTAGCAGTTGTTAGATATGTCATTTAAGCAGCGAGATGACTGAAAATATGTTGTGTAATATATATTGTTGTACACATTTCAAGCAGTTTATTTATTCCTAGCTTATATAAGTATTACACATGTTTATATAATATCAAGGTTTTGAATTCAAATATCTTGTGTAAATGATTTTATATGCATATACTGTATATACAGAACTGTTTAAGTGTTTGTGATTTAAACTTACTTGAAATAAGGTAAATTTTGTTATATTTTCATTGTTATGTATTTTTTAAACTTTTGATTGGCTTTTAATTGATGGCACATTTTGTAGTACATGTATACATTTATATATGTTAAACATGTCTAAAGTTATTCATTGTAAAACCAGCTCATAGTTACATTTTATTGCATGGCCGTCTTTAATCATCTTTCATCTTAATCAACTTATAAACTCATATTAATGCTATTTTTTTTAAAACAACAGGTGCTTTTATAAATTCCCATTTAAAACCATTTTTTTATCTTACGATTCTTGTTTTGTATCCATTGTACATTGCCTGTTTATATTTGTTGTTTATTATTATTTCCATATTTGTTTTTGTGTGTAATTGCCATGTATGATTTAATTTATAAAACCTTCATTGAACACAAGTTACTGCCGATTATTTTTAATGGTAAGAAAGACTTAGCCGAATAATTAGTATGAAGGTCATACATAATTATGTTGGATATTTTGTTCAGGTCAAAAAGGTTTGCTCAATTTAGTTTTAAACTTGAAAGATTTTAAAATTATTGACCATCCATGACAGTATCTAAATCTAATTAACAATCATTGGTGAATTGAGTATATTACCATAATTTTAAGTTGTATTTATTACATAGTCTTATGTTAAGATGTTAGGTTAATAATCATAGTGTACTTGACTCAGATTAAAAAAATTAGTGAATTTATATTTTTGTCCAATTTTTTAATACAAGTAATTTTAGGTTAAGCTTAAAACTATTGCTTATGCTTTCGTTATACATATTTTTGTTCATAGATTCAAAATTATTGTCTCATTCTGGTTTATCAGGTTTAAATAGCATTTAAAACTTTGGAAAGCCAGTGGTTATGGTGGGAAATGTTGGCAGTAAGTTCTGTTCAGTGAACCCTCCCTGTTGTACACTGATAGTGCAGCAGGGAGAATATCTTTACCTGTCTACAGCTGTATAATGGAATCCCTACCTGGGCTCTCGGGGCACCATAATACTGAGCCGAAGTGTGAGATAAATCTCAATCCTTCAGTCTTAATTTAAAAATTCCTTTAATCCAAAACCAATTAAATGCCAGGGAATTGTCTCAAACTAAATATTAGGTCAGATGTCATAAAACTCCCAAGCTTGTGGCCATTCTCAAGTTTCTATTTGGTTCGATTTAGGTAAAATCTGACCAATTAAAAGGCTAAGAACTGTCTCAAACTTGAGCTAAGAGTATTTAGCTCGAGCCTGTGACAGATCTGAAGTAGCTGATTGATCAAGTTTGTTTGAATATTTATATCTGTCCAATCTTATTGAGGTCTTAAGATGAAGCCCTGCCTGAAATAATTCTCAAGCATCTGATTGGTCAGATTTTGCTTCAACTTTAAAATATGATCAATGGGATGCTTGAGGTTAGACTCAGACTAAACGTTTTATTATCTATAGGTCAGACACGTTTAAAGTACCTAATTTGTGATTTACTGACATCTGACTTGACATTTGAGCACCCAGTTTTATACCTTTGAGCAGAGATTTGTGTGTACATGTTTTGTAATGGCAATAGAGGCCATGTGTTTATAGATGGTCCAGGCAAGGCAAAACTAGCCTGGACATTGTAACTTGTATATTTTATAATTATATTATACATGCTAAGGCATGTCGCAGTATTTGTTGTCATGTTCAAACACAATTTATTGTGGTTAAACAATATAAAAAATTATGAAAACTATGCTTTGTTCTGTGTTTCTTTATAATCCCATTGAAAAGATTTTCCGGTTATTTGGTGGTCGTAACATACTTCTAAGCTTGTAAATAATACAAGAAATTCTCTTTCTTTATCATGTTCAATACTACATACGGTGTCTCAGTGGGGAAAAACAAATTTAACACAGTACAGTATATTTATATTTATTTGTTCATATTCAGTATAGATTGTCAGTTAGATCTGAATCCATGAAGTAGTCAATTTTCAGCAAGACAGACTTAACCAAATAATGTGTACTCAGGTGGCAGCACAGTAAAGATTTAAGCATCATTAAAGATGATTTTATCATCAAATCAATTTTACAATAGTTGCAATAGACTTCAAGGTCCTGTTTGAAAACATTGACTTCATCAAAGGCTATCCTTTAGTCAATCTCTGGCTTTGTGTCAAGTTAACACATGGATACATTTACATGTTTTGCCAATTCCCTCTTTTCGTAAGTACAGGGACTTTATTCTATTTAAAAAATACATTCTTATCCCCCTTGTGGGTAGGTATTAGTTACTGCAAAAAACTTAAGACTTTTCCACATTTTAAACTTTTGAAAAATACTTAAAATTGAAGCATGCGCATAAAATGGGATCTTATTGATTGAGATAAGAATTTATTAAAAAGGTTGGGTGATTTTATATAAAAATAAGCAAATTAAAAATAAAATGTATTCTTAAATTTAAGTATATGAAAAATACCTTCCCACAAGGGAGATAACTAAAACATTTCTTTCATTTCAAAGAGGGAATTTAAAACAATCATGAATTGAAATTTTTCATTCATGTGGGCAGTTGTATGTTGTAGACCTTTACAGTACAGCACTACAGTTTGGACAGCTGTATATTGTAAAACTTTAACAGTACAGCACTAACTGGACAGTTGTATATTGTAGACCTTTACAATACAGCATTACAGTTGTGACAGTTGTATATTGTAGAACTTTACATTACAGCACTACAGTTTGGACAACTGTATCTTGTAGACCTTTACAATACAGCATTACAGTTTGGACAACTGTATCTTGTAGACTTTTACAATACAGCACTACAGTTTGGACAACTGTATCTTGTAGACCTTTACAATACAGCATTACAGTTTGGACAGCTGTATATTGTAGAACTTAACAGTACAGCACTACAGTTTGGACAGTTGTATATTGTTGACCTTTACAATACAGCACTACAGTTTGGACAGCTGTATATTGTAGACCTTTACAATACAGCACTACAGTTTGGACAGTTGTATATTGTAGACCTTTACAATACAGCACTACAGTTTGGACAGTTGTATATTGTAGACCTTTACAATACAGCATTACAGTTTGGACAGTTGTATATTGTAGACCTTTACAATACAGCATTACAGTTTGGACAGCTGTATATTGTAGAACTTTACAGTACAGCTTTACAGTTTGGACAGCTGTATATTGTAGACCTTTACAATACAGCACTACAGTTTGGACAGCAGTATATTATACACTTTTACTGTATGGTCAGCACTACAGCTAGCCAGCTGCAGCCAGTCTTCAGTTTCCTTTATATCTGATCTTGACCCTAGGTTACCATGGATACCAGCCAAACCCAGACATGGTCTGAATCTCAGTCTCTTAACAGTCAGATGGTGGGCAGAACTGGACACAGGGTTAAGGTTATAATATCAATATGGTTCAGCAAATTAAATGCCTAATTAACTGAAAATACCACACTATACACCATACTGCACATTAATAACCATTGTTTTTGACTGTTGAAAATATTTATGCTTTCATCTCATAAGGCTTTGTGTCAATCAGATTTGATATAAATGTAATTTCCAATGTTAACATTCAAAAAGTTAATAATAACTATTACTAAAAATTATTACAATCTAAAGGAAAAAAAACACACAATAAAAATCTTATCTGGCTGGATTTTAGTTTAACTTGCCTTAGTGTAGGCTGAGGTAACATACCTCAAAGGCTAAGTAGTTTCGGTGAGAACAATGATATATATTTTGTTAATTTTCATTTGGTAAGCTAGAATGATAATATTTACATCTGTCCAATCATAGTGAGGTCTTAAGACGAAGCTCTGTCTGAAAATCATTAAAAGAAAACCATTTACTTCAATGAAATGCAATGTGTTGCTTTGAAATTTTTATTATTTATACACAAAAGATAAGATATGCTTTCAGATTCAACAGGATGAATAAAAACAATTGCCTGTTTGACAAAGGATACTTGTTGTCAAGGACAACCAACTGTTTCCATGGTGATGTTTCTGCTGGCACCCATTTATACAACTGGATGCTTCCGTTGTCCAACCCAACACAAACAAGGTAGCTGACAAGAAAATCATTATCATACGTAAATATTATTTAATTATACATCATCAGAAAATAAGAATTGACTCTTATGAATGCAGGCTCAAATGAATTTTATAAATTAATGAGAGCACATTTGAAGAAGCTGGCAAAGAAAATAGCATCCAAACATACAGAAGAATGCTGATGAGGTTTTGTTTCATACATTCAGATTATTCGGTAATATAAGCATCAGAAAATAAGTGCAGACTCATATGTGGGCTGGTCTATATGTTTATTTACAACTCACAAAAACCTTCTAAGAAAAGTTAAGTGTAAGTAACTGGCAAAAGAAGACATGGTACAGTCATTTTGTGTCCATAAAAGGTCCAGTCGCTGATAAAGGATGCAAAGATATATGTAAAAAGAAATGAGCTAAAAGTTTACATTTAGATTCTCATTAAGAAATTAGAATTATCACATAACTCGGTGTGTATTCATTTAGTAACATCTATTGGTAACCTACAGCTTAGTTGTCAATGTTCAGTTGACTTAAATGTTTTTATTCCATGTACATAAAAAACAACAACCCAATTATACATATCCCACATTTACCTGTTGTCAGAAATGCCTACTGGTGCTACATCAATAGCTGTGGCAGAGTCAGGTACATCTAGCTTCCCTACGGCTTGTATAGGATCACTGGATGTGGATGGACATTTCCAGACAATTACCTTTGGCAAGAAATATTATTTTATAGAAGTTATAGAAATATGACAGTCAGTGATAAGGTTAACAATGCATAACATGTTATAATCATTAAGTTTTTGTCTTCAAATTCGTGTTAAGTCGAACCATGATACTGCAGATCACAATTTAATAAATGTTTGGGCTACTATGGATACATCAGTCGGTTCCATCATTCTTCCTATACATTCTATGTAAAAATGTTATGATATTTCGAATTTAGATGTATTGGATGTCTAGGCTTACTCGGTTGTCAATCGAAGTCCAGAAAATCAATAATCTACCTTACTTAGTACATGCAGAATTTGGCTGCTCATCTACGTGATTTCACACCTCTGGTAGTGACCACAGTTTACCTTCAAACTCCTATTACCATGCTTTGTTTATCACTTTACACCAACATGGCATTTAGTTAATAAGGTAAATATGTGAATGGGTTGGACTTGAAATGAAGATTATGATCCATCTATGCATTCGAAGATAAACAGCTTAGCAATATCTGCAACATTCTGCACTTTCCTTTTCTTAACCATCACATACACACTGTGTAAAATGTTGAACTAGCCAACATATACATCTGTATGTTGTCTATTGTATATTCTATCTTGTCACACTATGTTATATAGTAACAAACAATCATCTAATTTATAAATATTTATACATTAATCACCCCATGCTTTGCTTTTATTTCCAATCTTAATTACAAAATTTACAATATTAACAACATTATATCTAATAAAGATTGATTCATGATTTATGGCCAAACTGTGTAAATAGCAGGTGTCCACGGGTACATTACGATTATATGAAATCTACGATTTTACAAATGATTTGGGTGATGTGGTGGATATTCCTTGTATTGTGATGAGACTGTAGTTGATTAAGATGTCAATATACTACATACATTTGCCAGAAACAAAAAGAGACAATCCTACAACATGATCATGGCCATATCTAAATCTTCTTGGATCTGCATACACACAATATCAATGGATCAGAATATTTCATGGCATGATTAATGAAAGCAATAATTCCTTAACACTTAGCTTGCTACATTTAAGAAAAAGTATTACCAAATCTTCATTTTGTTAAGTTTTTGTTTTTGAAATACATCACAGCGACCAATTATGATCATTATAGCGACATCCAGCTATATGGTAGAGAAAAACTCCAGACAAACTACCAAGGTAGACTCAATGGGTACCACAAGTCAGTGGGAAGAAATCTTTCATTATTTGCTTACAACTACATATAAATATGACAAGAAATATTGCAAGAGAGCAGCATATTGTGTAGATGCTGTTCAGTCAGTCCACAGCCGACCTGTCTGATCGTGATCTTCATTATTTTTCTAAGCCGTGTAAATACGTTATTAGCAGGCTAATAGTTTAGAAATCCTTATACAGTAATAATAAATAATAGCACATTACATTTTCCCTTAATATCACAAAAATGTTTATCTGTGTAATGAAATATATCTCACCTTTTTATCGCGAGAAGCCGTCATGAAGTACAAATCATCATGAGACCAGCAACAGGACCAAATAATTCGAGAATGCACACATGTCTTCTTGTCCACAAAGGCCAGCAAGGAGAATAGAGGATCTATAACAGCAGGTATAAGTGACTTATTAGCAAAGGTACCTTAATCAAACTAGTTTTTATCATAACTTGCTAGCATATATTTTACACTCAGAATTTCAGTCAAAGAAGTAGCACTGGACCTGGCAGCGCAATCTGTACAGTGTTGGCTCCAGGCACAGGAGGCCCTGGGTTCGATCTCAAGCAGCGACTTACCAAAGTCGTTTAAAGTGGTAGTCGTATAGCTCCCTTGTTAACGCTCAAGCAAAAATAAGGGTAGTTCCATGACTGGTTGGTCTGGTGTCAGGATGTGACTGGGTGTGGTATCATGCCAGGTGTTCACAGCATGCTATATACAGTGAAGGCAGCACTACATCTATTTCAAGTGAAAACCGTATCAAGATAACTGAAATACTGTTGGTCGGATGATAAATCCAATAAACAAACAAAGAAGTAGCATAGTTCACTTCAATTAGATAAAGTGCAGCCTTCAAGTTGATAATTTGACAAATTAAACATTGTACCACACTCTGTCATATATTTGTAACACCAGCCAATACATACTGCAATAACCTTTGTAATCTTAAGTCTTAGCCTGTAATTAAACCACAATTTTCTGTATTTTTTGATTTGTACAGACACATAAAGATAACCTCACCTGTTGAAGGTGCATCATGTGGCCTTCTTTTATATAGGTACCAAGTTCTGTCGCGGGACACAGTCAGCAGATACTCTCCAGTGTGGGAGAATGCTATCTGGGTCACCGTCAGACTGGGACCTTCCAGGGTACACTGCTGTTGCCAGGCAGCTGTGTCCCATAATATCACAGATGCAAACTCAGCCTTGGCTGCCTGTGAAATGTCATCAAATAATCAAGTTATTCAAAACAAACTCCAAAAGTGAATGACAAAATTTCAAGACAAAATCACTTACACAAAACTTTTTTTTTTGCATCCAGAAAAACTGGTGTTGTTATATTAAAATCTTTCACAATGGTAAAATTATTATCCCAGTAATAAATTATTTTTTATGTTCAAAAAATAAATGTAAAAAACCCCAAGCAATCAGTGTAAAAAAAAATATTCATAGTCTTTTTAGTTTCATATCATACCAGCACTGCTAGTGTTGAATAAACAAATTATGGGTAAGTTCAGGAATCATTCTCATAAAATCATCATTTCAGAAGTAACTGTCCAAACTTTCTGGAATTTTATATAAATAAACAATTTCGATAATTAATTTCTTTATTTTTTTACATCAATGAAAAACAGGTACATAGTTAAACATCTGATTGTGTCCTACCTTACATGCACTGGCCACCACAGTGCCCTGGGGATCACAAGCCAGTGCAAATATCTCGTAGCCATGACCGTACAACTTGGCGACCTCAGGCCAAAGACTATTCTGGAGTAGATGTTCTTCTGTAGGAGGCTCTGAAACATATTGAAACTATAACTGAAAGCTAAGGGATAACATTTATGCCTTAATCTGTTCCCTGTTCATGAATCTTGCTCTTATATATTTCTGAAATTTTTTTATAAGGTAAATAACTTGTTTAGTAACAGTTGCAATGTTTCTATGACAAATATAACTCATGCAATTTGTAATCATAACAAAAAAAGTAATTGCAATATTCCTATGATACATAAAATAATTAAGAAGTTTAATCTAAACTGATGCAAAAACTGTTGGAGAAGCCCTGATAGACAGATGGACATGCTGACTCTAGTATACACGTCCCTCAAACTTCATGGGGTGTATAAACAGTCATACATATTTATTCACATCTGCCTATCATATGTGATCTTGTGGCTGGGAATCTTAGTTGGAGGTTTCACAGTTCTTTTTCCAGTAAAACCAGAATATTTGGCAGGATTACACATTTCCTCAGGTAATTACTTTCTGTGTACTTAAGATGTAAAAAAGAAGTCATTTAGTATCACAATGGTATCCTTCAGTATGGCTTGCATGTGAATACCTTTGCCCTGCGTCTGTTCAAATTTTGGTATATGTTGCAATGCCTACACGACTTTGTCATATATTCTAATTGGGTATATTTAATAAAATATTCTTTCAAATAAGTGAGCAAACATACCCTTCAGTAAGACCTGAGTAAATACATTATCTGTGTACTGTTCATTTTCTGATGGTTTGATCTGCAGATCCTCTGTCAGGTTCACCTGTCCGTCTGTGAACACTGCCTTGTTGGACAGTCCCAGCGCGGGCACGCTAGCACCCACTGCTCGACTACGCCCCAACCCTTGCTGCTCTGACTTCAGATCCTGGCCACACAAACAGCAGAAGTTCTCTAAAAAATTATCAGGGGCATCAAAAACTCGGATTACTTTTTCATCTGCCCCAGAGGCGTAGGTATATCTGTTCACCATGGCGATACACTGTATGGCATATCCATGGACCTGGGGACGAGCAATCTCAAACCAGGATATCTGAAAATATACAGACAAATAAATGAATAAAAATGTTTTATTTGTATGGTATATTATGCATATGGTAGTTAAAATAAAGAGAAATAAAAAATAAATGACTCACAATTTAGATCTTGTGAATAAAATATGTCTTCATTTTTTTTTGTGTGCAAGGTTAAACATCATGGATCATACAGAGAAATATATATTATATACAACACAGTTCTTGCATGCCATCTCTCCTGCCCACAACTGAAACCCAAGGAGCGCCCAAATGGACTGTTGATACAGCTGACAAGGAAGTTATCTTCCTTAGCATCCCAACCTGTGGGTTATACGTACTGACAGACCTTTAAAGAATGTATTTCAAATATAATCATATCAAATGAATAAACATCACATCAATTTACCTGCCCATTGTCCCGGACCCAAGGAGCGTAGAGGCGAACTGTCTCGTCTAGACTACAGCTGACCAGAAAGTTACCTCCCTTGGGGTCCCAGTCTATGTCCTCAACAGAATCAAAATGGCCACTAACAGTGACACAGTGCTCCCATGTGTTCAGCTCCTGCAGAAATTGCAACAGTGTGCTACTTGCAGAGTGTCATCATTTATTAAGAAAGTTGTGACACTACATTTTTCATAGACCAACATTTAAAAGTATTTTAAAGATTTGGTACCAAAATTTGATTTTATACTTAATGCAAAGTTTTGCATTTATAAATTTGAAATATGTAGCATTTTTGGCAATACAATTTGTAATAAACAAGGTACTTGATGAAACAATCTGGACACTCCATGCATGGCTGTTTCATGCATAATTAATATATTGACATTTCTACCTGGTCTGATTTCTTATAAACCACCACCTTTTCTTGTTGACCTATTATAGTCAATAGGAATTTATGAGGGACAGAATCTTAATATTCAAATAAAGCTTGTCCCGTACAAGTACAATGTAGATGTAATATATGTCTCTAATAATGTATGCAGAAAGCTGTTTGGCATATATAATGAGTAAATGTTTTGTGAAATGTTATGTTTATAGAGTTGCTTTAGATAAATTATATATTGTGTATAAGCAAATGGGATATAAATGAGCCATTAAATTTTTTTAAAATTATGTATCTTTATGGCTCGAGTTTAATTAAGTTTTATCTTACATATAAAAATACATGTACTCAGTCTTATGATATCATGGTGATTATGATTATGTGCTTGATGAAGACAATGATGAAGTTAATTATAAATCTTTATATGCTGGAAACTGTTGCTGCAGTAACAATAACAATGATGCTTACCTTGTTATATGCCCACTGGTGAAAGGCACCCTGGTATCCATGAGCAAAGATGACATCCCCGTGGGGTCCAAACATTCCACCGTAAAGTCCTAGGGTGTTACCTCCAACTTCTCCCACGCGCATCTGAAACACATAGAGGTTTTGTTTGTTGACACTAATATATAAACAGGGCAACTTCCAGCTATGCTTGAAGGAATAAGACTTCAGTTGAGAATTTTAAGTACAAACTAGAACTCCAGGAGTCAGAAGTGTCGCCTGATGAAAATTTTGTTAGTCAACATAAAAAATGTTAATTATTTTTTTGTTGTACAGATATTAGCAATGTATTTGCACAAAATTCACATATAAAATAACCTTTTAATTGTCTCATTGCAAAAAACATGCACTTATGCCCTTCGCAAGAAATGCACTAAAAATCGGTGACAAAGTTAGGCTCCTGACAAGAAATGCTCTATAAAATCAATCAAAGGGGAATAACTAAAAAACAGAAGAAGGTAGAGTTACGGTTCTTGCGCGCGGCACTTCGAGTCATTGCCAGGAACATGCATACCAAGTTTGGAATCATTTGGACCTACGGTGACAAAGTTAGGCTCCGGACAAGGAAATCCGGACGCCGCCCACGCTGCGGACGCTGACAAAGTAATCCCTATACGTCGCCTAGTCAGGCGACACAAAAACACGCCGCAAATAAGCTAGAAGATGCCTTCCATGTGGTTTAGTTTTGTCTTTTATTGTACCACCAGCAGCATTTCAGTTATTTGGAGACAGTGTCCAATTGAAGCAGATATTATGCTGCATTCACTGTATAGCATGCTGTGAACACCTGGCATGATACCACACTCAGTCCCATTATCCTGACACCAGACCAGTCGTGGAACTCCCCTTTTTTCGCTTCAGCACAAGCTGGGGAGCTATACTACTACAGTTTTTAATAACTTTGGTACATCACGGATTGGGAATGAACCCAGGCCCTTTTGATCTAGAGCTGACACTCCACAGACTGAACTACCAGGTCTAGTTCAAGTGACTATGTAATATTTATAGAAATTCGACTAGAATATGCTTAACTTGAAACAACTATTCTGACATTAACTACTCTAACCACTCATCCATCAGCACTCAGAAAACTTGCCAAGAGTTCATGTCTCAACTAGACAGAGTACATGTACCTGTTCCATCCAGACACCTCCGGACTGCTCCTCAGGCCTCCACAGAATCATGGTTTTATCCATTGACACAGAGAGGAGACACATCTCCTGGCATGCTGAGCCATCTGACAGGGAATTGTGAAAGGTAATACAAAGTCAGAGTCTACGTCAAATCTTGCAAGTCTATGAAGTTTTATATAATGGTCATAGGTTATGTCCCATACTAGCAGCCAACATATGGCCCTGTAAAGTAATTTGCATGAGCAGAATAATCCTTTGAGGCTTAAACCATAGACATAACAAGGCAGGGTCATATTACCAACCTCAATGCTGTATATATACTAGTAAGTTTGAGCTCTTACAATGTCGTAAAAGTTAAAATAGTTCACAAACATATCTCCCATTAATATACAGTTATACATTTACATATGTGGTAACTGATGACAAAAGGTTAGAAAAAAATGCATGGTTAACCTATTCATTTAAGAAATTTATTATGTTACAAACCAATTCAGATAACTTGTTGTCATATAAAATCTGTCTTCAATTATGGAACAAGTGTCTCTGTTTTGATTTTGTTTGGAAGTTGATGAAATATTACCAATAAAAGTTTTTGGTTTCCACTTGACGCTATATATCCAGTTGTCATGTCCACTGAGCACTGTCTCCAAGCTTACAGCATACACTAATGGGGAACCTGTAGAAAATTAGTCTTTTTTAAAACTGTTTGCATTTTTATACAAACGTTGCCCTGCAGATATCTTCATCACTGACACAGATTTTTTTTTCACTATAATATCCTTCATAGGTTAATTGCATTTGAGTTTGTTTTGGCCTTCAATTAAAGTTGGTCTAACAATAAAACTGTTTGTGTTTTGGGTCTGACAATAACATACAAGTTTAATAAATATTAAGAACTTAAAAACAAGAATTATTGTAATTAAACTAACCCTTTACTGCTAAGCCTTTTCCACCCCCCATGCTGAGACATTTTCTATAAATTTCTTAAGAAAATACCATATGTCAAATTGTCAATAACTTGCTTATAATTTTGGATATGTAAAACTATATATCATTAGAAAGGTACTTGAATATGAATTCAGAATAATATAAAATCTAATAATTATCATGTGATAAAAAAAATGTTATGGACTTTCAAAAATAGAAAAAAAAGTTGAAAAAATCCAGAACTTTTACTTTTTTCTTTTGGCATTTCACTCCTACATCTTCAAAAATATGAATAGTTCTAAGACAAAAAGAGCAATGTAAGTTACTGTCAAGGGGAGTAACTCTGGTTATACTTTCATAGGAAATTAGCAATGCTGTAAACACTCAAAAATAATTGTACACAGGACATATGGTGTATGTATAAGAGCATTGATAGTGGTTATAAATAGATATAGGTCAAGCAGCAGTGAAAGGGTTTATTTGATTGACATTTACATGTTACAATAAGTTAAACTAACAAATTACAAATTTAATCATGAGGCTACCATACTATACTTGAATAAATCCTTTCTGTGCGAAGGAGAAATTGTTTTCCCTCATTTAAATCAATATGAGAAGCTTAGTTAAAACTTAATTAAATACCTCAAGTTATATCTAAAGGTAAATTCATATGTATCAGTAGTTATAAGGAGATGAACAGCTTGTCCCTGTTTTATTAAGTGTATCAAATCCAAGATAGAATATGTGAACTTACCTTTATGTGTAAAGGAGAAAGTGTTTTCCCTCATCTGTATATCCTGTCCTGCCGGTAGATCCAGCACGGAGGCTGCTTGGACCTGGGAGTCTTGAGTCCTGGGCGCAAACCTCCAGACTCTGATCAGATGATCCTGGGCTGCACTGGCCAGCAGAAGGTCCCCACTGTCTGTAGCACACATATAAAGATAAGAATGACTGATTATCATACACACTCATAAAGTTTTTGCTTAATGTTGGTAGCCTACATTTTAAACCAGAAATACCCCCCCACACACACTAAAATGCAAACAAAGCATGTTAAATGAAGGTTTAGCTTAAAGCTTTGTTGATGTCCCAGACTTGTGAGGGAGTTGTAACACCATAACCATGATGTCAGTGTGGTGAATCCTCTGTCTCACATCTGTTCCAGCTAAAAATCAACTGAAAAATGATTCTACAATAGAAGCAAATGTCTCTAGCTGCAAAGGTCTCTTTGCAAGGTCACCACCACCTTTACCAACATTCCGAAAAAAATTGATATACAGATTAAACTTTCGAACTCAACCAGTTTACAATAATCTTTTTGTTTAACTTTCAGATATATTAAAATTTTACCATCAGTGGTGAAATCCACAGCCCTCACCCAGTCTTCATGTCCAGGTAGTGTGATTCCTTGTACAAACTGTAACATAGCAGCAGGAATATACCTTTTGTAATGACCTGTAATCTGTTGTTATCAGATAGATGGCACAGACACAATGATTGTCATATTGGTAATGTCCAGCTATTCTAGGTGGAGAAAGATTGCAGACAATGAGAGACATTAATGAATAGTCACCCCTATATAATTCCCAAATGCAAGTTGGTCCTTTCATTTGTTTTGCTGGGTTTTTTATGCTTGTGCTCTATGGAGTGTATGTAGACTTTTGTGCCTTTCTTGTGATGCCCAGGTTAACCATCCTCAACAAACACTTCCATTTCTCTTTTAAATAACATATCTCTATATGTATTTAAAGGAATTTTAAGCGTATGTTTATTCCAAAGTAAGAAATTTCACTTTTTTTAATTGCAATATGTGCAAAAGAACAGGTGATAAAGTCCATAAATTCCAACTTAAAGGACCTACCAACTGTTTCGAATACCTTGAATATTAACTAACAATTGAGACAATTTCTATCTCACCAATGTATCCTAATGTCAGGGTTTAACCACTGGCACAAATCAGTTTGAACATCTTCCTATATATGAAGGCACTCTTACCTTAACCAGGCATTGAACCGGTTTGTAGTAATTCTTATGAAAAAATATTGGCGATTATGGATGGCTTCTTAAGTTCTCAACTGTAAATGAGTCTAATTAATCCCAAGTATGCAATCAGTGTTACTGTAAAGCACATGGCAAATGACCTTTACATAAAATGAAACATGCAAATTTTGTTTGAGATTCCATTTTTGAGCACTTGATCTAGAAATAAAATGAGTTACATATCAATTGTGGAATCATCTATTATCAGATATTACACTCATCATTACAATGTAACTGTGATACCAGTTTGGTGTCAGAGTGGACAAAACCTCCATAAACAATACATTTTATTGTTAAAATTGTCTTGAATAGGAGATTGATGAGTGGCACAATATGATGTTTCAGCTGAGAAGTATACTCTTTTGCCATGATTTAATCAACTTAAGAGCTTCAACCTTGTCAGTCATTGTAAATGATCTCCAGTTTAACTGTGAATTATGTACCCTGCTACTAAGCATCTCTGTAACCAAAAAGCAAGCACTTAAGTCAAACACAATAGCAATAAATTAAAATGTGGCTTTGCTTTCAACAAGTTAAATGTCTGGAGAAGAAATGTGTTTTCTCGTGAATCTGTTAATTTATTTCGTTTTATTTCTATATTTCATATTTACAATAAATCCTGTATCTAAATGTAGACCATTTCAGACATTCAATCATGTGCTTTGAAATAAATACTATAAAAACCAAAGAAGGGACCACAGAAACACAACAAATAATTTATATTATCAGTAATGTAACAATTTTAAGTTGATGTTTACAACTGAATTGATTTTTCTTTCTTTCTTTTGGTTGTCCATTTAAACCTAGCTCAAGATAATATTTAAGCAGATTGAGCAAAAATCACACATATCTACTGATTGGGTATAGTGAAAAAAAGAATAAACGAAATCATGAGAATTGACGAAACTATCGAGAAATGAGTATATTATTATATTACCATAAAGTTCTACTTGTTTATAAATAATGGATCCTACACAAATGTAATTTTGTCATATTGTTATTGATAAAGGAAGATACCAGAAAAATGTCTGAGTAAAATTACTGGCTCAGTGTAGAAAGACCTACCCACATTAAGTTTTTACTTTATGACATGAACTCCTGGAGTCTGTGGCTTAGCATAATAATATGATATAAAGGTATCATAGTGACTTATAAGTCAGGTACTCTTGCTGTTCTTCATGGATGATGCCTTGAGAGTATCTTACATTACCTTAAGCTGATCTGAACTGTCTATTGTCTGGACATAGACATGGACCTTCTGATCATCACAGCCACAGGCCAGCAGTACACCTGACAGGGAAACAGTGTTCAAACATCATACTATCTGTACTCAATCAACAAGATATATACACCTGACAGGGAAACAGTGTATAAACATCATACTATCTGTACTCAATCAACAACATATATACACCTGACAGGGAAACAGTGTACAAACATCATACTATCTGTACTCAATCAACAATATATATACACCTGACAGGGAAACAGTGTACAAACATCATACTATCTGTAATCAATCAACAAGATATATACACATAACAGGGAAACAGTGTACAAACATCATACTATCTGTACTCAATCAACAAGATATGTACACCTGACAGGGATACAGTGTTAAAACATCATACTATCTGTACTCAATCAACAAGATATATACACCTGACAGGGAAACAGTGTACAAACATCATACTATCTGTAATCAATCAACAAGATATATACACCTGACAGGGAAACAGTGTTCAAACATCATACTATCTGTACTCAATCAACAACATATTTACACCTGACAGGGTAACAGTGTACAAACATCATACTATCTGTACTCAATCAACAAGATATATACACCTGACAGGGAAACAGTGTACAAACATCATACTATCTGTACTCAATCAACAACATATATACACCTGACAGGGAAACAGTGTACAAACATCATACTATCTGTAATCAATCAACAACATATATACACCTGATAGGGTAACAGTGTACAAACATCATACTATCTGTACTCAATCAACAACATATATACACCTGATAGGGTAACAGTGTACAAACATCATACTATCTGTACTCAATCAACAACATATATACACCTGACAGGGAAACAGTGTACAAACATCATACTATCTGTAATCAATCAACAACATATATACACCTGATAGGGTAACAGTGTACAAACATCATACTATCTGTAATCAATCAACAACATATATACACCTGATAGGGAAACAGTGTACAAACATCATACTATCTGTACTCAATCAACAACATATATACACCTGACAAGGAAAAATACAAAATATAAACATAGTTTGTGTAGTTTATTCAGCAAAATATATATATAAACACAGGCAGTATATGGCAAATGTTGTATCAAAAGTATATAGCTGAAAAAATGAGATAACCTTTGGAATCAAAATAAAAAAAGAAAGCAAACAATTAAGCTATAGTTGACAACAGAAAAGAATTCTAAAGACACTGACAGCATACATCAATACTGACTATGCTAAAATTATTAAAGACATATTAAAAAAACAAGGCATATTCTATTTGAACATGCATGCCTTTTGACATATTGACAGTTATGCAGTGTTGTTGTTGACCATGTAATGGTAATCTCGTAATATAAAAATAGTTTGCAAACATAAATTTTATTGCAAGTTTAACCATGTAATACAAAATAGTCTGTAAACATACAAATTTTCAATGAAATTTACCGGTAAATCATGACATGCAACATAGATTGTAAACATACAAGCTTTCATCAAACATTTAATCAAGTCATACAAAATAGTTTATATGCATATAAATTTTTAACCATGTAACACAAAACAGATTGTAAACATATAAGTTTAATTCAATATAATCCAAATTATATTTAAATTCATTAAAATGTGCAGAATGAAACACGTTTTTGTAATATTTTAAATTTTAATGAAAATGTAAGGAAAAGTCACAATTTCAAAGGGAGATAAAAATAAATAAAACATATTTATTAGCGTTCTTGTGCACTGCACATCTACTTATAATATTTTTCAAGTTTTAAGTATTTATTTAGCAAAAGTTTTGGACAAGGAAGTTGGACAGACAGTGTGATGGATAAACAGATTGATGGACAGACAGATGGCCAAAAGCTGGACAGGAAAGGCGCAACCTCTTTTCTCCATCATTGGCTGCAAAAAACTGGTTTAGTATCTAGAAACAATAATCTCACTTACAGCTGGTGCCTGGAACAGTAACTAGTGACACATCCAGGGCAAATCCTGCACCATAACTGATAGACTGGACCTCGACAAAATCTGAAACAGTCGGAGATATAAAACATAAATGATTATTCATCATTTTTGGAATGACATTTTGAATCATGTTATGCAAGGTTTTTTACATTTGAGCCAGAGAGTTTCTCATATTTAGCAGGTTTCTATACTTTGAATAAGTTTCTAGCAAGTAGAATTCTCACATCAAGCCAGTTGGTTTCTCTGAAGAAAGTGTAACATTTTGATATCATATATTCATCCCCGGCATATGTGTATTGAAAATTCAACAATACCTTTCCCAGGATCTCTACACCAGACCCTGACCGTTGAGTCTACAGATGCTGACACAACCAATGTCCGACATAGCTCAGGTGTTTGATCACAGTTGCCCTGGTAACAGGCTGTCACGGCAGTTACCGGACCTGTGTGTCCAGTGAGAGTCTGTTGTGCCTTGAACTAGAGAAAGGAGTAAACATTTGTAAATAGTTAAAGTAGAATGTGGCCTTCTACTGAAAATTAATTTCCCTAATTTTTTTTTTATAAGAGTCATTTTTAAATATACAGAGCAACAGATAAGGTGTGTACCTGCATGAATATGCAATTCCAAATGGCCATTTACGCAATAAAAATGTGAGATAGTGAGTGACAAAATTCAATTAAAACATCCATTACTCATTTAAAAATCATTTGGTTGCATAACAGTGAAAACAGTAATAGAAAACCTGCTAATTCAGTAAAACCAAAATCATTGAGCGCGTGCTTAACCGACATTACGTCATAGACCGTACAACTACATACTATATTACTTTTAATTCATTAAATAGAATCAAGGCTGCCAGTGGCAGGTGTGCTCAAGTTTCATTGACCTATTCCTCCTTGCGAAGTCGCGCGCTCATTAATAGTCATAACAAGCTGGTTATTGCCGAAATGTGATTTTTTAAGAGTTATAAATATTTGCCTATTATGTTTTTTAAAAAAAAGTTTGATCAAAGTAAGAATTAAATAATGAGATCACGCTTGTTCTTCCTGCATGCTGTAATTAATTGCAAAATAATTTCGGCGATATTTCTGGATAGCTTCGGCCAGCAATTTCGTAGCTTATTGGTTTAAGACTTAATGCAGTAGGCCCTGGGTACTCAATTGACCTCCGTGTAAGTGAGTAATGTGACGCATGGTACTCAATAATGCTTATTGGTACTCAATTAATTTCAAAGTAGTGGGGTAATATTCAATTCACAGTCAATCCTTATCTGTTGCTCTGAATATATATGAAATCAGTTACTAAAAATAAAAAAAAGATTATTAATGATAATTGAGATATTTTGAATTTACTAGGCAGCTCAGTTAGTTATTTCAATGTACAAAATGACATTGTAATTTTTAGTGTTAAAACAGTCAAAATTATATCAAAATGTAACACTTTTAAATTTTCACCTTTCGGATAGCAACATTGCAGTTAAATGGAGTCAAAATGTTAAAGAATGGCATTTACAGTGTGAGTTCTTGTATTACCTGTTTATCTTGAATCTCCCACACCACTAATGTTTTGTCTACAGATCCAGAAACCAACTCTGTTTCAGCTTCTAAAAAAGGGAATATAAACATAGTTTCATTATTCATCTATGCTGGGTATATTAATTGTAGCACAGTGCATTCAACAAAGAATTCATATAATTCTCAAAAAAAATCTGATAATGAATTTTACATAAAAAACAACATACACAAATTGCAACAAAGCAGCTTCTACCACCTTGGAATCGGTAAGCAAATTTATTTATATGGTCAACACAATGGTGGGTTAATGTACACCGACTTTGTTAGATAACTATTCTCAGCATATGTATTATTTTTCCAGTACAAGTATAAACCTTGATTCACACTTGATGTAACTACCGTATTTCTATCAGAGTGTGTTTTTGTATTTTCTTTAGTTGTTTATGTTATTTTGTTCCACTGCTGAAATATTTATTTTTCACCTCGAATGTCGCATCAGTTGTCTAGTGGTTAAGGCAATACACTTGGAATTACGGGCCCTGAACAGGAACCCCTAACTTGGCCTGAGATGTTAGTCCTTGGGCAAGACTATTTACTTGTCATAATCTCAGGTATGTGCTACATGAGTACTGGTTCTACCCAGGAAGTGTACTTAAACGACCACATTGGAAAGTAAGGTAACATTTCTCTTTTATGCAGTGATATCCTTGATTTTTTAAAGCATATTCATATGACTTTCTTCTTCAAACTTACTTCCTCCATGTCTCTTTATCCATTGAACACAGTTCACCCTATCTTTATGGATAGCCAAAGTGCTTAGTATTGAGCCATGCTGCAACACAGTCTGAAAATAAAAAGAAGTGTTGTAATACAGTTATTGCTCTCATAGGAATGTTATGAAAATGTCACTATCCAGAGACGTATGCCAAGAACGTTCAGTTGGTAAAGCACTTAAATCTTGAAAAAGTTGTGTGTTCATTTTCCTAGCTGAGTGACGTGATTGGAGGGTGAGGACATATAAACAAGTTTGGGATTAGAACAAGTATGCTGTACTAGATGTGACATTGTAAAATACCATTACTAAGGGAAGGGATCAAACCTACAATCTTCTGCTTCAGAGTCAGCTTTCAAATCTTACCTTTTACCCTCATATTTTTTGGAATGTTTACATTTTCATTTTACTAACTAGCATTCAATGCATCTATTTCAACTCCTTTTTGAGTGGTAATATTTAAGTTGTATGTTAATTTCGTGTAAAAAAAAGAGCCTACCATTAAATAAAGCATTTTACAAAAACAGTATGAGCATAAATAGTAAATTTTGTTAAAGAGATAAATCCTTTTACTCAAACAAATGTAGGGTTGTCATTTATTCTTCTTTTTTGTATTTTGTTGATATCAATATATTGAAGGACAAATATCGACAAAATATATAGATATAAATCGATACATTTTTACTTTAAATTGAACAGAATATTTTCAACTATTTTCTTTTATCTTTAATGGCTGTTTAGTTTACCAATATGATTATTTTTTATGACTGCTATATCGCTGACTGGAATCGAACTTAGGCAGTCACGGCTTAAGCCCGAAGCGGACACAATGCCAGGTCTTTTTTTCTAGTATTTAAGATAATGTCTGAAAATATAAAAATATCAGATGATCAGTTGCGCAAAATCTTCTTGAAGTTAAAAATTTCATTCAACAAAAACACAAAACTGCAACAAGTGTTGTTATTGTGAAACAACCAACAAACCGTCAAACGTCATAAAATTTGTTGTAGAAAAAAAGTGATAATACAAATGTATAAAGAAAATATGTACAAATTTATCCTACCTCCGGTTGACTTATTGCCACTGAATTACATAAGCCATATGCCAGCAGATTATTTCTTCCCCAGTCGGCACAATGAGGCGTTCTGTTACAACCGCCGCTAATGTAACATGTGTCAATGGTGGCCGCCATTGTTGTGATGAAACAGATCTCTCAGACGCTTAACTCAAGGGAAAAAACTCGTACTTACTTTTTGCGTTAGTTCTATATTGATTGCATCCCTTTAATAGAATAGATTATTATTATTATTATTATCATCTTTATTATTATTATTATTATTATTATTATTATTATTATTATTATTATTATTATTATTATTATTATTATTATTATTATTATTATTATTATTATTATCATTATTATTATTATTATTTAAGATAGCAATAATAGATATATGCATCGTATTTTTTTTCTGGAACATCGGATTTCTTTGTTAAAGTTCAAAAGCTCTCATCATTTATTTATATTTAAAGTTGCAAAAAGTTAACAAAGAAATGCATTATAATAATTTTTAAACTACAGATTACTTATTGTAAATATTATTTAGTAATATTATCAAAATAAAACTGACGTGGATTCGTTTTGCAGACATGGGACATTGCGATATTTAAAGACATTAGATTTATTTATTTGAAAACGTATAGAAAGTAACTAAGAGATCTTTTAAAGTCTAAACTTCACCCGGCAGAGTAAATGTTGACCTGATTTGTGCAGTTTTTGGAAAACATGCAAGCATACTACATAACATCTACTATAAAATACAGTCTAATGACTCTAAAGGGAACGAAAACTAAAGAAAAAACCAAGCAAGGGTTGTGTGAATTTCTATACATTGAGGCTGAGGGGTTGAACATTCCAGAAAGAGTTCTACCTATGTATGTGTTCTTTGTCTGTTGCTGTTGCTATACATCGCACCGACACAGGTGTGGTCATAGTGACGACGTCCATCTTATGATTGGTAGAGGAGGACCACAGACTTATTGCGGGGATAGAACCACCGGTACATCGCAGGCTAGCTGATGCATGTATACATTTAGTTTAAAAATATCCTATATTACCGTCTAATAAATGTTTTGTGGCGAAACAGGCAATGGCCATGGAGTCATTATTCCATCCACTTCGAGAACATCGCACTTTCTTATTTCGGCACGACTCTATAAATACTATAGTATCATTGCCATCAATTATTTAACCGAACACCAGAACCAGCAGAGAGAACTCGTTTGTCAAGCATCTTCCAGCGATTAGTCAAACATCTCAATGTTCAATACGCGATGATATTCGCTAAAGATCAATGGTTCTCACAGCGCGTTTTCTCTCGTGGTTTGGTTTAGTTTAGCAGCACTTCTTCAAACGGTTTCATCGTCTTTGGCCCTCTCCAGTGAAATTGGCAAGGTGTTCCGAAGATTAAAATATATTGAATGATTGAGTCTTAGTTTTGCAAACATCTTAAGACCAAGCGTACTCTTATCATACAGCCGCAAAAGCTCTGGTGGTAGAGCGTCAGCTTGCGAATCGGGAGGTCGCGGGTTCAAATCCCGGCCGGGTCAAACCAAAAATTTTAAAGTTGGTAGAAGTGGCTTCCCTCCTAACGCTCGGGGCTAAGGGGACAGCATTACGCCTGGCTCGTTGGTGTCAGTATAATGGACCGGCCGGGTTTAGCCCATAGGCACCTAATAAGTGCCCCTGTGCTATAATAATAGAAATGTTGCTGCACAGTATCGGCAAAAATACCGACAAACCCCAACCCTCTTATCATACGAAGCACGAAATGGTCAGGCTAAAGTTTAATATTTTACGCTGACACAGGTCAGTCTGTACCGCTCCCCGCAATGAAAACTATTTGATCATTATCTACACTTTTTGCTGCATGTTATCTAGACTGCTGATTATTCCTTATCTTCGAGTGTCAAGATGCAAGGTATATGGAAAGAATTAACATTTAGCAAGAGTTAATAAAAAAAATCCGCCGTCTAGAAGTTTTTGGATCGCATAAAATAATTTACACACACTAGGCCTACAGCCATGTTCATATTAATGATGAGTATTTCAAATTTGGTGGGTGGCAAAAGAAAACTATAATACAACCATAAGAACAAATGGTATAAAGAAACAGAACAAGTAATACATGTATTTATTTAATGCGCAATTTTTTTATATTCTTCTAAATCAATTATCATCGATGCTTTCTGAATGTATTTCAGATGTAGTTAGAAAGAGTCAATATCGTCGAAAACACTAAGAAATTGTTGTGTTTAAACACAACATTAATGAGTAATGAGAAAATTTTGTTAGATAATATTCAAGGTAGTCTGAATAGAAGGTATGTCGTTTTAGTTGGAATTCTTGGACTGTATCGTCTGTTCTTTCGCAAAAAGGGCGATAACAAAGGTAGTCTGAATAGAAGGTAGGTAATTTTAGTTGGAATTCTTGGACTGTATCGTCTGTTCTTTCGCAAAAAGGGCGATAACAAAGGTAGTCTGAATAGAAGGTAGGTCCTTTCAGTTGAAATTCTTGGACTGTATCGTCTGTTCTTTCGCAAATAGGGCGATAACAAACAGTGACAGTTCTTACCTTTGCATAAAATGGGCTTTTATTCCATTTAAATACTTATACATGCTATCTTAACAACAAAATGGATGTATTCATAGATGATGATTAGCCATGGCATCACAAAAAGGCATAAAAGTCAACATACATTCTAAGGTGTACAAGCATAAAACCCGATTAATCCAATTAAAAGGACATACTTGCCTGTAGGAAGTATTCAGGGGAGATTATCCGCTTATGTGTCTCATTGTATATTGAATGAGAAAGCTTACAGTAAAAGGTTAATATGGGTTTTCATTCCTGTATGATGAGAAGATAGTTTTGACACCCACTTGTTTACAGACGATTTGATTATTTATTACAATTAAATAACAAGCACGAATATTTGTAGATATCGACTCACCAAAGCTACATTTTCATGTAAACTATCTGAAACGAAAGGAAATGTTACATCAAAGAATATTACAATTTTAACATATCTATGCACTGCATCAAAATTCATTATTAATTCAGTACAGTTTAGTGAAAACATACAATTTTAAACTATAAATTTTAACGTTTATTCTACTCATTTACAATTTCAGTTAAGAACAACTATCCAAACAGAAAAATACTGATAAACAGAATACATTCAAACAAAATTCTTGATTTTTAAGTGGGCACTATTTCTTAAAATCATAAATAATTTAAGGTTAAATTCTCATTAAAAAGTATGTGTCAAACTATATTTTTGTACAAGAAAAAATTATTATTTATAATATGAATAAGAGAACCATCGATAAACACAGAGATAAAAATACCATCCACGTATGGAGATAAAAATACCATCCACGTATGTATGTTGTGACGTGATTGTATGCTTTTTAAAAGAAAAGCATAAAACGCTACTATTGTATATTGTTTCGGTTTTGTTTATGTATTTGCATATCCAGCTTTTTTGTCGGCTTAAGTGGCCATTGTCGCCTGAGGAATTTATGCTTATAATACCACAGCGGCGCATCGCATGATAGAGTGCTATAGAAATATATTTATTTATAGTTAAGGCACGATTCTGGTTTCAGCCTCGCAAAACGGGCAAAACATTCCTTGAACAGACAATGAAGGTCGTTGATGTAAAGCATCAAAGGCGACGCAAAAACTGGAACAGTTAAACAAGTTTAAGCAATATGGAAGCCAGTAACAAAGACATATTTGAAAAGTTATCGTTTTATTTGAACGTTTTCAGTATAAAAATACTCCAGAAATAATTTGTGTAATTTTAATATCTGAGACCGTAGAATTATTTGAAAACCAAATAAAAAGCTAAGCCGACACTATTTAATAGGTTTTCCAAGATGTTACATGTTTAGAAGAAAAAAGTTGCCAAAATTATAACAATTAACTATAAGAATAATGAGTACTAGCAGAAAATCCATATCTGCAGCAGCCTCACATTACACAAATTATTATTGTTTAGGTAATATTTTTTCTGGAATGTTCTTTCTTTCTCGGTTTCTTTTTTTTAATGTATGAAAGCATTTTGTATCTGGGATATGTAAACAAGGAGCAATTTTTATTATTTCTTAACTTTAACCTACTTTACACAGTTAAGGTGAAATGGATAGAGACATACTGAGAGAAACAGTAAAAACACAACATAATGATCTGGCATGCTCTTAATTCCAATGGAACAAATGTTGTAACAAAGCAATCCTATTATGTAACTATGTGCTACTGGGGTTTATAATTACACATAGAATTGACATTAAGATTACAACTTAACAAAAGATGTTCTCAGGTGAAAGCTTGTATGCCATTCAATACAGGACCGAAATACTACAAAACATCAAACAGACTTATTATGAAAAGCAATATTTTAACAATATCTAGTATTTATTAATAATAATACTACATTTAGTAAATATGTAAGTAAGGAAGTTATAATTAGTCTAAAAATATTCTGTTTTAGCAAAATGTTCGTGTAATAAAAGTCTTGGACAAGGAACAAAATCTCATGTCAGGTCTAAGGTTTGAACACATAACCCTCCGATCCCCAGACCACAGCCTGAACCTCTTGACCAAGAACACTTAAGCTATTTTGTAAATGCTTTCTTCTTTGTTGATCGTTTCTTTAATGATAATTCAAATTCGTAATAATTTTTTTTTGGAAAACGTGTCACAATGGGTCTAGGGTTTGAATTCGGAACCACCCGGTCCGGAGTCTATAACATAAACCTCTTGACCAAGATCACTTCAAGCATATTATTGCGTTCTTGGTGTCTTGCACTTTTCTCTTATGCAAGTGAATTAGCCATCTGCATCTTCAATAAGATCAAGGGTGTACAGAGCCTCCATGTACATAAACGTTAAATGTTTAGAAATTTTAATAACAAAAAGAAATAATCTTAAATATATATATCGTTTTCTGCCATGTTTGCACGAAAGTTACAGGCACACAAAAACAAGTATAAAAGAAATACATAAAATAGAATACAGAATGAGGACCCGTATTTTATCAGGGTTAGAAGGTCCGCTAAACAGACTTTCTCCATGTGCAAATATCAGTGAGGATTCCATATATAGGTGTTGCGCTCTAGCGCGTCGCCAGTAACATGTCAACAATGTATGTATTAAGATTTATTGGAATCTCTTCTGGCATCGTTTCAGCATAAAAAATTGGGATTCATGCATATTTTAACAAGATGACAGCGCACTCAGGCTCACACTTAAAAAATAGAGTGCCACTGTCTTTGCACTTAGGGAGTCACGAGAAACTGTAATTACGTAATGATAGTGAGCACTATTGTTGTATATTGATAATAAACATAATTTAATGTTTTCTCTTGTTTAAAGAAAGAACAACAGCAAACGAACATGTGTACCGAGCTGATTTTTAATCAACTCACAGCTGGTCGATTTGTTATTGACCACATAAGTTACATTTCTTTTACCAAGTATCTGTCATTTAACTCGGCGGACGAGAATATTGATATCAATAGCTAATTTATGTGTTATTTTATATTAGATTAAAACAAGAAATATCTACATCCGTAGCTCAGGTGGTAGAGCGTCGGCTTGCGGATCGCCAGGTCGTGGCTTCAAACCCCGGCCGGGTCAAACCAAAGACTTGAAAGTTGGTAGTAGTGGCTTCCCTCCTAACGCTCGGGGCTAAGAGGACAGCTTTACGCCTGACTCGTCGGTGTCAGTATAATGGACCGAACGGGTTCAGTCCCTGTGCACCTCATAAGTGCCCCTGTGCTATAATGATAGAAATGTCGCAGCACAGTATCGGCAAAAATGCCGGCTAATCCCAATCCCGTAATGAAAAACTTTCATCATTATAGTTAAAGTTTAATATTCAAAGCTATAACAAACCCTTTCAACTACTGTATGAATAATTTTGTTGCATCCTAAATCGATGGACCTGGTCTAAATCTAGTGACGACTGCAGTCAGGTCGACAAACCTATCCAGTTACATGTAGCACACATGGCTATGTTTAAATATCATGGCATATTTGATTTCACGGAAGTACATATCGTCTTTTTCATCAAAATAATTTTTTGTCGCAAATGACGGCTGGATTGTTCCGAGCAGACATACCTCAACCTGCTTTTAGCAGATCACTTGCGTGAATGTTACGTTTCCCTAAAGTAATATAAAAAGAATGCCAGACGTCAAACGTGCCTGTCTAGAGTTAATTCATTTAACCGAGCAGTCAGCCTAGAGACCGAGCACGAATACTTATTTCAGCCAATCAGTAGGAAATAGCTTGCATTAAATAGCTAGTATAAAAATGTCCCATTATTTTTGTAACTGCACCATCTGCTTTCAGAAACTCATGTCTAGTGACATGTTACCCCAACCATTCTACCAGAGAGAAATAACACATATACTTTATTAAAGTATTAAAATCAGCACAAACTGATCAGAACAATGGATGTTCAATGGACATTTTCATTTTGTTAAACTTCCCAAAATAATACGAGGTTTCACAAGCATCTGATTGGTCCATATTCAGTTTAACTAAGAAAAGTACAAAGAGTATTTGTAAATATGCCTATTTAATGTAATCAGTCAAAAATCAGTTAAATTAAAAAAAATCAAACGTTTTATTTGTGTGTTTAATGTGTATTGTCCAAAGGCTTTTAGTTATTCTGAGATGGTAATTTTTTTTTTAATTTCACAAATGACACAAGGCTTTAAAATATCTGTCTAGTCCTAATTGATTTTAAACTCAAACTATTGCAAAACAGTATTAGCATAATCGGTTGTCTGGGTTATTCAGACAAAACAAGTCAGTAAAGAAAACAGTCGACCAAATCTCATTTCTTTGACACGAACAATAATGACACACGAGACTTCAAAAGCCGTCTTCAGGGCACCTAAAGCTTCCAGTCTACAACAGTATTATATTATATAAGTAAAACAATTTATTTTTAGGTGAAGCACACTGAACTACAAAAAAAACAACAAAAGCAACAACAAGCAATGAAATCTTAAATTTTCGAAATGTTTAAAATGAGACACGAGATGTCAAAAATGTTTGTGCAAGTGTTAAGAAACAGGTTATATCATTTATCTCAAGGCTTTTACATTGCTTAAGGCGCAATTAGCAATGTATATAAAATACCAATTTATAAATGAACAGTCGTCAAGAATATACGTGATACGAGTAAAGTGATATGATACAAGAATAGACTGCTTAGTTTTTACAGAAAGTTCCCGCTTTGTCAATACTGATACAAGAAAGACAGTATGTTGCTTTGTTTTGTTTTTGAGATATATCGCAGCGACCAATTATGATCATTGTAGCGACGTTTAGATATTTGGTGGAAGAAGAAACCTAGACATTTGCACAAGAAGAACCACCGGCGCACCGCAAGTCAGCTGGAAGACCTTCCCACAATAAGTCCGTCTCCCCGAACGGGACTCGAACCCACGCAGTGGAAGGCTATGCAGTCAGAAGAGTAACAAAAGGCGACTCTAGCACTATACCATGGGAGCCACACCCACAAGAAATATTTTTAGCATTTAGTATATTTGAAATGTAGCAAGCTAAGAGTTAAAATTTCAACTGGTAAATGCCCCACTGAACGTTCTTTTGACTATGTGAAGATGTATATCATCCCAAATGAAGCAAAAAGCCACTAACGTTCTATTTTTGGTCAAGTTTGGATTTCATTTTAAAAAATATTGGGCCACTTTTTGCAATATTTCTTAACATATATGAAGCTTTCTTAAATGTGTCCCCAGATAATATGGCAAGCCTTTGCACGTGAAACAGTCAGTATACCCAATTTATCATTGTTTGCCTTGGCACGCCGATGTGGAAAGCTGTCTGAATAATTTCCTATGTTAAGAGATTTAAGGAAGCAATATCTTCGACTATATCCGGCAACCAAATTGGCTCTAAAACTGTACGAGTGTGAAATAGCTTTGAGATGCTTGCTCTTTGACATGTCAGAGAACGATTTAAAGGTTCATTCACTTGGCCACAATGTTAAGACTATATATCAAACCCGTATCTGTGCTGTGCCCCTAAGCAAGAGCAAGGCCTTCGATTTTATGTAATCTTAGGAAACACGTACATTAAAATGTGATCACGGACTTTCTAGGGAATTTGGTAAATCAATAAGGATTTTAAGATTTTAGAAAATCTTTCACGTTGCGAATGAATAAATCTTTAGAATAAACCGAATTCAACAGGATTGTTGTTCAAAAAAAGGAAGAAGAAGAAAAACAACAACTACAGAAACGACAAGAACAACAGCAACTACAACAACAACTACAGTAATGGATATTTTTTTCCCCTAAATTGTAGACGAATACTACTCAACCAACTACCATGCATCCATTTAACCCAAATATTCATCCATTGTCGAAACGATTACATGCTCTTTAAAACAAACAAACAAACAAACAAAAAACAACAACAAACAAACAGAGGATCCAACAAACGATACGTCTAACGGTTTAAGCGAATAATTCATAGTATAATCCATAATGTCTACACATCCTTTTATTGTATCTAATACACATCCTAACAAACCTGTCGATCTTTTCTTGAATACAACTGACGTTTCATCATCACTATTCAGAGAATCAGTTTTATTCAATGAAGTACTTCGTGGACAAAAGCTCATTAACAAGCCAGGAAATTAACCCCTCGTGAAGACTGCAATTAACATTTGTCACAACCGTCTTGGCCCAATATCCGTTCATTATTCAAACTTGCGCAACAGCCCAATGCTTGATAAACAACCTTATGGCAGAACTGTCATGATGCTTATACCAAAAAGAGCGAGTTATTTATATGTGTAGTAAATGCCAACAGTTTTCGAATACATACAAAAAATGCTGTTTAGGCATATCGTACCAAATCAAATCAAATCAAACCAAAAATAAAATAAAAAAAACCCACCATCATATCATATAACATAATATCATATAATATATCATTTTGATTTGAAACCCTATGGGAGGACAAATTGTAATTGTGTTAGAATTGGTAACACAGCCCTCTTAATGTACTTATATACGAATTAAATATATGATTACTGAAAATTAACTTTATTTACTCAATCTCAATTTGAATAAAACACCTATAGTGAACAGCGGGTTCCTGGCGGCTGTTTAGCTGGATAATCGTCATTACACTTTCTCAAACTAATAAATCAAGTTTTTGTGAGAACATTTTCACAGCGGTGACCAGTAACCGAGCGGCAGAGCCAGCCGACTTGTTTCTTCTTCTTCCATCCAGCTTAGTTAATCATCTCAGTTAGCCTCCGGTCTCCCTCCATCAAAATAGCTACAACTGTGTCATTGCGAGGTGTTTAATGGAATGTGTAGTTATCAATATGACTTAAATTATATTTGTTAATTGTCGTTTAAGAACTTTTCTCGTTTGTCCGTACAAAGAAAAAACAATTATGTTCTTTTCAGGTCTCAGCAGTATCATTGTTGATGTGGTATTTGCAGCAAGTGGTTTCAGAAGCCTGTCGGTGTTTTGGTCCGAAACGACTGGAGAAACAGCTCAGCAAACATACCCTCATCTCAAAGGTTCTTTGACATACTTTGACATACTACAGCAGACGATCCCATTTTCCAAGATGGCAACAAAAACGGTGGATTGTTATTAGAATATGTGCCACAGTCCTTTCACTAAGATCACGAGAATTCGTAATTACGTAATTATTGTGTATTTAAATATACAGTTTAATTCTCTCTGGTGTTTAAAGAAAAAAAACGTACCGAGTTGATTTTTTACTAACTATCAAACAGCCGTCTGTTTACTTACCATATTCGTCAAAATTTTAACCTGTTTTTTTATCATTTAACCAGTCAGTCGAGAATGTTGAACTCAATGGCTCTTTCATTTGTTTATGTCATATTAAGGCAAAAATACCAAATATTGATAATCAGTCATCCACTATAGTTAAAGTTAAGTATTCAAAGCTATAACTAACAATTTCAACAACTGTATGAACAATTGTGTTGCATCTTAAATTGATAGATGTCGTCTAAATCCAGTGACGACTCCCGGTATATCAACTCACCTTTCCATTTAGCACACCAAGCTATGATTTTGTGGTAGTACATCTGGTCCATCACAACTATTTCTGTCCCAACTGACGGCGGCAATGTTCCGAGCAGACATACACCAACATGCGTTTAGCAGATCACATGCGTGAATGTTAGGTTTCCCTAAAGTAAAAGTGAATGGCAGTCGTCTAACTTGCCTGCCTAGAGTAAATTCGATTAACCGAGCAGTCGGCCCAGAGACCTAGCACGAATACTCATTCCAGCCGTTCAGTAGAAAATGACTTGTACAAAACTTACATTTTATCTGTTTCAATTAATTTCAAAATCTAGTGTCTAGTGTAAATGTTTATTAACTAAACAGTCGAAGCGAATTAGCACATATACTTACAATATTGATCAAATCAAAGACAATTCCGTTGGTTTTTTCATATTGTTGACAGTCTTAAAATAAAACTAGGTTTCACAGGCATCTGCGTGGTCCTTATTAAGTTTGACTAAAGATTACAAAGAGTATTTGTACAGATGCTTATTTAATGTAATCAGCCAAAATCAGGTAAATTACAAAAAAAAAGTCAAACGTTTTATTTGTGTGTTTAATAAATTTATTGTCCGAGCGATACCCTTCTAGGTATCCTGAGATTATCCAAGTTGCTTTGAAATTCCATAAATGTCACAAGTCCCAAAATAATACGCGGTTTCAAAGGCATCTGTGCAGCCCTTATTCAATTTAACTTAGTTGGCTTTTGCAAAGAGCATTTGTAAAGAGGCCCATTGAATGCAATTAGCTGAAATCAGTCTAATTTGTTATTTTTAATGTGTTTATTGTTCCAGCCACACGCATTTTGTTATCCTGAGATGGCCCAAGATTTTTTAATTTCCACAAATGTCACATAATGTCTGTAAAAAATCTGTCAAGTCCTAATTGATGTTTAACCTGAAATATTACAAAACATTATTAGCAGAACCGGTTGTCTGGGTTAATCAGACAAAACATGTCAGGACAGAAAAGAGTCGACAAAATCCCATTTCTTTGACACGTACAATAATGCACCACGAGACTTCAAAAGTAGTCTTAATGGCACATAAGCTTTGCAGCCTTCTAAAGTATCATATTATGTAAGTTTGCTTGGCACTTGAACTACACTGACCTCTATATAATAATACTGTGAACAATCAATGGAACTATAAACTTTTGAAACGTTAAGAAAAAGTAACATGATCTTTCAGAAACAACTGTCTAGTGTAACTGCCTTTTAACTACTAATTCAAAGTGCCTTAATTACAACAATTTTCCGGCTGTAGTATACATTAACATCAGTTCCATAGTTAAACATACACTGCTGACCTAATGCAACACAGGTAAATTGTAATTTTATGTAAGGAATTAGTAAACTCTGATTAATATTGAATATGTAGTAAATTCTATCCCTTGAGTTATAGTTTAAATGTTCATTTTTTTAATCTATTGCCCTTTACTCATGGTATATGTTATTTTCTCCATGAAGCAGTTTAAAGTTGGATTTTTAGCAGCATTATGATAACGCGACATTGATAAGACTAACAATCATAGTAATGACAAGTTTGATTCTGTATTAAAATTGGTGAGAACCAGCTAATTTATCAGTATGTGTTTAAATTACAATTTAACATAACTAAACATTACCAAATAGAAGTGATAAATAATAAACAAGTTGCATGATAAAGGCTATGCCTTTAGAGAAATATATCGAATTCTTACCTAGATTCTTACATTAAAGAGTCAATTTAGTACACGTTAAGGCATAAACTATTATCCTGTTTACCACAAATCGATCAGGCGTATACAAATAGTGTAGATCCAGATAATCCAGTTTTCACTCGGTGCAGTCTCATCAGGATCTACACTATTTGCTATTTAGTCTCTTAAGATGCCGCATGTTGCCACTGCATATAGGTTTAAGCAAATAAAATTTCATAAATGTACCAATGCCCATTTTAACCTACTTTCGACTATTCGAAAAACAACAACAACAACAACAACAAAAAAAACAAACAAAATTCCAGTGGTGAAAAAGTTATGCTTTAGGTTGTGTTGAGTTTGGACATCACTTGTACACATTTAAGGACATTTCTCTTTCCATTTTATCATTAGTCCGATAATTGCATACTTTCGGTTACAATACAAAAGAAGTGAAATATTTTCACTCCAAAACGTCGTTTTGGCCATATCCGATATCATCACTTTTAGTCGCGTCTATGGAGCCATCGTTATTGTGTCCCCAGACAATCGGACAAGCCAATGCATGCGATTCACGTATTATACCCAATTTATTATTGTTTGTTTTTGGCACGCCGAAGGAATATGATGTCTGTGTCCTTTCCTATGTTATGACATTTTAGGAAGCAATGACTTTGCCTTATGGAATAATCTACATATTCGGCGACCATATTGGCTCAAAAGCGACACCAGGGTGAAATAGTTGCGAAATTTTGACTCTCTGACATGCCAGTAAAGGATTTAAAAGTTCCTTCGCGTGGCCACAAGTATTAGACTACATATATCAAACCGTTCTCTCTGCTCTGCTTCTAAACATTGGCAAGGCATTCAATTGTCGCAATATTACAAAACACGGTTTTTAAAATTATTATTTGTGCATGGACTTCCTCGAGAACTTAGATCAGTGTACCTAGATATTTTTATTGAAAACAACGTTTGCAGAAACAGATTTCAGATAATTTTCTTGAAACTCTACCCTTGTTATAAAGAATGAGATTATAAAATCTAAGATAAACTAACAAAACAAAAGCAAGACTCCGTCACAACCACCACTATTACCACCACAACTACCTTTTTATTATTCAATCCTTTGAAGATGTTACTATCACAACGGCAAACAAACAAAGGATACAACAGGCAAGTTGTTTCAAATGAATAAGCGAATTCTTTTTTTTCTACACACTTGTTTTTTTTTTGTTTTCGACCAAGTTAAATCCTGGAAAAATTATCGACCTTTTCCTCATTTCAACTGACGCATTTTATTCACTCTTCAATGAATCAGTTTCATTCAAGAGGCTGCATGATCATTAGATAGTCAGGAAATTGACCCCTCGTGAAGACTGTAATTAACACTTGTCACATCCGTCCTCGCCCAATTTCCGTTCATTATTCTTATACTTGTGTAGCATCACAATGCTGTTATGAACCATGTTGTGGCAGAATAGAAATTATAATAAGAACAAATCAGCGAGTTTCTTGTGTACGGTCAAGGCCAACAATTTTAGAAAGCATATTCATTAAATTGAAGCGCTGTTGACAGAACATAGCATATATTCATGACACATAAATGCACCGATTCGACACAATATAAACTATACACATATTTTCTTACTACTGGGCGAATAAGTGAATCGCTTAGGATTGACACATACAAATAACTTTTTTTCATATCATATTTTGTTGATGATAAACTTAAAGGGGATGGTAAATTGCAGAAGTTGCTAGATCTTGATGCCCAACGCTATTCATGTATTTAAATAAATAGGTTTAAACTTAAAATGGCTTTTATTCTCTCAATCGAAATCTGAATAAAAATATGCTAATTAAACAGCGGTTTCCATACAGCTAGTTTAGCTTGACAAGTATGATAAAACTTTCTCACAGTTACAAAACGAGATTTTCTGAGTGATAACATTTTCACAGCGGAGTGGAGTGAAGTGGTAGAGTCTCCGCATACCACTGCGTGGTGTGGCATCTCGGTTAGGACATAGGACTTAATGTTTGAAGGTCTTCCAGCTGCGCCTTTGGTTCTGTCCAGACATTTATCTGGATACCTTTTTCCATTATCATGGAAGGCTGTCTCTTTAATGACCATAACTGTGGCACTGCGATGTAATGAAAAATAAACAAAATAACAAATAACAAAAAACAAAAATCAAGTGATTAAAGTGACAATGAACTCCTTGTGTGTAGTGGCTTAACAACGGATCTCCTTTGTCATTACCATACAAAACCAACTGTTCTCATGTAGTTTTAAAGAATGTATCACCAGTATCATTGTTGATCTGGTGGTTTCATTAAGTGATCACAGAAGCCTGTAATTCACTTGATCAGAAACGACTGGAGAACCAGTATAATTCAAAAGTTCTAATAAGACATTTCCCACACTGCAGGAGATGGTGCCTGTAGGTAGTTTGGTACGATTCGCCTGTTGATAATGTACAACAAACAAACAATAGCCGCGCCCTGCAAAGTATCTCAGACAATTGGCGTAATACAAAAGATGACAAAGAACCCGGCAGTTTGCTTGGCGGTTGCGAAGAAACATTGGAAACCATCAATAATCCACCTTCCATAACATCTTACAAGACACTTTGGCACATATATTTCAATCAATTACAATAGTTTATGTGTTCTTATGCGGCTGTTTAGAAGTAGCATCGTGAGCCAAGTAACATCTATGATATTATTATATCTTGGCAAATGAATATATGCAAATTTATTATTTTGCCAATTTGTCATTATTAACACAATGAAAAAAGAAAACGCAATAATTACAGTCTACAAATGGTATACGTTTTGCATTATAAATAAAAATAGTAAAATTAATAAGAGGATTTTTGCTATGATATAACAAGCTGTCGACATTTTTTTCTGTATATAATATTTAAATATTGCTTTTATCACTATTGTTTTGCTCTTGATCTTACGTTCTAATATATATATTTGTATAATTGACTTTTATCTTGTTGGATATGTTTTCTTTTATATGTAAAATTATGCTGCTCACTATTATTCGATTATGTATATACTATTTGTTGTCATTTCAGAATGATAGAAACTTCAATAATGCTTAAAGTTGTATAAAACTGATTTATCTATCCGAAGATGCGTACTTTCTCAAACAAAAATGAAAAAGAAAATGTAAAAAATCATGTAGTTGTATTATGTTTATGTTACAATTCTATAGTTAGAGATAGGTCAACATTCATTTAGGTTTATATTTTATGATAATATTAGATTCAGACGTTAACATGCAAAAAAATCAACGAAAAATATCCACACTCCCCATCGGTAATGTTACACTTATTCGATTGACAACTTTTATATTCTTAAAACGCTATTATGATGCACTTTTTAAACAGCATGATATGGCAGGCGATTACGAATGGCATTTTATGACGACTCTCCTCTCTTAATATCTATCTTACGCCCAGGCTAATAAGGCTAACATAAAGTCCTTCAACTCAAAAGACCACAAACAAGTTTCCACGAATCCATTTACAATTGAAATTATGTTCCATAACTTTAAACAAACTTTTATACAATAAAATATGACTACATGAACATGTGTTGAATTATCATACACCAATAAAGTAAATAAGTCTTAAGCTGATGCTTACATATTTTCCTCACCATTAACAATGACAGCCAAATAAACTCTTAACTGATTTTAGAAATGTTTCCTATTTCCATAGCTACTTCTGGATTATAATACTGTAGGTCATTTGTGATGAACACAAGTCCCCCTTAAAACACGAACGGTGCTTAGGACTACAATTTAATCTAAACGTTTTATACAGACGAGTAGACCTTTGACTGCTTAACCTTTGGTGCGCGGGTTCGCGACCTTAAAGGAAGGACTTTAAGTGGAAAGGCCTTTAAGCTGCCCTGACGTGCGCCAGTCTGGAGTCTCTCTCCTCCAAAATAGCTGGACGTCGCTATAAAGACCATAATTGGTGGCTGTGATGTATTTCAAAAACAAGAAAAACAACAACAGACGAGTGGGTTGCTAATGACAGGTTGTCTGGCGATTCTTTAGAACTTTGTAGCATCATGGCCAAGAGTTGCTGCATCACAGATCAGATATTATTGTCCGTTACAGCAAAAGCAGAATAGAATGTAAGCATACTTTATTAATCGTTTTTTCCAAAATGCGTACCACATATCGTTGCCTAACCAAAGTTGTTCAATTACAGTGAGCTTTATATACTTGGCTTTTTATACTATTTTCTTAAATGAAATAAAGTGCATTTTTCACAAATGCGGTTACGATGGATCATTTCGTGTCAAAGTACTTAGAAGAACCTTCTTATTTAGCTTTTGGAACCACAAGACGCAAAGTGGATAAAACATTTTGGAAAATTTCGTACATAAATATTTGAAATCTGCTATATGGACAAAACTGAAGACCCTATTCTCTATTTGAGACTATGTAGTCTGGACTTTTAAATAAGCAAACATAAGGATTATTTCTGATGTTTTCCGGCAGAAAATTTGCCCATATAGTTAATAAAAATGGGGGGAAATTGGTATCATAAATAAATAAAACTCATTAAATACCCGCAAATGGCTACAGCGTCTGCTCTAAAAGTCATTGAGAGAGCCCATGTTGTTATACCTAATGGTACCCTTGCAATAAAACCCGCCATTTCTTTATAGAAGTTCTTACATGAGATCTTGTATTGAAGATTAATATTTTAATAAAACATATTTTGCTTCAGGACATGATTAGGAAAACACTATCACTTTAAAGTACAAGTAAGGAATACATTTTCCCATAGTTACTGCCTTTCCTTTATAAAACTATATAAATGTTGTAGTACGTGTAATGTGTACTCCGTGGCAAAATCAAAATTAAATGTCGACGTAAACGTCAGTTAATATTCAAGTCAATTTGGGAGGTTACTAACTATAAACGTCTACAAATACGTTTGTTGAAAAAGAATTACACTTGGATACAGACGTCTAGTTAGCTCTGGGCATTCCTATTAAAGAGGAGATTCTGGATTTTCAGATTTGATATATTTGTCAAACATAAACTTGCAGTAAGACACGTACTTTCTGGCTGGAAATATTATAGATAAGTTAGGCTTCTTGGCTTAACTAAAAACACTCGATTCCATGCTCTTAGTTAGCTAATTAGCTTAGTTGTCCCCACCAGTTACATTTAAACTACAATGCGTAAATGAAGAATACAGTCTCTGAGTGAAGTTATGAAGTATTTATGAAATGAATAGTGTATTGCCTTTGGATGACCAAAATCCTCCTATAACAGTACTTAAAAAAGAAAAGAAATTCTTCATATTCGAATACGTATACACTTAAGATTCTTTATTTTGTATTAGAAGCTCGGTTTATGCGATTGCAAGCACTTCGCAAGGAGGAAAGGAAACAGAAATTCTGATTGGTTAAAATAAGCTCGCGTTAAATGGATGCTTTTTTTTCTTGCTTATTATACACAGACACAACCTTGACAAAGATCTGCATGAACAAAATACACTTATATTGTCAAAAGCATGCAAATACACTTAAAAGCCCATTATGCCGAAAATGCCATCCTGTGTTATTAGAATTAAAAGAACGTGAAAAGATAACTTAATTAGGACATTTATTTCTAGGCTCAGACACGATTCGATATGTGTGGTAACTTCTAAGATTTCTCGTCAATGTTTTATTTAATTAAATTATAACCTGATGTGAATATGGCAACACCATGTTTTGTCATTCTATTGTTATTCAAATTTAGTTATCTTTGTCCTAAGTGGAGCTGGAAAGTATTTAATCATTTTAGGAAAAACATTTTGTAATTTCCAGCTAATATCCAGACTTGTTCTCATATGTTCTTGGCACAGGAGATCGGCCTGGCGCAGTAACCTATTCCTTATTTAAAAACTTACTTCCAAAAAATGATGTCTGAAATATAATTGGAAAAGCATGTGTCAGACTGGTTAACCAAGCTTTTATTTTGAGTGTATTGGATTTGAAAGTACAACATATGAACTAATATTAACTAACAAGTTGAGCGTCCGTGCCAATGAACTGTGCCAATGAAATATTTCTCTGTGCAAAGGACAAATAATGTTGTGCAAATTACATTTAGATATGGACCATCTGTTAAATATTTTCGCAAGTTCATGCTCTCTCAATAATTTTGCGCGCGATGCGTCATATAGTATTCATAGTATGTCAATGTTTAATGTTAACTTTTGCATTAATTTGAAACATCATCATCATCATCATCAACAACAACAACAACAACAACGACGACGATAATAACAACACGAAAGTAGAGCATCTAGATTTATACATAAAATTCATTTCTAATTCCTAATGATATTATAAGATAATTCGTTTAGGGATAAATCACATTGGGTCAAATAATATTAATTAATTCGACCTGTGTCGTCAACATTATTATAATTTATAAATTTAATTTAATAATAATTTGCTGTCATTTACAATCCTAACTGTATAGCCACTAGTCTCGTTCATGCATAAATCAATATGTTTATACTTAAAAAAATAAATGATCAGTCTGCTTTGAAGGTCAAAGCTAACTTAAACATATTTTAAGTAAAACTATTGTTATACACATGAGCGTATTAAATAGTGTCCATGTTTTACTATTGTTTTTTTTTTCATAAACCATATTAAAGTCTTTAGACTTTGGCAAACTAAATCATACATACACTTTGACATTTGTTCTATATATCGCTTGCTGAGTCAACGAAGATCATACTTTTACTTATTCCAATTTTTATTATAATTCTGTAATAAGAAACAAAGTACAGAACTATTTTCAAAACTCTTGAATGCGTAAGGTATTTCCTATGACATACAAACCCGATAAATTTAAAATGGTTAAAAACAGATACAAGGCGCGCCCCTGCCTTAGCCATGAGAAATGGAAACGACATCAAATCTCATTGCCCTAAACAATTGATGCAACGAGTGAAGCTGGGCTTTCAACGGTTTATTTAAGTTTATTTAATTAGATCATGGTTTCCTAAGTTAATCATATTACATTAAGGAAGATTGAATTGTAAAGCAATTTCTAAAGTTGAATTCTAGTGAAGAAACGCGTTGCCATTGTTTGACTGATGATGTTTTCTAAACCAAAGGTCACATTGTTTGTCCGCTTGAACAAGTTGAATTTGAATTACGCTCTCCAGAAAGGTTGTGTAGAATTTACACACTGTGTAATGCTTAACATAACACCGTCTACATTTGCTAAAGGAAAGAAAAATGCTGATCAAACATTGATCTCTAATGAGAAAGGGTAAAATAAAGAATAAAGCAATATGCAGAATGTTCTTGTATTAATATCAATATTAAACCAATATAGTGGTAATTAAAAGACGACGCGTCTGACCGAATGCATGTATTTGCACATATAAATATTAAAACGGCATTGCATGGAAGATAAAATATTTTTGTTAAACATAAATTAAGCTTTCACTTTTAAGTGTTCTTGATTCAATTGGATCTAGTTTCCATTGTTTTCTGCTAACCTTTTGATTAAGAAGGTCAGATTAGTTATGTAATTTATTTACATATTTAAATTATGATTTACGTGGTAAGTTATATTGTGACCATTATCAGTGCTTTCTTAAGGTACATAGTACTTTTTACATAATAGTAAGGATTTAACAAATCGAACGGTTAAACTCGAACGTTTATTTGTTTTGATAAAACTTGTATTGAAGAGATAAGTCTTATGGCATACACGGAATCCTGTCTTTAAAAGAACTGGTTAAAATAAAGACTGAAGAAGTTGTTTTTAAGACAGACGACGTCAGCAATAGACTGCTTACGATAGACTTTCAAGCAGTATATTTGAAGATAAGGATGCCTGTTACCATTTCATCTCGACAACTTTAACTTTAGTTATAACTATAACTATATCTTTATAGTTATATATAGTTTATATAGTTATAGTTGTATTTTATATAGTATATAGTTATATTTAAAGTCATATATAGTTATAGTTATAGTACACAGATCTTACAGTTGTATTTTAGCAAGGCAAGCATTGTTACCATTATATATATATATAATCCGTTAAAAAGCACTGTCATGAAAGTCATGCGACATGTACATTGTTTAGTTTATCTGTCCACACATATGGCATGGCAAAGAAGTATATTTCTTCTTCATGTGAAACGTTGGACTTTGATATCGATCCAGTTGCGCCTCCAACACCTATACTTGGAGCCAATCCAACTATAATCACGGGTTGTAAACTGGGCCTTTCTGGATTGTTCAGCTAATAGTTGTGTATCGGTAGACATGGTGAGTAAATGGCTACATAGCTGATCAGTGGGGTTTATATGTGTAACGGCTACATGAAGCGGACACTTTTCACACAAAGTGGCACAAAGCGCCTACTTTGTTAACAATTACCATGATCTTATGAATATTGCAAGACGTTGCCTTAGTTGGATTTTCACATCACCCACATCGTCACTCATCAAGCCCATTAAAATGCGCAGTTACCTTAAGTGATATTTCACACCTCCGCGAGTGAATGGTCCCATAGAAACTAAATGACATATGAATCGTAATTCAGTTATTATAAAAAGTATAGGTTAATGGACCATGAAGTAAGATCGAGAAATGAAAACAAGTACAGCTTAATAACATCGACATATCAACAGAAAACAATATTAAATAGACTAAATAAAAAATGGGAACGCGAGTTCGCATCGTTATTTGCAAGGAATCTCACAAATCGCCAGCGTGTGTAGTGTCATGACACTAAATCAGCTGGTTTAACACGTATGTCCAGCATATCCCGGCATTCTATACATAGACGGTGAGGTCACCTCTATACATTTCACGGCTAGCCGACTTTAGGGATTGTGCTTCCGCGTTGTAAATACTTCCATGCATAAAAAGATATATAATTATAATTTATTTGTAAAAGAGAAAGGCTATATATAGCATCTTAAGTAGTCTAATGTACATTAAGGCTTCACTGCCTTTGTGCACACCGTTTTATTGTCAGCAATTTTAAAGGTAGCCCCTGCCCAGGCCCGGACCGGATCCAGAGGTTTTCAGCTGCGGGTGGGGTGGGGTGAGGGGAGGGGGCGAATATAACATACGTTTCATTGGCGGGGCGGGGGGGGGGGGGGAGGCGGGGCGTAGTCCTGAAAAAATGTTCTAAACTGTCGGAGATGCGTTTTGAAGTGTATCTGGACAAAAGGTAAATAGTCTTTCATGGTTTTATTAAACTGACTCTGAAAGTCTGAAAATGGGAAGACATAAACCTTTAGAAACATAACTTTGTTGTTGAAAACTGGTCCGATTTCTTCCAAAAATATGCCGAAATAGGCATAACACATACTTCCCTTCGATACGGAACGTAAAATACAGGTAGATTACATTTGTAGCTTCATTTTCCCATCTCTGGTCGTTTGCATATATTAGGAAGAAAATAATAATGAAAAACAATCTTGTTGTCTTAGCGCATTTTTTTTCAGAGAACAACCGTTGCAATATCGTCGGATACTATGCTGAACAGATATGCATTTATATTGCTTGAATTCAGGTTTCTGTTGGGTATTCGAGAACGTGTTATACACAGTTTCGATAATAAGTATTTTATGGAAGTAACATACTAAAACTATTCTTATAAAAATACCAATATTTCCAGTGAAGCCTTCATTAAATGGTATGACAAACAAAACAGTATTGATTTGCCGCGAAGGCTTTATTAGATTTGGATCCGACAAAATTAAACTATCAGTAACTATTGTAGAACAAGCAAAATAACAAAGAAGTTTGGAGTTTCGGCACATCAAACACACAGAGCGTTTATTAATTATTCAAAGTATTATAGAACAAAACATTACAGAACAGAGTTTATTCATTAGACTTGTACATACATACATTGTCTTTGATACAAAAACCCCTAACAACCCTGACATACTGTCACCGTGATGTAGGCAAAAATAATCAATATGAATAATAACTTATACATTAATGTTTCCTTATGAGAGGAGAGTAATGTTTCTTTAGAGAGGAAAATACTAAAATGTAATATCAATCTACAGATCGATTCTATTACTTCAATTACTTCTCACTTTAAATGCATGCTTAACAAACTGAGCAAAATTAATAAAAACTTTTCTATTCCCTGAACTCATCATGCAACAAAACTTATGAACTGATGGTCTGCAGTAAATGTTAGATTCTAAGTAAGTTTGCACAGTTAAGTCTCGTAAATGATTTGATAATAGCATCGGATTTTTTTCTGATAAAATTCCAACTTCAAGATATATTTAAATATATTTTAATTTATTTACGGGAATGATTTTGCCCGCCTATGCTAAAATGAACGGAAGGGTATTTGCTCGGGGGGTATTTTGTCCTACAAATGGTAGAACTATTCGGGCCTGGTGCCCATAATCGTTTGAGGTTTTATTCAGTTTGGTGATGACACAATCATCTTCCAGTGATTAGAAAAAGCCGCATCTGAATATTCTATACGAGATAATTCTTATCATAGATCGGCGGTTCCCATAGTAATTAACGTGCTTTATTTTCGGATCACTAATAAATTGACGTTAATCATTGTATAGCTGCATTTTAATTAGTTTCGCAAACAACTTTTAGTAAAATGACACAAGTGTGCTCATAAATATATAAATGTAAATGCATACTACATATTATATTGATAAATGAACAAAAAAGTAATACTCTACATTAGCGTGGTCCTTATTTTGCGACTTTTGATTTTTTCCTTTCTTACCCTCTAATTGTGTTCCTTTATGTAAAAAACATATTTGGCCAAATTTAAGCACAATTAAACAATACTTAGAGGTAGCTCAATGACATTGAAATTTTAGGTTTTCTGGTTTTTAGTTGAAAAAATCAGGATATTATTATGTGAAGATTCAGTGGTTTAGATTTAGTTTATATTACAAACTGCTTGCAGAATTGACATTTCCTTCAACTTGAATAACACACATTGTTATTACTCAATTATGGTTTGACGACAGACAATTAGAGAAATCAAGTTACAAACAACACCAGTTTCAGTGGTGATTTAGAACAGAATAGCCACAGGGCACTGAAAGCAAAGATTATACATGAGCTATCTTTAATCAGATATAAATATAAAAAATATCAGTGTGAACAAATTAAAAATGATTTAAAATTATGTCGAAATGATGCTTTGTGAATGACCAGGAAAGGAATGTGGATTCTAAGCTGATGCTAACCAAGCAAGTATAATGTAATTTACTTCTTAATGTAAACACACTTCTTTTGGCAAGTTAACTTGAATGTTGAACAAAACACTATATTAAAAGTTTCAGATTACAATATTTTGATAATGATTATTTATTAATAATAATAATAATGATAATAATAATAATAATAATAATAATAACAATAACAATTCACACAATTAAGTGTCAATAAAATATTCAGAATGAAGAACTTGTATCTGTAATGTATATTACTTTCAGATATAAACAATGGCAATGGCAACAAGATCCAAAACTAAGTTGTATCTTCTTGGAGAACCAGTAACTGTTTTAACGGGCAGCAAGCTACTATCATTGCGTATGACTCTTGGACTTTTTCTACATCACCATATTAAACTAAAACAAACAACTAGACAATCATCAACAGTTACTATTACAGAAATAGCAAAGTTTTGGTTGAAAGCTAGACTTCCAATAAAGGATCACCAGAACTGTCAAACTAAGCTTGAGAAAGTGTTTGGAGAGTGGAAACTTTTAAAGAAAAACAAAGGTCGAACCAATTTACCAACTCCACTTGCAAAAGAGGCAGACTTTGTTTCCAAGCTTGATGATCTTTTTGATGTTGCTCATGCCAACGCTCTTACCAGTCCATCAGTATTACAAGAAGATAAGGATTTTTTGCTAGCCCGCGTGAAAAAAAGGAAGAAAACGATCAATGGTCGGAGTAGATCAAGCGCCGCTAGCTGATAAGGAGAAAAGGGCAACACAAAGAACAATAGGAATGCAGACAAGAAGACGCAAAATGGAAGATAGTCAACAAGCAAGTTGTACAACAGCTGAGCTTATTTCAAGTTCTGATACAACAGATACCAGCTCAGCAGAAGACGGTGACAAATTGGATGAAAAATGTGTAGGCGCTGTTGTGGGTGATGTTTCTCGTGGAGTTAAAAGAAAACGAGGACGAAAAAGTGTTATTACACAATAACTTGCAATGACTCTAGATAGTACTAAAGTATCAGACCGACAGGCTACAATGGTCATTCCTTAAACAGCAAAAAGCTTGGGCCAAAATGTTAATGAACTTGCTATTAACAGATCCACAATAAGAAGAAACAGATCGGAATTCCGACAAAAGAGAGCTGCAGTAATAAAAGGAAAAAAATCAGAGTAATGTTCCTCTTTAGTTCACTGGGATGGAAAGCTTATAAAAGATTTGAATAGAAAGGAAAAGGTTGACAGCCTCCCAGTGTTAGCGACAGGAAAAAATGTTTCACAACTACTGAAAGTTGCTAAGCTTGAATCTGCGACTGGTGCAGCCCAGGCTGCTGCTGTATTTGAGGCAATTGAAGACTGGGAAATTGGCAACAGGGTTCAAGCCATGTGTTTCGAGACCGCTAGCTCCAACACTGGTAGACTTGCTGATGCCTGTGTTCTTCTGATGTGGCAAATCTTGTCATATATTCTTATTGTGGAAGACATACGACAAAGCACCATACATTATGCCAGCATGTATCTTGAACAGAAGCTGCCAAGAGACGATTATAAAAAATCCTGGAACTTGTGATCGTGTTTCTTGGTTCAGCTCCTGCACGTGGAGTGTCATTCATGTCACCAGGTGCAATGCACCATGCACGTTGGATGTCCACGGTTATATACAGTCTCAAAATCTGGATGTTCAAGGCTCAGTTCAAGCTTACCCCTGCAGAAGAACGAGGATTGCGTGACGTGTGTGTGTTTGTAGTTTGTGTCTCCTTGAAAGCGCGGTTCTCATCACCTCAGGCGGTATGTGCACCTTCTGATGACTTACAATTATTGATGTCACTTCTTGAGTACAAATCAGTTCATGAAAACATCTCGAAGGCAACAGCACTGAAGTTATCCAACCACTTATGGTACCTGTCTCCAGAACTTGTCGGCCTGGCGTATTTTAATTGTAATGTCAGCTCCACAACAAAACGAAGTATGATTGAGGCGTTAAAGATGGACGTTGACCAAGATGACCAACATGACCACTCCAAGAAAGCATCAGTTGATCTTAAATCACTCCCAGGCAACAACCTACATGACTTTGTTTCACCAAGGTCTATGAAACTGCTTCAAATGATGGATTTTCCGCATGACTTCCTCGATGTTGATCCAGATGCGTGGCATGATAGAGACGATTACAAACAAGCAAGAGAAGCACTGGATTCTCTAAGAGTTGTAAATGATAAAGCTGAGCGTGGTGTTGCTCTGATTCAGGAGTATAGTGGACTGTTAACCAAAAATGAAACTCAACTGCAGTTCCTACTGCAAGTCGTTGAGGAACACCGGAGATTATATCCGGATAGCAGGAAACAAACACTAATGTGCCCTAAAACTCTGTTTAGTTTTGGTGGAAACTTTTAGACTAAAGTATTGTAAACTGTTTGAACAAAAAGTGATGTACAGTTGAAAATAAATTATATATATAAAATATAGACATTTTGTTGATTTTTTTTACTATGTTTCTGATTTTCAAGGTCATTGAGCTACCTCTAAATATTAAAATATATTGTTTAAACGTTTCACAAAGTGTTTTCTCATCAAATGGAACACATTTCAGGGGTAAGACTTTTAAATATATTGATTTTTGAAAAATCACCATTTTAAGAGCCACCCTAATGCACATGCACTAATTTACGTGGCGACAGTCCCTAGATTCAGAAAGCTATTGTTAACTACACATGCCCCTGTTCAAAAATAATTTTATTTTTAATATCCCCGTATATATAGAACAGCTGGACTCGGGTGCAGTTAGTATTTCTCATTTTAAGTAAGACATTTTCTCAAAGGTTGAAATATTTCTTTACATTTACTTTTTTCTCCAATTTAAGGGACATTTTGCAGTGTAAAAAGACGAAGGATTTCTAACGGATTTCAGTCCACTTTCTATCTTGACGTACGGTCATAACAAATTAAGATAATAAAAGCTTTGCTAGTGTATGTCACATTCAGAGAAACATGTTCCATATTTATCTCATTAGTCAAAACTATTTAAATTACAAAATGCTTGGGTATCAATGCAAATAAAGCCACAATAAGCACGATATGCTTGTTTGAACCCGTCACAATCTGAAAAGGCTTCGCTGAAACACGAATCATAGCCAATTTATAACCTGTTTTTCATGATACAACGTTGTAAGTTGCCTTATTTCCTATCTGAAGACGCTATACTTTGATTTATAGATTTATACCCACATTTTGCGAATGACTTGGCTCTATAACGACACTGGGGCGAAAACGTCTTCAATTATTTACTCTTTGTCGTGTCAACAATAGACCCTTTAGAAATTCATTCCCTTTGACACAAAAGAAAGACTTTAAATGAAATCCCTGTCAATGCTGTGCATATCAGTAAGAGCAGGATCTTCGATCTTACACATTTCAAGGATTCACGTATATAAAATTAGTTGTCTATGGACTTCCTCTAGACATTTTGTATAATAGACACATGTCCCAAGAAAGCTTAGAGTAAACTCAATTCAATTAAAATTTATGAAATTGTGTAACATGTTTGAATAAACATATTTGTACTTAATCTAAATCTACACCTATATGCATTTACATGTATACGTAAAACAGACGCGATGACATTAATAACAAGTTAATTTCAACGGCATATATAAAAGCGGTCCCATTGGATTACACATTATATGAAACTATTCTGGAGTTGACATTGAAAAAAAAAAAGATTTACATGATACGGTAAGGTAATACCAAGTCTAGTCAACATAGAGTAAAACAATGCTAGGTATTTTTTGTTCACAAAGGAATACGTCGCTTCTTGAAAAACGTTAAAACCTCAAGTCATACCACTGGACTGTCCAGCTGCTCATGTATAAATGTTAAACATTTCGGCTAGTTTTGAATGCATAATTAGCCGTTTAGTGGCATATTGGTGTCTGAAATAGAATATTAACCGTGCTTGGCCAAATCAGACGGAGTCAACTAAATAAAGCTGTAATTTATTTTGCAAAGGAAAATAAGGATAAAAAAGTCAATCTTGTCGTTGATTCTGAATACGTTTCTTCATAATTTGAACAATGAATAGTGAGTGAGCATTAACAAGTCAGAGATAAAATTGATATAGACAAACACAACACACACAATGTGTTCCAAAGAGTTGCATAAAAATAAGATTTAAGATTATTTAACACAATTAACATCATAACAACGCCATTGTTGGCAATATTTTAACAAATAGAAATTCTAAGAGTTGTCAGTCTTATCCCAAATTCAACTAATCGTCGTATTCACAATGCAGGTTTTTGTTGGGAAGAGATATCGTGTCTATAAGGAAATCTGGAATGGATTTGAGATTATAATATTTTAAATAAAACATGTGATTAATTAGTTCAATATTTTTGTACCACTGTAAGTACACTATACTTGTCTAATCACTGATTTTATTTGACCCTTTCAAGATCACAGTAACATAATTGACTTAATTTCGTTGATCTGAGCACATTCACTAATTATCTGGACTTTCGCCTTCCTCTCTTCCTCTTGTGAACAAGACGTTGCATGGGCATTAGATACCCAGAAAATAAACCGCAAATAAAGATTTTAATTACACCTGTCAAATACCTCTTACCCCTATTTCCGCCCATAATTAGCGCCGCTCTAGAGAGCAGTGCCTCTTATGGAATGTATTTTTATGAAAACGATAGTGTAGCTGGCAAAACAGGACATCGCATCTGTTCTTTGAGACACTTTTTTCAGGGAAAAGAACTAATTATTCCGTTTTCAACATTGTAGCTTGCAACAATAATGCGAAGCTTGCAATCATAAACAAGTAGCTGGCATTTATAGAAATTCGCAGCTGTTTGGCGAAGTGCTGTTTAGCAAAAGAAACCGAGTATACCGATGTAATCAATGCAGCTTGTAAATACAAGCAGAGAACATATATATTTATTTTAGATGCGAATTGTGTTAATTTACGCCACCTTTGCACTTTTTTTTTATATTTAGATACAGAACCAGGTTTAAACAGCATAATTATCTAATGAAGAATGGTATTATATTTAAGAATGTTTTTTTTTCCATAAATTAAATACATACACAGAAACTATGTTATAAAGTGTACAACGAGGGGTATAGAGAAACAGAAAAAATAAATACTCCGCCTATAAGCTTTATTGTCACTGAAAAGACAATATACGTATATTAAGACATGAAAACATTATACCGGCACACATGTATATTCGCTACTTTGTCAATAAACCGGTTAAATTGTAATATTAGAGTGTGCTTGTTTATACAAATAAATAACGTCAAAGTTAGACAGTTGCATTGTCGAAAACAAATGTGTGCTAGTTAAATAATGCAAGGCTATGTATCCATATGTATTTGCTATATATGATGCCCAAATAAGGGATGATTTAATACCATATCTATTATTTATTAGTAATACCAGTATATAAGGTATGACAAAAGTCTTAGTCATTTTTTGTTTGTTTTGTAGAAAACATTTTTTTTTAATTAAGTATAAACAGTACTCTGCTTAAATAAATATTTATGGGTTACATAGTTTAATTATTATGGTATTATATTTCTTCAGATATTGTTGTCAACAATTACAACGGATCTGAAGTTTTCTTTTAGCTTTTAAATAAAAATAAATATAAAGACTTCTTGATGCATCTTCATCAGCTTATTTAAGAATTGAAAAGAAATATGGTTAATGTATTCGACTTTTTTATCACAACATAACAGTTGTAAATGTTTTCTAATGCAATCTTGTATAAAATTGCTGGTTTTGGTCTTTGAATATCCAGTGTTACAGTTTGAATAATGGCAATATGAAACCATGGAAACAAGTTCCATGGGTTAGCAATCTGACTCCTTGCAGACCGACCCCTGTGCAGTTAACTTATTATCGCACTCATGTGTCACATGAATCAAAATAATCAATATGTCTAGACAACATCAATATTTTTTTAGGTGTAAAAGAATTTCTATACAGCAGCATAATATTCGCTTGCTTTTCGAAACAAACAATAATATAAAACAGTTCTAAGTTTTATATTACAATTTAAACTTCTTTTAAAAAATATTGAATTTCGAATTCCCCTTCATTGTCCATTAAGAAACCTTTTGCTGGACCGATTATTTCATCAAGTGGTGGTAGCTCTTCCTTCACCGTCACGCTCTTGTGGCTATATTTTATCTTATAAAGTGGAAACACTTTACTTTGGTCTTCTTGTGCAAAGTTTCTAAAAACCACCCTGCCGTAAACAATAAAAGAACTTTCCAGTGTGAAAGAAATGCTAAATCTTGATATATTCCCTTTACTAGTCCATTGATTTGAAATAGATATATCTTCATTTGAAATTGTACTATTATTGTTGCATATTCCTCTCAACTTTGCCCCGTCCTTTGTGTAAGCATACTTTACTGTTATTGTGTGCAAATTTCCCCCAAAGACCGACATAGTTCTTTCCTTATTCTCACGAGTAAGTGAACCTAGCAGAAACAGATACATCGCTTTGTGATCATCTATTTCCTTTTCCAATGAAACAACTTTATCTTTCAGGTGTTTGCTTTGTTCGAGTGTAAGTCTTTGTATATCCCTTGCGATTAATGCATACGTGTCATCATCGTAGACATGTTCTGCAGCTTCTACTCCAAGCAGGTCCTTCTTGGCTAACTCTTGAAAACACAGGTTTTCTAAATATTTGAGCTCGAATTCCCGACAAATCATCAATAATCTCAGCAAATCCTCACCCGTTGTTGATGCCACAGCCTTTTGCTCAATTAAGGCTTGGCAGTCTGCTATGAGGGTCCGTACTTGGTATTTATCAGCCAACTTCATTACTGAACGGATATTATCTACCGTCACAGGTTTGCGTATGTGTGGATATGGATATAGGCAGCAAAGAAATTCTAACATTGAGTGGAAGGTCGTGTCTTGTATCTCAAGTGTATCTACCCGGCCATCTTCAAATATTAAATTGAATACAGGCGAAAGCATACCTAATACCGCTCTCGTAACGAACAAACTCCTCCCCTCAACAACCAGCGTTAAATCTTCCTTCCAAGTTTTTATACTAAAAGGGTGATCGGAATCATCCCATTTTATTGAAACATCAGGTTTTCTTTCACGCATATTCTCGCTTGTCGGTTCCTTCCCTGTATCAAGTTCTTCGTCAGGAACACATGCATTCTCAGTTTCTTCTGCCGGAACGATTCCAGTTTGTTTCTTTCTCTCTGTGTCTGACGGGTTTATACACTTCCCAGAGTCGACAAAGTTCTCTACTTCCTTGTCGGCCATTTGTAATTTATCTATTCCAGAGAGATATATACCGTGATTTTTCAGACGTATCCGAGTTAAGTTTGGTTTCAATCTCCTTTTCCAAGTTTCTTCTATAGTTATATCAACTACTCCTTGTTATATAAGTCGTCTTTGTATTGAATCACTGGATGTTTTCTATTTAAGGCTTGTATAATATATTGAGCCAAATATCCAATGTTGAACAAAAATCTGGTTCACATACTTTATAGTTTATACCTGCTTTAGAGGATCTGTCAACAACGTAAGGAATTATCACAGTCTCTTCATGGTATTTAGCTCCGACATCAATAAACACAACAAGAAAGAAAAACTATTCCAGTTTAAGCCAGTAAGAACATGTTTGTAAACCTGGAGAGCTGTTTATTTGAATGAATGCCACAGCTATTCTTAACACCCTACCAACCGCATGGGGCTGTAGGTACAAAGATTATACAGGAGTAATACACATATTGGACAGCGTTTATATAAATAGACTGGTATAGACTTGAATATATTGATTTGTTTTAGGTACATAACACGTTTTAAGGATACCAGTTATAAAATATCCTACACCTGCAGCGAATTGATCAAACAGAAATGTACGAGGGCTGTTCGTTAAGTTCATGGAATTTTGTCATGAAAGCCAAGCCACTTGATTAAATTAAGTAATTTTATAAATATACCATGTAACATGGATTCAACATGCTGTATAATTTTTATTGAAATGTGTACGGAATGTAAATTCCAGACAAATTTTAGTAAATATGTAAAGGCATTATGCCGGGCTCCGAATGTCAAATAATGTCTCATCATTACAGATCAACCGACCGTTGCACTTTTTTGTTCAGTAAGTTTGAGGAATTTTGCTCTACAAACAGAACAGTTTTTATGGATATTTTCAATCAAATCTGGTTTTAAGATGCTATTTACTCAATATGTACATGGCGCCTAAAATCTTACCAAACACCCAGCCAGATTATTCTTATCTTAACAATGTCAATTTGCCGTCAGTTAAACCCTCTTAAAAATAGACATAGATTAATTTTAAAAGCATGGAGGAGATACAGGCTTTTTCGCGTAAATATTATATGAGTAAGTATAGTGATATTTTAATCAACTTTATTAAAAGTGTTTTTACATGGTATTTGTTTCAATAAAATTTAGGTATTTCTTTGCTTTAAATGCGGATTATCAGACCTTTATGTTACATGAAATCAAGCTCTGAGCGGAGTACAAACATACCCTCACAGAACATTCATAACGGCAAAAACAACAACAACAATGTATTTAAGTCTGTAAATATAAATAATCCCTTTTGTATAAAAAGCTATTATTTTTTGCAATAGATTTTTAACGATTGTATAACACCATTAGCATTTACCCCTGGCGCGTCCCTAAAAGTAGTAGTTAGTCTTAAGTTGTACGCATTTGTATTTTATTTAGTTGTTTTCCTGACATTAGTTAAAACAGTAAGATCATGGGCAATAATCTGGCTATAAATGTTAATTAAGATGCCCTTTGTTTTTAAGGAGTGACGATGGCAGTACATGCATTTAAAATGAGTTTCTATTTCAAAGTGTGTCACATAAACACAAAGTATAGATTCATATTGTTTATGTCGATTTTGTTCACGGATAACGTTACGAAAATAACGAGTTTAACTCAGCGCCTGTATCCCCTAGTGTTGTGTGTTTATTTTGCCGGTTTCCGGGATTAAGCAAATACATCTCATAACGAAATTGTGCCGCTTGCGAAACAAAGGAGTTTGGAGGTGATATCTTAAAACGTCAAGAGTCCAGTAGTGTTCCTTTAAAGAGGTGTAAACCGCTATTGTACTGAAGTCTACAACTGACGTCATACCGCTTTTGTATAATATAATTTATCACATAACATACCGTGCGAGGGTGAGGTAACACTCATGTATCATTTTTGGTAACACACTAGTTAGTTATATTTGCTTATTAAGCCATATGAATGTTAATGACACGTCGTCAAAGGACACATTCAAAAACAGGTGCAGACAAGATCATTGTTTATTGCCATATTAATATTAAGTCAATGCGGCTCTGATCACTGAAGATAAGTAAACAAATGGCCGACTATAGATTTTTACACTTTGATCTTGTTGCTTATTCAACTAGCATGTTTTACTGCAGTCTTATAAATCAATCGATAACCGCTTACATGTACTGTATAGCTTTTTGTGAAGCCTTTTACGCTTTCGCCAAAGCTATGAAAGGAAAAGAAAAGAATCACGTCAATCAGTATTCTGTGGAAGTTTGTTCAATTAAATCAATATGTTACTCTGAAAACATTTGTGCGTTTTAGCTTCTTAACATAAACAATTATATTAAAATCTGTTTACTTTATTCGACAGAGATAAACATTAAATTTAAGTTTATATACATATATACTAAAGACAGTTGCCAAAATATGCTGTAATAATTGTCTTAAGCTCAGTAGGAAATTTCATTGGCCATTATATATATTATTCGGTTATTTTACTAAATGGTAACAATGCTTGCCTTGCAAAAATACAACTGTTAGATACGTGTACTATAACTATAACTATAACTATATGACTATAACTATAAGACTATAACTATAACTATATCGCTCTAACTATATGACTATAACTATATAACTATGTAACTATATAACTATATAACTTTATAACTATATAACTATATAACTATATAACTATATAACTATATAACTATAACTATAACTATAATTATATTATCAGTTATTTATATATATGATTTGATTTTACAAGTATTTGTTATCAGATAAGAATAACATGATACATTATATTACATTTATGAATGTACGGGACATGTATTACAGATATCATTAATTTTCATGTGCACCATTTATATATATTTACTTAAATATTAAGTAATTTATATATCAGCACATGCTGGCATAGTATCGTGAAATCGTGAAAAAGTAATAAAATCATACATGTGCATCCAAACAAAATAAATTAAAAATATATAATAACCCGTAAAAGAGCGCTGTCAGGAACGTCATGTGACATATACATTGTTTAGTTTATCTGTCCACACATTTAGCAAAGAAGTTTAAAGAACTTTGTTCTGTTTCTTGTGACACGTTGGACTTTGATATCGATCCAGTTGCGCCTCTAACACCTATATTTGGCGTCAATGCAACTATAATCACGGGTTGTATACTGGGCCTTTCACTGGATTGTTCAGCTAATAGTGGTGTATCGGTAGACATGGTGAGTAAATTACTACATAACTGATCGGTAATGTTCATATGTGTAACTGCTACATGTAGCGGACACCTATGACTCAAAGTAGCACAAAGCACATACTTTGTTGACAATAACCATGATCTTATGAATATTGCAAGACGTTGCCTTAGTTGGATTTTCATCAAGCCCATTAAAACGCGCAGTACTTTAATTGATTTTTCACACCTCCGTGAGTGAATGGTCCTATTGAAACTAAAGTACATATGAATCGTAATTTAGTTATCATAAAAAAAGAATTGGTTAATAGACCATGAAGTAAGATCGAGAAATGGAAAAATAACAGCTTACAAACATCGACATATCAGCAGAAAACAATATTAAATAGATAAAATAAAAGTCGGGACGCGAGTTCGCATCGTTATTGTCAAGGAATTTCACATATCGTAGGCCAGCGTGTGTATTGTCATGACACTAAACCACCTGGTTTAACACGTATGCCCAGAATATTCCGGCATTCTATACATAGACGGTGACGTCACCTCTACACACTTGACGGCTAGCCGATTTTAGGGATTGTGCTTCCGTGTTGTAAAAACGTTCCAAGCATAAAAATATATAGTTATATTTTATTTGTATAAATAAAGGCAGTATATTACATCTTAAGTAGACTAATGTACATAAAAGCTTCACTGCCTTTGTGCACACCGTTTTATTGTCAGCAATTTTTAAAGGTAGCCCGTGCCCATGCAAGGACCGGATCTAGAGGTTTTCAGCTGGGGGGCGGGGGGTGGGGTGGATATTACTAACGTTCATTGGGGAGTTGGGGGTGGGGTGGCGATTGATTTCAGATAAAAAGGTTCTAAAATTGAGTTCTAAAGTGTATCTGAAGAAAAGGTTAATAGTTTTTCATGGTTTTATTAAACTGACTCTGAAAGTCTGAAAAATGGGAAGACATAAAACTTTAGCAACATAACTTTTTTGTTGAAAACTGGTTAGAATTCTTCAAAAAATATGCCAAAAAAGGCAAACTCATACTTCCCTTCGAGATGGAACGTAAAATACAGGTAGATTACATTTGTAGCTTCATTTTCCCATCGCTGGTCGTTTGAATACATTAATATTATAAGAAAATAATATAAAAAAACAATCTTGCTATCTTAGCGCAGTTTTTCAGAAAACAACCGTTGCAATATCGTCGGATACTATACTGAACAGATATGCATTAATATTGCCTAAATTTAGGTTTCAGTTGGGTATTCGAGAACGTGTTGTACACAAATTCGATGATAAGTATTTATGGAAGAAACAACTAAACCTTTTCTTTATAAAAATACCAATATTTCCAGTGAAGCCTTCATTAACTGGTATGACAAACAAACCAGTACTGATTTGCCGCGAAGGCTTTATTAGATGTTGGATCCGACAAAATTAAACTATCAGTAATTATTGTAGAACAAACAAAATAACAAAGAAGTTTGGAGTTTCGACACATCAAGAACACACAGCGTTTATTAAAACTTGGACCAAAGTATTATAGAACAAAACATAACAGAACAGAGTTTATTTATTAGACTTGTACATACATTTGATACAAAAAACAAAAACAAACCCAAACAACCCTGATATACTGTTACCGTGATGTAGGCAAAAATCAATATGAATAATAACTTATATATTAATGTTTTCTTATAAGAGGAGATTAATTTTTCTTTCGAGAGGAAAATACTTAAATGTAATATCAATCTACAGATCGATTAAATTACTACAATTACTTCTAACTTTAAATGCATGCTTATCAAACTGAGCACTATTAATAAAAACTTGTCTTTTCCCCGAACTCATCATGCAACAAAACATATGGACTGACGGTCTGCAGTAAATGTTAGATTCTAAGTACAGATGCCATCCAGCCTTGTATAAAACAATCGACAGCGACACTTTTGAACAATTTCACAATATCTTAGAATTAAAATCATAATTGATATCAGAACATACGAAAAACCATAGTCATCTAGTATCTTCTTGCATGCTTCAACCCAATTTCTTTTTCAATCAGAACAATCATTTAGTCAGACATTATAACACTTCTTTAAAATAACATTTTGACTACTTCTTACTTTACACCAATATTTTATTATTTTCACATATCTAACAATACAAAGTGGATATCTTTCTCCCCATACACCCGTGTAGAGCTGCTATTTACCCTAACATTTAATATTCTTTTACAAAAATTTAAGTGAATTTTCTCAGTAGATTTAGCCTTAGAAAACCCCCACATTTCAGATGCATAATTTAACGTAGATCCCACAAATGCATCAAACGTTTACTTTTCGTGTGCTAATACAATACCTCTTTTCCTAAATATCATTATCTTGGTTTTATCACAATTTAACTCTAAACCCCATTTGCAATAATAACTATGAAACACCTCTATTTTTTTGGTAACATTTCGGGAGAATCCCCCAAAACAACCATATCATCAGCAAACAAAATCAAACTTACAGAAAAAATATCAATATGCACACCAGATCCACCATTAGATTGAAAAAATAATTTTAAATCCTCTTAGTAGAGAGGAACTAATATTGTCTCCCCTCGTTTCAAGCCGATCCAACTCTGAAAAAAACTTGACTTAACATTATTCACTCTCACACATGATTGCACTGATGCATATATACTTTTTATTATTCTTAAAATACTACCGTCTACACCTAAGCCGTAAAGTGTAAACAACAGCCCATTTCTATAAATACCATCATACAATTTTCTAATGTCCATGAATGCAACATGAACCTTTTCGTTTCTACTTAGAAAAATATTAACCAACGAATTTAAGACAAAAATAGCATCAATTATTGAATAACCCTTCGTAAATCCAACCTGATTATCAGGTAACTTATTATAACTAATGCAAAAATATACAATTCTTTTATTTAGCAAAGATGAAAACAACTTTGATAAGCAACTTTACATGGTTACCCCACAGTAATTATTCACATCTCGCTTAGATTGCGCAGGACATCAATTAGCAGCATTTTGTGCGATCTGTTCAGGTAACAATGGTGTATAATGATGTTTAATAAAATATTTTTGTTCCAAACTGTCGGATACCACCTTAAAGTACTGTCGCTAAAATTGGTGCTTCCTACAACTAAAGATCACTAAATTATAAAATTACTCTTTTCTCTTTTTTGAAACTTGATACATAATCTTTTACCTATGGGTTATTGCTAAAACAGAGAAAACAGAGCAGGGACAAAACCCTTCGACATAATTATTCGTACTCATTTTAGCAAAGGCAGACAAATACCCTCCTGTGATGTTTCCAATGCGGATAAATCCTGTAAATTTTGCACATTTTGCAAGAATGTCTATTTTGTTAGTCTCGTAAATGATTTGATAATAGCACCGGTATTTTTTCTGATAAAATTCCAACTTCAAGATATATTTTATATATTTTAATTTATTTACGGGAATGATTTCGCCCGCCTATGCTAAAATGAACGGAAGGGCTTCTGTTCTGGAGGTATTTTGTCCTACAAGTGGAAGAACTATTCGGGCCTGGTGCTCATAAGCGTTTGAGGTTTTATTCAGTTTGGTGATGACACATTCATCTTCCAGTGATTAGAAAAAGCCGCATCTGAATATTATATACGAGATAATTCTCATCATAGATCGACAGTACCCATAGTAATTAACGTGCTTTATTTTCGGAGCTCTAAAAATTGACGTTAGACATTGTATAGCTGCATTTTAGTTAGTTTCGCAAACTACTTTTAGTTAAATGTCACAAGTGTGCTCATAAATATTTAAATGCAAATGCATACCACATATTATATTAATAAATGAACAAAAAATAATACTCTACATGTATACATGTTCCATGAATTTACATAGTTATAACTGAATGCATGAATTGGCACATAAGCACAGTTTCAATTCGATTTTTAAAGCAACAATGGGAAGTTCTTCTGCAAGACTATTAACTTACAAGCGACTAAGTGTATTAGTAGCCGAGAAGTGGTTCTACCAAGAAGTGGATGGTCGGAAAGATTAATTAAAGAAAACAAGTTTTCTGCGCTGCATGGACTAAGATTTCTTGAAGATAAAGAATGTCAACGACGTATGTGTGACTTATGGGAAAATTAATTGCCTCGTCAGAAAATTGCCATTCATGCATATTTTAACAAAATGGCAATAAAACGGAAATTTTAGTGATAATGAAAGGCACCTCTGTCCCTCTACTCATTAGACCACCAGAAGGCGCGACCTTGCATTTATGGTAAGCTAGTATGTATATTTATACATACATATTATATTTAAACAATTGTGTTTAGTAATCCCTAATAATCTTATAATAATGCATATGCACTAATTTACGCGGCGACAGTCCCTAGATTCACAAAGCTATTTGTTAACTACACATGCCCCTGTTCAAAAATAATTTTATTTTTAATATCCCCGTATATATAGTACAGCTGGACTCGGGTGCAGTTAGTTTTTCTCATTTTAAGTAAGACATTTTCTTAAAGGTTGAAATATTTCTTTACATTTACTTTTTTCTCAAATTTTAGGGACATTTTGCAGTGTAAAAAGACGAAGGATTTCTAATGGATTTCAGTCCACTTTCTATCTTGACTTACGGTCATAACAAATTAAGATAATAAAAGCTTTGCTAGTGTATGTCACATTCAGAGAAACATGTTCCATATTTATCTCATTAGTCAAAACTATTTAAATTACAAAATGCTTGGGTATCAATGCAAATAAAGCCACAATAAGCACGATATGCTTGCTTGAACCCGTCTTGGCATCTTCGTAAATGTATCTTTAGACAATCTGAAAAGACTTTGCTGAAACACGAATCATAGCCAAGTTATAACCTATTTGTTCTGACACAACGTTGTAAGTTGCCTCATTTCCTATCTGAAGACGCCTATACTTTGATTTATTGAATATCCACATTTTGCGAATGACTTGGCTCTATAACGACACTAGGGCGAAAACGTCTTGAATTATTTACTTTTTGCTGTGTCAACAACAGACCCTTTGGAAATTTATTCCCTTTGACACAAAAGAAAGACTTTAAATCAAATCCCTGTCAATGCTGTGCATATTAGTAAGAGCAGGATCTTCGATCTTACACATTTCAAGGATTCACGTATATAAAATTAGTTGTCTATGGTCTTCCTCTTAGACATTTTGTATTATAGACACATGTCCCAATACTGTTTAGAGTTTAATTAGTTTAAATAAAATTTATGAAATTTTGTAACATGTTTGAATAAGCATATTTGCACTTAATCCTAATCTAAACCTATATGCATTTACATGTATACGTAAAACAGACGCGATAACATTAATAACGTTAATTTCAACGGCATATATAAAAGCGGTCCCATTGGATTACATATTATAGGAACTTATTCTGGGGTTGACATAGAAAAAAAAAGATTAACAAGATACTGTTAGGTGATACCAAGTCTAGTGAACATAGAGTGAAACAATGCTAGGTATTTCTTTCACAAAGGAATACCTTTTTTTTTTTGAAAAAACGTACAAACCTCAAGTCATACCACTGGACTGTCCATCTGCTCATGTTAAAACGTTAAACATTTCGGCTAGTTTTAAATGCATAATTAGTCGTTTAGTGGCATACTGGTGTCTGGAATACGATACCGTGCTTGGCCAAATCCGATGGAGTCAACTAATTAAAGCTGTAATTTATTTTGCAAAGGAAAATACGGATAAAAAAAGTCAATCTTGTCGTTGATTCTGAATACGTTTCTTATAATTTAAACAATGAGTAGTGAGTGAGCATAACAAGTCAGAGATAAGATTGATATAGACAAACACTACACACACAGAGTGTTCCAAAGAGTTGCATAAAATAAGATTTAAGATTATTGAACACAATTACCATTATAACAACGCCGATGTTGGCAATAATTTAACAAATGGCCATTTATAAGAGTTGTCAGTCTTATCCCAAATTCAACTAACGGTCGTATTCACAATGCAGGTTTTTGTTGGGAAGAGATATTGTGTCTATAAGGAAATCTGGAATGGATTTGAGATTATAATATTTTAGAAAAAAAAACAACATGTGATTAATTAGTTCAATATTTTTGTACCACTGTAAATACACTATACTTGTCTAATCACTGATTTTATTTGACCCTTTCAAGATCACAGTAACATAATTGACTTAATTTCGTTGATCTGAGCACACTCACTAATTATCTGGACTATCGCCTTCCTCTCTTCCTCTTGTGAACAAGACGTTGCATGGGCATTAGATACCCAGAAAATAAACCGCAAATAAAGATTTTAATTACACCTGTCAAATACCTCTTACCCCTATTTCCGCCCATAATTAGCGCCGCTCTAGAGAGCAGTGCCTCTTATGGAATGTATTTTTATGGGAACGATAGTGTAGCTGGCAAAACAGGACATCGCATCTGTTCTTTGAGACACTTTTTTCAGGGAAAAGAACTAATTATTCCGTTTTCAACATTGTAGCTTGCAACAATAATGCGAAGCTTGCAATCATAAACAAGTAGCTGGCATTTATAGAAATTCGCAGCTGTTTGGCGAAGTGCTGTTTAGCAAAAGAAACCGAGTATACCAATATAATCAATGCAGCTTGTAAATACAAGCAGAGAACATATATATTTATTTTAGATGCGAATTGTGTTAATTAACGCCACCTTTGCACTTTTTTATATTTAGATACAGAACCAGGTTTAAACAGCATAATTATCTAATGAAGAATGGTATCATATTTAAGAATGTTTTTTTCCATAAAATAAAGTGTACAACGAGGGGTATAGAGAAATAGAAAAAAATAAACACTCCGCCTATAAGCTTTATTGTCACTGAAACAACAATATACGTATATTAAGACATGAAAACATTAAACCGGCACACATGTATATTCGCTACTGTCAATAAACCAATTAAATTGTAATATTAGAGTGTGCTTGTTTATACAAATAAATAACGTCAAAGTTAGGCAGTTGCATTGTCGAAAACAAATGTGTGCCAGTTAAATGATGCAAGGCTATGTATCCATATGTATTTGCTATATATGATGCCCAAATAAGGGATGATTTAATACAATATATATTATTTATTAGTAATACCAATATATAAGGTATGACAAAAGTCTTAGACATTTTGTTTTGTTTTGTAGAAAACATTTTTTTAAATTAAGTATAAACAGTACTCTGCTTGAATAAATATTTATGGGTTACATAGTTTAATTATTATGGTATTATATTTCTTCAGATATAGTTGTCAACAATTACAACGGATCTGAAGTTTTCTTTTAGCTTTTAAATAAAAATATATATAAAGACTTCTTGATGCATCTTCATCAGCTTATTTAAGAATTGAAAAGAAATATGGTCAATGTATTCGACTTTTTTATCACAACATAACAGTTGTAAATGTTATCTAATGCAATCTTGTATAAAATTGCTGGTTTTGGTCTTTGAATATCCAGTGTTACAGTTTGAATAATGGCAATACGAAACCATGGAAACAAGTTCCATGGGTTAGCAATCTGACTCCTTGCAGACCGACCCCTGTGCAGTTAACTTATTATCGCACTCATGTGTCACATGAATCAAAATAATCAATATGTCTAAACAACATCAATATTTTTTTTAGGTGTAAAAGAATTTCTATACAGCAGCGTAATATTCGCTTGCTTTTCGAAACAAACAATAATAAAAACAGTTCTAAGTTTTATATTCCAATTTAAACTTCTTTTAAAAAATATTGAATTTCGATTTCCCCTTCTTCGTCCATTAAGAAACCTTTTTCTGGACCGATTATTTCATCAAGTTTTAGATCTTCCTGCACCGTCACGCCCGTGTGGTTATCATTTTTCTTATAAAATGGAAACACTTTACTTTGGTCTTCTTGTGCATAGTTTCTAAAGTACACCCTGCCGTAAACAATAAAAGAACATTTTAGTGTGAAAGAAATGCTAAAACGTAATATCTTATTTAAACCCCACCCGTATACACACATATATATATCTTTATTTGAAATTGTACTATTATTGTTGCATATTCCTCTCAACTTTGCCTCGTCCATTGTGCAAGCATACTTTACTGTTATTGTATGCAAATTTCCCCCGAAGACCGACATAGTTCTTTCCTTATTCACACGAGTAAGTGAACCTAGCAGAAACAGATACATCGCTTTGTGATCATCTCTTTCCTTTTCCAATATTTTTTTCTCTGAAATAAGTTTATCTTTCAGGTGTTTGTATTGTTCCACTTTAAGTCTTTGTATATCCCTTGCAATTAATGGATACCTGTCATCATCGTAGACATGTTCTGCAGCTTCTACTTCAAGCAGGTCCTTCTTGGCTAACTCTTGAAAACACCGGTCTTCTAAATATTTGAGCTCAAATTCCCGACAAACCATCAGGAATCTCAGCAAATCCTCAATCGTTGTTGATGCCACGGCCTTTTGCTCAATTAAGGCTTGGCAGTCTGCTATGAGGGTCCGTACTTGGTATTTATCAGCCAACTTCATTACTGAATGAATATTATCTACCGTCACAGGTTTGCGTAAGTGTGGATATAGGCAGCAAAGAAATTCCAACATTGAGTGGAATGTTGTGTCTTGTATCTCAAGTGTATCTTCCAGGCCATCTTCAAATATTAAATTAAATACAGGCGAAGCCAAACCTAATACCGCTCTCGAAACGAACAAACTCCTCCCCTCAACAATCAGCTTTAAATCTTCCTTCCATGTTTGTATACTAAAAGGGTGATCGGAATTATCCCATTTCATTGAAACATCAGGTTTTCTATCAATCACATTCTCGCTTGTCGGTTCCTTCCCTGTATCAAGTTCTTCGTCAGAAACACATGCGTTCTCCGTTTCTTCTGCCTCAACGATTCCAGTTTGTTTGTTTCTTTCTGTGTCTGACGGGTTTATACACTTCCCACAGTCGACAAAGTTCTCTACTTCCTTATCGGCCATTTGTAATTAATCTATTCCAGAGAGATATATATCGCCATTTTTCAGACGTATCCGAGTTAGTTTGCTTTCAATCTCCTTTTCCAAATTTCTTCTTTAGCTTTATCAACTACTCCTTGTTACATAAATCGTCTTAATATTACATCACTGGATGTTTTCTATTAAAGATATGTATAATATATTTGTGCCAAATATCCAATGTTGAAACAGAAATCTGATACTCACATACTTTATAGTTTATATCTGCTTTAGCAGATCAGTCGACAACCTAATGAATTATCACAGCCTCTTCATGCTATTTAGCTCCGACATCAATAAACACAACAAGAAAGAAAAACTATTCCAGTTTAAGCCAGTAAGAACATGTTTGTAAACCTGGAGAGCTGTTTATTTGAATGAATGCCACAGCTATTCTTAACAACCTACAAACCGCATGGGGCTGTAGGTACAAAGATTATACAGGAGTAATACACATATTGGGCAGCGTTTATATAAGTAGACTGGTATAGACCTGAAAATATTGATTTGTTTAAGGATACCAGTTATAAAATATCCTACACCTGCAGCGAATTGATCAAACAGAAATGTACGAGGGCTGTTCGTTAAGTTCATGGAATTTTGTCATGAAAGCCAAACAACTTGATTAAATTAAGTAGTCTTATAAATATACCGTGTAACATGGATTCAACATGCTGTATAATTTTTATTGAAATGTGTACGGAATGTAAATTCCAGACAAATTTTAGTAAATATGTAAAGGCATTATGCCGGGCTCAGAATGTCAAATAATGTCGCATCATTACAGATCAAGCGACCGTTGCACCTTTTTGTTCAGTAAGTTTGAGGAATTTTGCTCTACAAACAGAACAGTCTTTATGGATATTTTCAATCAAATCTGGTTTTAAGATGCTATTAACTCAATATGTACATGGCGCCTAAAATCTTACCAAACACCCAGTCAAATTATTGTTATATTTACAATTTCAATTTGCTATCTAAACCCTCTTAAAAATAGACATAGATTAATTTTAAAAGCATGGAGGAGATACAGGCTTTTTCGCGTAAATATTATATGAGTAAGTATAGTGATATTTTAATTAACTTTATTAAAAGTGTTTTACATGGTATTTGTTTAAAAAAAAATTAGGTATTTCTTTGCTTTAAATGCGGATTATCAGACCTTTATGTTACATGAAATCAAGCTCTGAGCGGAGTACAAACATACCCTCACAGGACATTCATAACGGCAAAAACAACAACAACACTGTATTTAAGTCTGTAAATATAAATAATCCCTTTTGTATAAAAAGCTATTATTTTTTGCAATAGATTTTTAACGATTGTATAACACCATTAGCATTTACCCCTGGCGCGTCCCTAAACGTATTAGTTAGTCTTAAATTGTACGCATTTGTATTTTATTTAGTTGTTTTCCTGACATTAGTTAAAACAGTAAGATCATGGGCAATAATCTGGCTATAAATGTTAACTAAGATGCCCTTTGATTATTAAGGAGTGACGATGGCAGTACATGCATTTAAAAAATGAGTTTCTATTTCAAAGTGTGTCACATAAATGATAAACACAAAGTATAGATTCATATATTTATGTCGATTTTGTTCACGGATTACTTTACGAAAATAACGAGTTTAACTCAGCGCCTGTATCCCCTAGTGTTGTGTGTTTATTTTGCCAGTTTCCGGGATTAAGCAAATACATCTCATAACGAAATTGTGCCGCTTGCAAAACAGAGGAGTCTGGAGATGATGATATCTTAAAACGTTAAGTAAGAGTCTAATAGTGCTCCTGTAAAGAGGTGTAACCGCTATTGTACTGAAGTCAACAGCTGACGTCATACCGCTTTTGTATAATTTATCACATAACATACCGTGTGAGGGTGAGGTAACACTCATGCGTTTTTTTTTGGTAACACACTAGTTAGTTATAGCGGTGTGACGTCATCATCGTAGTGTGACGTCATTAAGTATGTGTATAAAAAATATGATGCACTGTGAGCAAAAACAGATGATGGTTTAGTTTTGTGATAAATAGAATCTAATATTCGTGTTCATTAAATACTGAACATATTAAACTCGTTGTCTAAAATATGCCTCGTTTCGTTTCATTTCATCCAACTCGTTTAGTATTTTCAGTATCTAACGAACACTTATATGCAATTCTCCATACATTTTATATTTTCTAAATTGCTAAAAGTGAAGACTTTAAATCTTTGTGTCTAATTAATTCAAATGACATTGATCCTGTTTGCAAAATGGTTGAATGTTCTGGCGGAATGTCGAACTTGTTGCTTCGAAAGGAGTCATAGTCAAATCAAATAGACCCTTCTTAAAAATCGTAATCTAAAGTTAATATCTTAAATTATTACTTAATGCAGATATTGTAAATGTAAAACTGATGTTGTTAATCTTGACATCTTGACACTTAATATATACATGGATTTGTTACATGCATAAATACATAACAACTTTTTTCTTCTCTCTCTCTTTCCCTCTCTTACTCATTCTCTCTCTGTCTCTCCCATCTTGACAATATGTAACAAATCCAATCATGTTTCAAATGAACTGATCCTTTAATGTAAAGCATACACACATAACAGTATCATCGAAACAGCCCGAAAAAAAAAACGACATTAACACTGTAAATGTGTTTGTCATGCGTTAAAATCGAACACAATCTAAATCGTTTTATGACTTTGATCATGATATTGCAAGGCCAATGATGAAAAAAGTCAAACATGGTCATAAGTGCAAACAATAATTGAATGAACCATTGTTTTATATTTTTAAAGAAAACTAAAAAGGCTATTTACATGTTTGTCGAATGCGGCTATATTTAATTACGGCTATAACGTCATTCAGAGCAATAATTGTATATTTTCTAAAACGCACCAATGTTAAATGTATTACGAATCTGAGCCATGCTATACAAATATTACCAACCCTCGCATAATAGCTTATTAAGCCAAATCGCACTGATCGTTGTGTATTGCCGTTTTTATATTAAGTCAATGCGGTTCTGATCACAGTGGATAAGTAAATAAATGGCCGACTGTAGATTTTTACACCTGATCCTGTTGCTTATTTAACACACGTTCAACTAGCATGTCTTACATCTGTCTTATAAATCAATCGATAACCATTTCTATGTACTGTATAGCTTTTTGTGTAGCCATTTACGCTTTTGCCAAATCTACACCCTACTCATCGTGAGATCGATAAAGGCGACGTGGAAAATGTCTTCTTAAGTGAGCAGAACATTATAGATTTAATTTAACTACTTTAATTTGAGTTTTACTGTACACGCGTTTGTTATCAGAAATGAGAAGGCTATTATCCTCGTCGTAAATTCAGTGAGCTTCTTCAATACTTTTTTTTAAATATCTTAATAAGGCACATTGCGTGTACAACAGAACAGGTTCTTCAATACTTTTTTAAATACATGTATATTTTAAATAAGCACAATGCACGTACAACCGAACATGTTTTCTTATTATTATCTATATTCACTTGTTTTGTAACTTTAATATTAAAATATAAAGTGCATGATTATTTATGCGTATAAAACGAATTACCTGATTTATATTTATTTACATGTATACTGCAAGATTTATTTCTTAAAATAATCCTATAGAATAATATATGATAATCATTAAATCTTTGTTTATACTATACTTCAGTTTTGGTATCAACTATGACTCTTTATTTGTAAATAACCATTAACATATACATAGATTTGAACCAAAATGGTGACTGTTTTTATCGGGACAGATGCTTGTTTATTTAGGTAATGGTGGTGGGGTCTGTTGATTTGCTTTACAAAGTAAAGGATTTGTATAACCTTTAACGAAACATTGGTGAGAGATACACAACTCCTCACGATGAAATATAACATTGCTTGTAACTTTGACAGGAAATAACAATAAAAAGTACAAGAGAAAATGACATTACTTAATTATGCACTTTAAAATGCACTTGTTTGCAATATAATTTACAAATACACATGTAAATCAAGACAGCAAACATTCGTACCTTTTCAACAACTTTTATCTAATTGCCTGGCGTAGGATAATAACTTATTGTTGTGACTTGTGAATTAATGTTGAATATTTATAAAATTTAAATGGACGTTTACCTTACAGCCCATGATATATATCTTTTCAAATACGAATAAAGCAAACAAGCTCCTAGACACATCCTTTTGAATTTCATTTCTAATTTAAGTAATAAGTACCTGACTTTCCTTACTTATCCCAATAAAACTGGAATATTAACTTTTGAAATGTCTTAAATATGTTTTATTTGCCAAATTCATAGTAACCGTCATCGCTGGGACTGTTTCCTTTCAAAGACCAAAGACGTATGCTTTCTTTTCACCTTAGAAACTCTCGAGGTTTTATTTCTGACTGATCATTCCACCCAGTGTTCGTATAAAAGCCGTTATGTTTGATTTTGTCGGACCAGTGGTTAATAATGGCCGGTACTAGTCAATTAGATTCAAAACTGTTCGGTATTAGACAAATGACATAAACATGTAAAATATATGGAGATGACACGTACCTGTCTTAATAATGTCTAACTATTTAATAATCAAATAACTAGTTAGTATTCGAATTATGCCAAGAGAATACAATTATTTAAGAAGATTTAAACCACATTCTGTTTACTATTGTCCCCTAAAATAACTGTGTGATATTTAATTGGCAAGTTTTGATGTTATGACCAACCTTCCTATATACCAATATTATTAAGGGGGTGCTGAGCGGTAAGATCCGCCTACTTGTAATCCACCAGTTTCTCACCGCGTGGGTCCGCGTACCGGTCTGGGAGATAACTGTAATGTGGAAAGGTTGTCCCAGCTAACCTAGTTCTACAACGACACAAGGCTGATTTTTCTTTCAGGATTGACAACACGCATTTTGAATTGACACATTTGACTTGTATCGATCGTTACGTGACTGTAAGGAGTAGGATGTTATAACAGCTGGTTAAACCCAGAGGTGTTCAAACTATCTAAACCTGGTTCTAAGGAGGTAGTTGTTTGGGTTAAACTATCTAAACCTGGTTCTAAGGAGGTAATTGTTTGAGTTAAACTACCTAAACCTGGTTCTAATGAGTTAATTGTTTGGGTTAAACTACCTAAACCTGGTTCTAAGGAGGTAATTGTTTGGGTTAAACTATCTAAACCTGGTTCTAAGGAGTTAATTGTTTGGGTTAAACTATCTAAACCTGGTTTTAAGGAGGTAATTGTTTGGGTTAAACTATCTAAACCTGGTTCTAAGGAGGTAATTGTTTGGGTTAAACTATCTAAACCTGGTTCTAAGGAGGTAATTGTTTGGGTTAAACTATCTAAACCTGGTTCTAAGGAGGTAATTGTTTGGGTTAAACTACCTAAACCTGGTTCTAAGGAGGTAATTGTTTGGGTTAAACTACCTAAACCTGGTTCTAAGGAGGTAATTGTTTGGGTTAAACTATCTAAACTTGGTTCTAAGGAGGTAATTGTTTGGATTAAACTATCTAAACCTGGTTCTAAGGAGGTAATTGTTTGGGTTAAACTACCTAAACCTGGTTCTAAGGAGTTAATTGTTCGGGTTTTCTCTGCTTTTGTTATTTCACTGTTATGTCCTTTCTTTATTTAACTGGCATACGATACCTGTCTATAGTATTTTCAGAATATAAGTTTTAATATTTGTTTCAATACGCATAGGACATTGGCATATTATCTAATAATATGGCTGCTTTTAAAAGTCATAAATTGACTAGATAAAGTTGCAGTGACGGCCAGGACAGTATTGTACTATGTTTAAACAAAAAGCTTAAAACGAATGATAAATATGTAAGGACGTTAAGTATATAGTAATTCGATTTTATGTGTGTAACTTTCTCACATACACACGATATTTGATCGGATTTTCAGAGACAAAAAATTATACTTTCATTTTGCACACCCTCTTTCGTTGAAAACCGTTGATTCTAATTTACATAACTTTAGTCTGGTTCCCAGCTTCTATTTGTTTAGACAAAGGGCAGGTAATCCAGACTAACATAACTTATGCAGAAATGCCCGTATGTCAATATAAACAACTGCACATATAGTCTGGTTCTCAGCTCCTACCTGTGACAGAACTATTCGTGCGAAATAATATCGCGCCAGGTAAAATTTGTATCAATACTCGTAACATACCGGTACACAAACACACACCGTTGTGTTTATGTACTACGGTACATACACGTGTCATTCAACTAGACCAGCTCAAGAGATATCCTGCTGTATTTAGTGGACTACTTACTCAAAGAAAAATGTGCAGCACAGGTCATTCAGAGGAAAGGTTTTATAAATATAAAAATACAAATTGCTGTTAGAGAACCAGTAACATTAATGTATTTATTCTAAAACTGTTAATTTTGCTTTTTGCAACTTTGTCTATATTTAGAAAATACATGTAATTCATCAAGTACAGGGCGGATCAACGATTATTCAGAGGGGTCCTAACTGAGAGAGAACTAGAGGTGCTAACCGTGTTAGATGGGTTTGCAAGACATGCTCCCCTACAACTTTTTTGAAATGTAGCTTAAGAGACATATTATCAAATCGGGCCTGGAAGCGCAATCGGCAGAAGGTCGGCACGAGGAACGGAAGGCCCCTGGTTCGAACCCGGACCGCGACATACCAAAGTAATAAAAAAAATGGTAGCGTTATAACTACCTTGCTAAAGCTCAAACAAATATAAGGGTAGTTCCACGACTGGCTAACCCGGTGACAGGATAATGTGACTGGGTGTAGTATCATGCCAGGTGTTCATGGCATGCTATACACAGTGAAGGCAGCACTATATCTACTTTAAGTGAACACCGTTTCCAGATAACTGAATTACTGCTTGTGGGACAATAAACCCAACAAAACATCAAATACTATCAAATTACACTGACAATATATCATTTATTATTAGTTACCAGCATCATGTTTATAAAAAGTATTTATGAATGCCCATGTGTGAGTGAGGTTTTGTTTGAATATTATTGAAATTCATCTCCATTCTATCACAAAAATAACTTGCCTGTTTAGGTATGGTGCACGCTGTAATGACAAGTAATGCATAATTGTCATTGCAGTACATTATACTGTTCTTGGAAATGCTTAGCAGTAAGTACTAGGACAAAGATGAACACTTTACCCTTATAATTTTTTTTTTAATAAATTCATAAAGAATTTTATTGTACTAAAATATTACCGCTCCACACAAACACGCATTTGACAGTAGACAGTTGAAGGTCTTGTGATACTGGTACCACTAGAGTAAATCCTCCTTGAATCAAGAGTATCATAGATAGAGGGTTCTTTTTCATTCTATTAGTCAGTCAGGACCGTAGGATACTACACAACAGTTCTCTTGTGTATGTTCATTATAATTACTGGATACAACACCCATATGCTTATTTTCTTCTTCCAACTTCCATTTAACTTTTAAATAATATTTCATTTTAAGTAAATTAATTTTAGCTGGTAAATAATATATAATATAACCTGAAATTTTTCTGGGTTGGCACCAGCCAACAGTTGAGTGAATGATAGGCTTTAGTTGGTGTTGCCAGTGTTTGTTACATTCCTCATCACCCAGTGGCTCATGGCTGCAGTCAGGTAACCCATCATGGATAGGGATGATGCATGTTCTGTTGTTATGTTATAAAGGATACCTGTTTATAAGAAGCATGATTTCTGTAAGTAGTAGCATTGTTCCATAATAATTAATTATAGGTATTTATATACCAAATGAATAGTCTTGAAACCTTGAAACTGTAACTTGTAGTAGTAGCAGCATCAGCAGCAGCAACAGTTGATGGGGTGGTTCATATTCTGCATCATCATAATCCCTTTCTGTCTTGGTGATGATTTATGTCTATCAACAAGTTACATATGCATACATGTATGGATATTGATTGTTAGAAAGATTAAATAGTAAAACATTAACAGTTTAACTGTGCTACATAGGTTACAAACAATTTTTATGTCTTGTTTGTTCACGTCTATTTGGGTGACTGTCTTTCAAGTAAAAACTTTGCAATAACTCAACATTGTTAAACAACTAGCTTGCTTCTACAAAAGAATTGGAACTTTAATAAATTAATGAAGGAAAAAGGAAAATAAAATAGTGTTAGATGAAGGCATGGACGAAGAATCCGTGGTTTGTCAGCCATGTGCTGTTTGTATGTACCAGTAATCATATAAAACTATGTGATATATATACCTGTAGTCTTGACTCACAGTATATAAATTAGTTAACAAGACATACAAATAGAAGTGCAAAGTTCTGTCCAAGTAAATACCCAATATCATGGTAATACTAAAAAGCAGGAATACATACTCAAACAGATTCGCAGACTCAAACAGATCCGCAAATGACAGGGCGGCTTTCTTTTTTCTCTCTCTTTTTGATGTATCACCTCATAAGTATGTAGGTTGAGTTTCTGAAAGTTCAAATTATTTAACAATATATTTCCATTCAATAAGTAATATTCATGTAATTACATAAAATAGTCTTTGTATAAGCTATTTGCTCAATTTACTTTAATGCAGTCTTGTCCGACCAATGGCAATTTTCAGCCCAGACATAAACACACTGATCTCCCTAAAATGATGAGGTGTCCAAGTTATATTACATGTAGCAATAAAAATTTAGAATATATTGGGTCATAAAAATGGTTCTACTTGCCGTGGCAGTGTATTGTGTAGACAGTGACTTAAGATACTTGAAGCATATAATAAAAAACCAAGCCAGCAACTAACCAATCATAAAGATGGTATGAATAAAGCACCCTTGTCTAAACTCAGCTTGCAAGAGAAATTCACTGGTGGGCCTGGTGTCAGGAAACATGAATTGTGACCAGGTGCAGTATTATGTCTGGTATATATTCATTGCATGTTTTCACTTTGAAGACAGCACCATATGTGCTTCACAGGAAGCTCGTCTGGATGTTTGGATGTGTGGATCGCCTCATTAAAACTTTGTCACTTAAGCAGAGACAATGTCCATTTGAAGAAGATGGACCGCATTCACTGTATTAACATGCTGGACAGCCTGGTGTCAATGATGAGAATGAAAAAAACACACAGTAAAGGTCATACTAGTCTAGTTTTAGTGAAAACTTTCTGCAGGTTACCGAAATGTTGGTGTTGGGATGCTAAACACAATACTTTACAAGCAACAAAATTATTAGACAGATCATCATGTCAATAGAACAAGGTAACATATTTCGAAGTTTTAAAAAATATATAATTACACCATTACATGTAATTAAATTGCATTCAACAACATAAACATCTCACACCCTGGTGTCGAAGTAAGATGATAATCCAGGATAGGCTTCAAATGTTGTTTAGTTATCATTTGGGATAATGCAGCTGAAGATAACAACATATGATGTAAATAACAGGATGGACCAATTCTCCCATCATAAATACATCTGAATACTTAAAAAGAAATAAGATTCATATATATATGCTCTAATGATAAAAGGTTATATTTTAATCCATTTATCATTTTTGTTTGAACAACTTCTCAGGCTTGGCACAAAAATGAAAAATACAAATATAAAATGATTGCAGGTAAAAGAGATTTTGTTAAAGGTGGCATCCGACCATTTGCCTACATCTAATATATGTAACACTATCAGTAAATATGAACGATTGGGCTTCCTGCTAAAAATAGACATCGACGTAACAGCGGATGACGTGGATGAACTCAAACATAAGAAGTCACATGACTTTCTTGGTTTAAAAATAGATAACTGTGCACCTTTGCTCAGATAGAAAAAAACATGGTTGTAATGACGATTGCGGCGTTATACTTCACTTTTCTGACAGGTGTAGGACATCAATAAACATCATTTTACAAGATCTGTTCATATAAAAATGGTGTACTAGGATGTATAATGAAAATATTGGTCCAAACTGTCGGATATCACATTTAAGTGATTTGTTTACATTTTCATACAAATAGACTTGGGGCATATATAGTTAAAATATCATGCAGCTTTTAAGGAAGACCCTAGGAGAATCCACAACACATCGCTGGGCAGGTCAGCTGGAATACCTTACATATTATTTATCCTGCCCAGGACTTGAACCTACAGAGTGAAAGGCTGTATGAGTCAGAGGAGATACAAGTTTGAGACTCAGCCCCCCCCACACCCCCCTTACCAGGAGCCATGTATACACATCATTTCATGTATTACATATTTGATTTTTATCCTAAATAATTTTCTTCTTATGTGATGCTATTATACTAAATATGTTGATACATGTTCTAGTTAACGCCAATGCAGTCCTAAAAAGAGATAATACAAAGTATGCATAAGGTATCTCATTTTGTGTCTGAATTAGTTCAATTTTGAAAACATCAGTTAACTTCTGTATATGGTAAAACGTTGATCATTCAAATTTTGATAGCACTGGTGAGTTCAAATACTAAAATGCATATAAACTATAATCACATTCATATATAGGCGTCACAATACTATATAGTTGGCAGGGAATTGACACATTAAAGAACAGTGTTGACATGGTTTTATATAATTCTTTAGTACTTAAAATTTCAATAATGCTTGTACACGCAGCGCCTACCTGATATTTTTAAGCAGGAGCTGGGCTAAATCTCTGTCCGCATTTAGTTCAACTTCCATTGCCAACGTCGTTCAATACATGTGTTGAGACAAAGATTTTTTCTTGTTTCTTTTAGATTATTTATTTTCTTGTGGGCTACATTCCTTCTTTGCGTGTTATCGACTGATGTTTACCTCGATCACTCCAATTTCCCGTTTAAACGTACATGTATGTGCTGCGGCCCCAGATATATAACCAGTTTTCATTAAAAGTCCTTTCTTTTAAAGTTGCTAGACAATGTCAAAACCAGCCGTTCTTCATTTGAGTAGGTCCATGACTGTTAACATATTATTCACAAATCACATGGTTTCCGATCAAAATCCTAATCGGAAGCGGTCGTAAGAAAAATGTCTGAACATAAACAACCTACTTAAATTCAAAATGGGTGTGGTATCGGTCGAATATCAACCCATCCCATTGCCATCATGTGCCCATATTTTCCAGAAGTGTAAGTTTAGGGTCCTTTTAACCGATGATAACGGTCGGCACTGCAACTTTAACAAACTAATGTGAAATATCACTTGAAGCGGTCAAACTAAAACCCTGCTTTCAAATGGACTATTTTTTTTCAAATTTGACCAAATATGCCAGTTACCGGACAGTTCTTTTAAGATGAGACGGCTTGTTTTGTAATCAGGGGTAGTTGGGTAGAGGATGTAACAGCAACTTCGTTAACTGGCAACCTCGGTGGCAATATGTGTCATGTCTCATCCTGCCTGTATATACTTCCAAGGAATGTTTACTGTCGGTGCAATGTTATAGATGAAAAAATATAGTCATTAAACCCTTAGGTTGAGAGCAATTATGATATGCCATTTCTTACACACTTAAAATTTCGGCTTGATAATCATTACAACTGTGGATAATAAATAACTGAAGTATGTTTACGAAAAAGTGTACTGTGGTACCATTTTTAGCGATGGCTAATTCACCGCCGGGAACCATCTGGCAGCCCGTTTGGTCCAAGATGATGACAAGGCTGTCTGGTATAGAGTGTGACGTCACAACATTGGTCACTTTCTTCACGAATTCGGATTTGATTTCATCGAAGTCGGACGGCATTTTCTTAACAGCTTTTGTACATCGACGCTTGACGAACCCCATTCTTCTCAATATTGATCTTGCCAGATCATTAGTTATGTTAATGTGCCCACCATAGCGTTCTAACTTGTGGCGGGCATGTCTTGTGATTTCAGCTCCCGCTTTTAACGTTCTCACGTTTACTACGCCTCCGCTGAGTCTCACTTTCATTACCCAGTTTTGAACTTCTTCATCGAGGTCGCCGAGCATGGTGGTGGCACCTCTAGGAGAGTGGGGAGGTTTGTTGACATCAAATCCTTCCTTCTTCTTCATTTGCAGGTATGAGTCCCGAATTCCTTTCACCGTTGATTCTTTTACTAACGATCCGACCTCTATCGTAAACCTCCGGCTGTGACAATTTGAGGATTGTTCTGACAATTTGGTATATCTCTTTACCTAAGGCAGTCGAGTCTTTCGATGGTGTGTAGTCGGTGAGCAATAGCGATTGAATGTTTTCTGAATCTATCTATCTATAACTGGTTTATTTAAGGGTCAGCACATACATTCGTATTTTATCGTGACCCCGTCATGTTGCCCTGGCATGACTTAAAGATTGTTGACCAATGTGCCGAAAAAGTGGGCTCCTATCAGGTATCCAATTTCGGTTACCTACTTATATAGCTAATAAGCTTAGAATGGATGGATGTTTTTGTATTTTTTACCCTGATATAAGGTGAGTGATTGAGTATGTGAATTTCACTGCCTAACTTTTTGCCCTAAGCTCATCTTATGGTTATACGGCATAGGAATCTCTTTCACCCCTAATGTGGGGTGTTTAATTATGTTGGTTTTGTTTCTATAAGGCTTGGTTACTAGGTCGACATCTTCCAACTTATTGAAACGAAATTGTTATTGGAAAGGGTCCACCTATATCCATTTCCTTTTTTTGTTAATGATTGTGGAGGGGGGGGGGGGGGGGGAGATTTTTAAGTGCTTGGGGTCCTGTGCCTGTTTAACCGAGTAATCATGTCTGGACGACCGAGGCCCGACCGCCCCTAAACCATTCTCCTTATTGTACATGTTTGTACATACAAGGAGAAAGTCCTCGACTATGACAGGAAAGAGAGTAAAACGTTCATGTTTACAGAAAGGGATTTTACATTACATGAACGCTTTACTCTAGGCTGAAAATAAGGTACATGGGTTAGTTTAATACAGTTAATTGTATATACATTCAGTGGAAATTTTTAATTTTTGTATATTTTTTTCCACTGATAATGTTAGTGCAATAACAAGATTATGCAGGGGAGGGGGAGGGCGCGGTTTTCTATTATATTTATATTTTGTATGCCTATTTTCCCCTACTTTTTACTGTCGTTGCGCATGCACCTCCGTCCTTGAGGGGGGATTACCGACCTTTTGCTGTGAGTCCATATTGTTATTAAGTGGGTGCCTTTGTTTTTACGTGGCCCTTAAGGGGCCACCGTTTATTCAGCGACCCTTAGCCTATTCTTCTATTGTCATATTCTTTAGCTTGAGTAGTGGGTGCCTTTGTTTATACGGTGCCCTTAAGGGCCACCGTTTATTCAGTGACCCTTATTCTATTCTTTTGTTACAATATTATTTGGTGCAGTGGACGGGTTCTATTTGCTTTTGTTAGGTGGTTTCGTTGGGTGCCTTTGGTTTTACGGGGTCTTTAGGAGTCCGCCGTTAATTCAGCCACCCTCCACCTATTAGTTTAATGGTTTCATTCCTACTAGAACCTACTGTTCCTGCCTAAATGATGCTGATGTAATCAATTTGTTTCAGGTAATCAAACAATGCTTTTTTTATTCTCTCTGCTATTGAGTTTGGAGGAAAAAGTATAGTATAAGTGTTAATGTTTGTTAATCCTAGTTCTATTAGCATTGTTTTTTTCGAGTTTTCTTCGTGCAGTTGTGTGTTGTCCGCATATGAATATTATGTGGTGGAAAGACTCTGTTTGGTTGCAGGCAATTTCTTGGTTTGTATTTGTTTTCCGCTCCGAGGTAGCTGGCTCCTAAACGTAACCTGGTGTATATTTTATCATAGTAAATATTGCTATGATGTATCTTTATGTTCGTGTTTCTTTCACCATATGAGTAATTGTTTGACTTTTTTATTCTTTGAACCTTTCTTCTGCTTTGTGTTTGTAATGATTCTTTATAAAATGGTATGCTTCTTTTACGCTAATACCCAGCTTTGCGGGCAATCCAATCGTTGAAGCCTCCTTCGCTAGTTGGTCAGCGGCTTCATTGCATGTTATTCCCACATGGATGGGTATCCATTTAAGGCGACACTGGTGTTGTTTTGTTGCTTTATTATTGTATTTGTTCTGTAGATATCTCTAATTAAGTCAGGTCTGTTTTATTGTCTACGGACTGTAATGCATTTAGTGCACTTAGCGAGTCTGTGTACAGATCTTTGTTTTGATTAGTTAGTTAACTAATATTTACCCATGACAGTGCCACTTTGATTGCAAAAAGTTCACATGTAAATATGGAATGTCTTCCATCTAACTTGATTTTTGATTGCTTAATTGGCCTGTTATTATGGTAGATGCTAATTCCTGCACCTCCTGTGTTTTTAATTGGATCCTTGCTGCCATCAGTGTATATGCATATGTTTGCTAATGATGATCGAATGAAGTTTTCTGTTATTGGTTTAATTATGGTAGGGTCGGCTTTTTTACTAATTGTCTTGGATAAATTGGTGTCTATATTGATGGGGGTTATACCCACAAAGTTTGAGTTGACCGGAGGTGATAATTGGTCTACAGCCAGGCCTATTTCGTCTAGTGAAGGTTTTATTTTTCGTGTGTATGGTTTTTTGACCCTTTTTAACCATGCGCCTATGCGTGGGTACGTTTCTTTATTCGCTGATCATGTATGACCTAGTCTGCCTGCTCGTACCCAATATTTTAAACTACATATGTTTATTTGTTTTCTTATTGTGAATTCTCCAATTTCTGCATGAATTGCTTCTGTGCGGGCGTAGTTTGGGGTTGATATTACTTTTATTACTTTATTTTGGAGAATTTGTAATTTGTCGAGGTGTATTTTATGTGCGGAACCAAACGCTACCATCCCATATTGTATTTTTGACTTTATTAGTGCTCTAAAGAGTGTGGCTAAACATTTCTTGTTTGCTCCCCAGTTTTTACCTTTGATGGATCTTATCACGTTGAGGTCTTTCTCACATTTTCCAATTAACGTGCTGATGTGATCCTTCCATGTTAAGTGTTTATCAAAAATAAGCCCTAGGAAGGTTATACTGTCGCTGTATTCGAGTATTTTATTGCATGAAGTCAATTTTGGCATGTCGTCTACTATGGAATTCCCATGTCTAAATATGATGGTCTGAGTTTTGTTCGGATTAATTAAGAAACCAAAGTTAAGAGCCCATTTTTCAATGTCAAATAGTACTTTCTGTATTTTTTGGACCCCTTGTTTAGGGTTGTCACCCAAACCGCGCTGTCATCTACAAATTGAGATATTTTAATTGATTGGGCTGATTTAAGGTATTTGTTTTTCCTGTTGTGCTTACTGATTGCGTCATTAAGTGTATTTATGAACAGAGTGAATAGGATTGGTGATAAGACACTGCCTTGTGGGCATCCATTTTCTGTAATATGGGTGGATGCTGTTTTGCCATCACACCTTACTTTAATTTTTCTTGTTCTGAGGAATGCCGAAAGCCTTTTCAACATATTACCTTTAATTCCATATTTCATTTATGTTCCTACTGCTCCTTCGGCTCACATTTTATCGAATGCAGCAGTTAGATCTGAAAATACTGCTGTGACACATTTACGTTTTGCTTGCGCTATTTTGATGTCAGATTATAGTCTTATTAGATTGTCATTACAGGGGTGGTTTGACCTACATCCAGATTGGTTTTCGGATAGGATGTTATTCGACTCCAAGTATGAACATAGTCTATTCTTGATAATCTTTTGCATTAATTTTGTAAACGTAGAGGTAAGTAATATTGGTCTGTATGATCCTGGGTCGTTAGCTGGTTTATTAGGTTTGAGTAGTGGGATTTTTGTCGCTTCAGACCACGAGTCCGGTATTATTCCATGAATTGTTGAACATTTCGAGAATACTTTCTTTAGATTCTTTTGGCAACTGTTTTAATATTTCATAATGGATCCCATCATCCCCTGGTGCTCCATTTTTACATGTGCCTAAAGCTACATTAAGTTCTATAAGAGAGAAAGGTTTATTGTAGTCAATTTCCGTGATTTGTTTCATTATTTATTAAATTGTTGACCTTGATGGAGATTGATTCCTTTTTTCTAAATAAAATCAGGGGTGTAGCCATTGTTGCTGCTAATCGTTTGGTAATCACTTACTAGGGCTTCCGCCTTTTCAGTGGGATCTGTGATGAGTTGTTGATTAACTAAGAATGGATGGCTACTTTGACCTTGTTTCCCCCTTATTTTTTTCATAAAATCCCACAATTCTTTGCTGGTTGTTTTGTGGGTTATCCCTGAAAAATTTTTTTCCCAATTTTTGGCTTTTGCTTGTTTTATGGTTTGATTTGCTTCTCTCCTAGCGTCTTGCTACAGTTTAAGTTTAATTGTAGAATTTAAATCTCGTTTATAGTTTTTCTCCTATTTTCTCTTATCTTCGCGGCCTTGGTGCAATCGGCATTCCACCAAGGTACAATTTCGCTGGGTTTGTTTTGATTGTTTTTGTATTTTGGTATGGTTTCGTTGAGTATTTTGGTTAATTTTGAGTATATAGTTTTGAAATTGTTGATTACATTCCATTTTTTATTATAACTTTGAGTATTTTTATTTGGTGAAAAGTCTATGTTAAGAGCGATAGGCATGTGGTCGCTGCCCATTGTGTTATCTAGAACGTAAAATTCGCTTGTGTCAAATATATTGGCTGATGTAATGGCTAAATCTATGGCACTATCCCTTGCGTTTTGAGTTGAGGATATTCTTGTGACCTGACCATCATTTAAAATACAGAGATTTTCATTGTTTAGGAATGTGAGCAGATCGTCGGCCTCGCCGTCATACCTTAAATCATTATCTGGATTCCAGCATGGGTGTTTTATATTGAAATAACCTACTATTATAGTTTTATCCTTGCAATTGTTAAACACCCTATTGTAGTATTCTAACTTACTATCTGCTGCATGCGGGGCATAAATATTATAGATAGTGGATTTCTCCTGCTTTCCTATTATTGTGATGGATGTGGCTTCTAAGGGTGTGGTACTGTCTATGCTATTCACTATAAATTGTAAGCCTTGTTTTACGTATATACATGTTCCACCCCATCCATCTTGTCTATTTGATTTGACTGGTTGCTGGATTCCCCTAATTTTTGGAAGACTATTTTTCGTTGTTTCGTGTGTTTCCTGTATGCACAGGACATCTACCTCTATGTGGTATCTATCTAAATAGTCAAGAAGTTCACTAATTCTAGATGTAGATTTTCCTAAGATACCACATGCATTCCAACTTAAGACGGCGAGGCCCTTTTTACTTTGATTTTGATTAATTTTGGACGTCGTCGTCATTGTCGCTTAACTTATATTATTCAATGGCTATGAAGCCGTTATTTATATTAATGTTTGATCTAGTACGGTGCCAAACCACCTTGACTAATTGGGTGCCAGTTTCCCCTCGGGAAATGTTTTCTCAAAACTTCTTCTTTCATTTATAAACCCCTTTTTGAGTAATTGTTTTACAAATAATTGACACATCCGAGCATATAACGAGTACGCTAATTAACATGCCAAAATGGTCCAACTGATCAAATAGATCAAACCGGTCCCGTGTCAATTAGCTGCTCCGAATAAAACAGCGGTCCGATAATTGACTACTAGTAACAAAGGAAGTGGTAACTGACAGGGGCCAACTGACACATGATTTAGTGGAGTGTTCAAATAAACAATATTGATAATGGGTCAGTCAATTATCGATTATAATAATGTTTGTTTTTTTATTATTTGCAGGCGCGTATCCAGGCCGTTTTTGAAGTTACGCACAAATACAAGGGAAATAACCTTTGTAGTAATACTTTTGAATATATTCGGTTCTTTTCTAATGAATAACAGGTAAAAAGCGGACATGCGAAGAACTTAACGCAGAATATGAACAACTAAAATCCTGACGTGTATACGTTAAATCATTTTAAACCTTTTCAAATTAATTGGTGTGGTAATAAGATTTTATAACATCGAAACTATGGAAATAAAATCATTGATAAACCGGGTTAGGCAACGACTTTCTTGGTGTTTTTGGTGCTTTTAGATTTTTCGAACGGAGGTTACGCACGTGCGTAAAGTGCGTAATGGCAGAAACGCTCCTGAATATTTGCGCGAATTTACGTCCACGCGAAACAGTCTATTAATATTAATTGATATTAATTAATTCATAATTGACTTACCGATCAATCATTTCGTTAGTCTGGATGTAATTCAACTTATTAAGAGTAATTAATAATAAAATGCGAAATAACTATATTTCGAAGTAAATCGGTACGTACATTTGTGCATTTCGCCAGGTTTGAGCAGAAAAAGGTATAGTGCCGTGGACATCAAAACCAAAACCAAGGCAATAAAGGGAAGTATCAAACCTTTGTGGGGTGAACTGTCGTAGTCGGAACAATGCCGATTGGTGCAACAATATGTTTGCTATAATATCGTATCGTATTGATTGATTAAAAGCGTACATGTGTCATATATATATATATATATATATATATATATATATATATATATATATATATATATATATATATATATATATATATATATATATATATATATATATATATATGCATATTCGTGTATATGCGTGCTTCAGACATATAGACATGCCTACTTTTATAGTCCTTATTATGACCCCTTAAAAAGGCCCATTTGGATGTGGTGTTTGATCTCTGATACTAGGCACATGCAAACATGCTCGTGCTAAAATCCATGATCGTACAAACATGCATACACATATGTCTAAAGTGCTTCTTTTAAAATACCTATAGTCATGCAGTCAGTCGGTTAAGATCAAACTTAAGTAAACAATTGACAAAAACTCAATTCCATTATGTTACCATCGTCCTTCTCTTAAGTACAAGAGGTTGCATGAGCAAAAGGAAGTCAGGAAATTAACCCCACGTGAAGACTGTAATTAACACTTGTCACATTCGTCCCGACCCAATATCCTCTCATTATTCAAACTTGTGTAACAGCCCAGTGTCCTTAAGGTTCATCTTCTGGCTGGATAGTCAGGAAGCTAAGATTACATCAACCAGTTTACAGTGTAAAGGCCAACGACTCTTGAAGTGAATTTCGCAAATAAAAAAGGCATTGACGCAAAACGTGATTATCATGAAAAAAGGGATACCTGTTCAACACAACATAATAATTGAATTATTGACTCACTATTCAACCGATCAGTAATTCTCTTTTAACTATAACTATATATCTTTATATTTATATCTATCTATATGTATGTATATATCTATATATCTATCTATATCTATGTCTCTATATATATTGTTTTTATTGCTATAATTTTTGTTGTAGTCTTTCATTCATCTAATATCGCGCAGCAATGTTGCTATATCCTTTAAATGTCTATTGAACCATGACATTGCGTTGCTTAATAGCATTGGTGCAAACATCGATCTGTCTGTCAAAAGTACTTTTACGATGTACAATTGCGTGTCGAAGCACTTACATAATGTTCTTCTTTAGAATAAGGCGCCAGCGGCAACGTTCATTTCTGAAAAATTCGTGAATAAATATTTAATATGAATATATCTGCAGACAAAGTTTATTAAGTCAAAAAATTCTGCATAAACACACATAAGAACTAGTTTGGATTTATTTTACTTCAGTAAAAGATTGTTAATGTAATTCTTAGAATTTTTACAACTCTATCAAACGAGGTATATTCTAAACATAATTAAGAAAAAGTCGCAAATTGGATGTCTGGAAATGGACAAGCTGTCTGTTCTAACGGACAATAAGAGAATCCTTATTTTTGTGGATAATACATTTGTAATAAAATATACCAGCCTGGAATTTCTGAAGTGATAAACGCTGCATATTGATCACATATTTACAAAACACTGCTTATAAATATCACTGGTTTCCGTTCTACGTCGCGTCGTTGACCCAATCCATCTAAAAGAGGAAACATTACTTCAACCTAGCATTTTTTTTGTATAAGTTCTTCATCGTGATCTAAAATTGATGTATGCTGTATATTTAAATAATATAACTGTTTCAATATTTTAGAAACATTATTAGAACAATGATAAAATTTGCAAATTAAATAAAAAGACATTCAAGGGCGATTGTCTCCCTTTTATCGAACTCGTGTTAAAAGTAAGTGTACTTATGAACAATAATAAGAATATATGACAAAAGTCCTATGAGCATTGCAACATATACCAAACTATGACAAGGCACAGGTCAAAGGTATTTCACATGCAAGCCAAGTGAAAAGTAAGAATAAATTTGTTATGAGTCATTTAACGAAAGGAGAAAACCCAACAGTCAGCTGGCAAAATGGGCCAACTGGGATACTTAAACCGGTTTTACAGCGCTCTAACCTTGCACTTCCTGATGGGTTTCTCAAATGCAAGCAATGAAAAGAAAACCGATCTATTTGAATACAAAATGTCCAAGCGATAAGTTATGACGAAAGTAGTGACGTCATTGAAAAATAATATCCGACGTGTTTAGAAAAGAAAGTAGTATTATTTCGATTAAAAACTAAACAAAAATTGCTGAATATCAGTGAAATTAACTTTTTTTAATAAAAAAAAAAACATGACCAGAGAAGAATAAATTGTTGTAGCATCCTGTTCATCTGAAGTAGGAATTGAGGAACCAAGGCCCAAATGTCCATCAAAGAAAATACACGTAACAATGCTTATAGGATGAATTAAATAGCAAAATAGATAAGATTTTTTTTATGACCGCCACACTGCACAAAAATGATATACAGATAAAAATTAGTCATATTAAAACTAAATATGACTACCCACGCTGTTGATTTGCTCTAAGCTTTATTCTAACAAAAAGTTTTTGACTCCATATTTTGATGCTATTTGTCACTCACTGTCTGTATTGTTAGTAAAATTTAAGAACATTTTTGTTAACGTAAAAATCGAATTGACTAGCAAAATTACATTTATGAAAAGCATCTAATAGATGTCGAGTAAATTGAACCGGAAAGATTAAACAATCTGTGTTGCTTCTATACATCTCCGGTGGAATCAAAGTTGTGTATTTATTCTATCTTTGACCTGATCTCAAAATGTCAGATGGTAATTTTCTTCCGGTTATCCTAGCCGAGGGGCTTCTTGTTATCCATGTTTGTTCTAAATGGAGCCTGAAGATATTAATCTTGTTATGTTGCTTTACATTTTATTTACATAGATAATATCGCATTGTTACAGTTATAGCTACTTTAAAAAAACTGAGAAACTGCGAAACTGTATTTCTTATACTTGACACGTTGTAAGTAACAATTCTTAAGGTTTTATACCTAAATTATGCGTATGATAATATAAATAAACATATACTATGTTAGTAACTGTCTTAATGAAACCTTACTTTCATGTTTTCTTTTATAAACTAACAATATGAATATATGGCAAAGTCTAATGAGCATTGCAACATATAACAAACTCTAAAAAAAAGGCACAGTACAAAGATATTTAACATGCAAGCCCAGTGAAAAGTATGAACAAATTTGTGATTTGTCTTTTAACAAAAAGAGCAAACCTGGCAGTTACCGCCTTGGAACGGTCTGTTGACAATATTGGCATTTTGGTTTATGTGCATATATTTGTCTCAACCTACTATTAATTGCCTTCATTTGAAATTATTATATTAAGATATTACTTAACAATAAGTTTTGTTTTGTAAACTACTGAAACTGCTGCTTTTTCTTTTTGTATGTAATGTCTCGTCTCTGTGTTTTTGTCACTTTATAAATTATCCTGTTTGCCTTTGTCTAGAGGTAGTTTAGATTTAAATATCTGTGGTGATTCATATTCTATATTCTAGGACGTTTTTCTTTACCTATTTGAAATGTAAACTATTTCAAATCGCATTGCTCTAATACACTATGTAGGTTCTGAAAAATAATCCTGTCACTAATAATATCTTCGTCTTTTTAATCGAATTCCTCTAAATGTGAAATTTGGGATTAGTGCCAGGAACGGAATTTCATATTGCGAACTCGGATTCTGCTTGTTTAGAATTTCTTTGATCCTAATGGTTAAGATCACTTATCGCGTTCCACAACATTGTATTTCAGCCTCAATACAAGCAAGCAGGTGAGAGGAACGCACACAAACATTTATACTTGAAAAGAAATATTTGATGAAGATTGCTTAATTAACAGCATTAATCTAAATTCTCATCTTAAATTCTTAAATTTCTCATCAAATAACATACTTTTAATAATGCAACATGAATAGGGTACAAAAATCAATATCCGTGATCAAGTTCACTTTTATGTATGGAAACTGATATTATTAATATACATGACTGTAGTAAAAACAAACTAACGAATCTTCTGATCCAATGCTATGCTATTGTAGATAGTGTCAAGGGATGAGCGTTTATTGCAAATATGTGTTGATGTTTTCATGAATAATTACTAAAACGGTGACATAAACATGCATTGTACGATAAAAGTAGTAAATGAACTACAGATTAAAAAGTTGTTACAATTACAAGCCGACATCAGCCATATCGGTCTCATGATACATGATCTCGCAATGAACTGGTAAAGCCGAAGGTTGGTAACCATGATGCAAGACGAAGCTATTATTCGTGCTTTGGTCAATTGCGTGTCAAAATACTTTAAGGAATGTTTATATTTGTCTTCCTTAGCTAAAGGCGCCACATCAAGTAAAATGTAGCGAGTCATTCCTTAAAACGCCCAATTGAACAAAAACCTGATGTATAAATCAAATGAGCAGTCATTTATTTTAGACGAAAGTGCATCCAATTTAAATATACATGACCATAGAAAACTGTGTTTTGCCATCGGCGAGTCATAACTTTGAAGAATACAACTCTATTCTACTTTATATACTACATTATTTAAACACACATAAGTTCAAGACTTTGTAAATCTAAAATGGCGAGTAAAGTTCATACGACTTAAAATTTTATTCGACGCACCTTTTCCTTATAATAATTCATGTTCATATACTTGTATTAAACTATACTATTTATCTTAATAAAATACATTAATTTCAAGGAATTATACGAATGCAACACACAAGTTTATAAAATATTTATAATACATGTTGTCCAAATCGTGTGTATTTCTTTTATTATAGCACAAGTTTTTTTAAATAAAGTGTATACACAAACCCCCGAACTCCGAGTTTATAGACATTTATGCCAATTCTATACCAACTCTTGTCCAACAGTTTATACACATTGGAATTCTGTTTTGAGCATAAAATGGATTTATGTGTGGAGTATTGGTGAGCTATGATATTTTCTCAATGAATGGAATCGTAATTTTTATTTCTCGTAATATATGAAAATACAAGACGTCGGCATGTGGATGTTTGAAATAAAACAATGATTGCTGCATTTCTCCGGCTGTTCTGTTTCAATGAATTGCCAATTAATATTCAGATTAAATTAAAGAATTATTTTTATTATAGTATTTATATTTCTTGTAAGGGTACAGTTCACATTTCAGTGGCTGATAATGATGCATTAGTGTTATTCTAACATGCGAACATATTCATGGACTGTAGAAGGTATTTTTGCATTTTAAATTTTCAAAAATATGCTAAACATTTGTATTTTTTGTGTAAATTTTAATTTGTAACACGTGTTTCGACCTTTACGACTGAGACACATGTCAACCATTGAAGCACCACAATCAGCCCTTGTACCGAGTGACCACTCCAATGCGGTAATTGTTTTCTTTAACTTTTACATTTGCTTAGCATGTGAATACCTTTTGTCTCATATTCTTTTCTTATTTAAATATATGTTGCAACACTAATTTTTGTTGTTTTCAATCAGAACAAATAACAATATTTAGAAGGTTTCAATGATTGTATGACGTCTTTTTAGAAGTAATCAAGTATATATATTATTCAAACAGAAACGCATCCTCTTTGGCTGAAGAGGTGGAACCTCTGGATTCGATTAAAATGACGAGTCGGTCTTATGGAAAAATACTACAGTACATGTACATCGTGTTCAACGAGCTCACAAATATGTACATGTATATCGTAATATATATGTTCCGCTGGTATACATGCACACGATGCTGATACAAATGGCACCGGCATCCCCAGGACGGTAACCCTTATACTTAGTAGAAAGCGTAGGTTCTGGCTAAAAAATTCTTGTATCAGAAAATTGTCCTTGAATTAAATAAGGTTCATAGACTTCAAACTACTAAATTTAATAAATCAGGCTTAGTTCTTGTGAAAATGTAACACATTTGTGAAAATCATCCTGCATAACTGAATTTATTATTACTTTAAAATCATCCCTAAACGACAAGGAAGAGCACAAATACCAAATTATTGATGCTAATTACATTCAAGAAAACCAATTTATCCCGGTAAATACATGCATAATGCCTTTAGTGTGCAAAGTGATACCAGTTACACATCTTGCAAATTACCGTCACATTGCATTTTGTCGTAACTACTTCTCATAGAATCAATCTCTGAACTTGGAACAAATTACTTAATTTAACACAAACTTTTAGTTCTTTTAGAGCGACAACAGTTTTCCTCCATACTTTCATATTAATTTACGAATGGCGAAGTGTTAAGCTTCACATTTAGCAATTGTAATAATTTCCTATATTTTGCATGGAAAACGATTTATATATTAATAATAATAAAAAGACCAGAAGATGATATAATTATGATACTATGCAAAAAGTCAGCACAACTATCAAGAGCTAGAAATGTGCATCTTGCTTTGATTTGTGAAAACGGATATTTATTAATAATAAAATAATAAAACAAATTCGAAATCCGGCACAGGCTTTACTATCAGTAATGTGTTATCTAGAAACCGATTGCAATTTATTAAAGTATTATTCAATATTTCTTTTATTAAACTGACTATATCTTCTCCAAGATATAACTTATAAAAAACTTTGTTTTTTTATCGATAATGTTTATAATGCACATAGAAATATTTTGATTAAAACAAATTTAAACCTAAACGTTACAAAAAGAATTAACTTTCAAATTTAATAAAACATTTTAAAACAGAAATACATAAATATTTGCAACAACTCGTTGACATACAATTTATTTT